>JANZLC010000201.1:34274363-34308281 GCA_026413385.1 Erythroxylum gracilipes | reverse complement strand
AATACACTTTCCACACTAATGGTTTATTCCCTCTGCTATTAGCTGCTAATTCACTCTCTCCCCCGAAGGCTCTATCAACAATAAACAAAGTAATTCTTTTATGGATGGATGCTGTTACCATCTTGAAAAATCAGATTCTAAATCCAACTGAAGTTGACTGAGCTTATTTACAAGTCCAGAAAAAAACAATTACTTTTTGAAAGAAGTTAAAAATTCAAAAAATTTCACTCACATCTTCTCGTAACTTTGAGGGAGTTGGATGTTAATTGAGGCATTGACTGACAATTTTTTTCTAAATTTTGACGAATCAATGATGTATTTAGCTTCTTCTGCTGGAGTGGGCCAATACTCTGAACCTCTGCGATTTGTTATCCATAAGCAAGCACCAGCTTTACGCTCATCACTAATAAGTTCAAAAGCACCTGACAAGATACCAATGTTGAAACAGTCCAGTATTAATAGTACTAGCAATTATTGAAAATACTGAGAGATTTTTACCCTACATCTTTATAACAGAAATTTAATACTCTGAATGGCATATATCCGGACTATTCAGAATGTTGTTATGACCCAGCAAACTTCTGAAGAAATTTGAGGACTAATGCATAGATATTCAGAAAAAGTTCAACATTTTAATTGTCTTTTAGACCCACTATTCAATCATTGCGGGAGTAAGTTGATAAAAACTGTACCTTTAACCACTTCTTCCATGGGAATAAAACCTCCAAGCAAATCAACAAGTTTAGAAGCCACTGTTACTCCCAAGTCAGTTTCTACAAACTGCACCCAATAGTATATGCAAATAAATTTTACACATCCAGACATTAGCAAATACAATGGAATAAGGTGAACCATTTGAAGCTAGAGGAAATGTTTACACTCCAAACCAGTTACAATTAGATAGAACCATAAGATGGACTTTGATGGCAAGATTATCTGTGTGTGTGCATGTTTGGGTATCCATCAAAAAAGCAATTTAGAATAGTGGAAATATGTTTTTCATACTGTCTCACCTCAGGGCAAAGAACATTTACTCTAATACCTTGACGTTTGAGTAGAGTTAGCGATCTCGTGAACATTACAACACCACCTAAGAAAAGAAAGCATGTGAGAAACTAATATTCAAAGCGATTTTGTTCAAACTCTTAGAACTGCCTTCTGCTTTTACTACAGAAATGATCATTTAAAGATAAGGTAAGAAACTGATAGAGAAAAGCACAACATGCCTTTAGTGCTACTGTAGATAGGGTCGATTATCATGGGGTAAAGACCAGAGGCAGACCCCATGTTTATGATGACTCCTGGATTTTTTGCATCTAGCATACTTTTTATCTGTTAAAATATTTTTGCAATTATTCAGTCTGGTAGCAATTAACAAAAAAAACATTGGTACAATGAACAAATTCCTAACATTATTCCCTGTTTCAATTAGTATTTTGAATTAAAATGCAAGTCAATTACGACACAAGTTCAAAACCAAAATATTGAAGGAGTTTGCAACAACATAGTATTGATTACAAACATGTTCTCATTGAGCAAACCAAGAAAAGCAAGAAATTTTAAAGCATACCGCAAGACGCGTAGAATCAATCACTGCAACCAGGTTCACATTGACAGTGTTCTTCCACGCATCAGCTTGATCTTCATAGAATCTTGTAAAACTACCAATTCCAGCATTGTTGATACAAATATCAAGACCTCCAAAAGTTGCCACATGCTTCTCAAAAGCAGAAGCTAAATCTCCTGCTCATTTAAGAAACATTAGAAAGAGTGAGGCAAGGTATCTACTTTCCCATCCCTCAATGCCACAATTCGAACTAATGGCACACATGGCAAAGCCAAAGCCAAGCAAGAGCAGGGTGAGTCAAATCATCTGTTGGCATATGAATTGCAAAAAAGAGCTTGAACAAAAGTTATAGACTCTTCTTTGATGGAAGAAGTTCTACGTTTACTATTACAAAAGAGTCCATTTTATGTGAACAAGTCCACAATTCCTCAATATGTATATGTTGTTCATTTCTCATCTCATTCACTCAGCAAAAGAATTTTTTTGTACGGCCATAAAAGGTGCTTTCTGGAAGAGATACTCCGAGTAAACGAAAGAAGATTAACCAACAAAAAAAGGATGTTTATATACACATACACACTTACTTGAATTTGCCACATCACATCTTATAAACAGAGCCGTTGGAGAACCCAACTTAGGATGGAACTTTGCATTCTTGCTCTCAACAAGTGATGCAACTTCTTTTCCTTTTTCTTCAGATAAATCCACTACTGTAACAAACACTCCCTTCTCTGCAAGAGCCACAGAAAGAGCTTTCCCTGCACAACATCAAAACCAAAAAAATTACAAATCACACCTGTATTCACGTTATATGAAACACTTCCAAACTTGATCTTTCTGAAGTACGGATTTAAAATTTAAGGAGTGCCAAAACGGATATGTAAATGTGAAACCAAATGAAAAAAAAAAAAACCAGTTTGGGAAGTACCAATTCCGGAGGCGCCGCCGGTGACAAGGGCCGATAGTCCAGGTTCGATCTTCATGTCTCAATAGTCCTCTACAAACTTCAAGTCTGTGCTTCGTTGAAGATGGTGTGTAAAATTGTACAATAGGAGTCCAAACCCAAAAGCCGGCAAATATATTATATAACGAACAGTATCACATTTCAATACGGCACTATCTTTTTGTCGTTTCCGAATTGACGTCAAGCACACGTGGCCCGTTTCGTACAATTTTATCGAGGATTTTTATGCGCAATGTGGACCTTGCGGTGACGTGGAAATTTTGTAGGAAATGATTATCCTTTATTTAGTATTATTGTCCAATGTATTAAAAATTAGACAAAAGTTAAACCCACAAGACATAAATTTTAAGGTTTAAAAAATTTAATCGGTATTAGACTGTTATAAAACTGACTAAAGATTTAATAAAATTAAAAATTTAAAATATTATTAAAAGATATTAATAATTTAAAGTTTAATTGAAAAAATAAATTATTAAATAAAAATTTATTTATTTATTTTAGTTTATAAGAACTTATTAATTTATAAAAATTAACAAATTAATTAATAAATTGATCAGTCTTTAATAACAAAAGTTAATAAAGTAAATCGAATGGAAAAGTTGATAACCGAACTAAAAAATTAAACAATTTTTTTACGATTAAACTAGTAAAATTGTTTAAGTATTTTACTCAATACTATCATCTAATTAAAAATCATCATTATGTTTTTGACCATTTATTCCAATTTCTTATATCATGATGCCAAATTATATATATGTGTGTGTTTGTGAGTTTTAAAATTTAAAAAAAAAACTATCTCTTAAACTTCTAAAAATAACAATGAAATACATACGACATAAACAATAAACATAAAATAATGAAATGTTGTTGGTACAACAATTTAACATAATTATCAAATTTGAACTGAAATGATTAAACTCAATTCAAAACAATAATTTAAAATAATTATAATAAGTCATTAATTTAGGTTATATTTAAAAATTGAGTTAACTCTTCGCATCAATAATATTTAATTAGTTTAAGTGTAGTATTTATTTTCACATATTTTTAGTTATTATTTTTAATAAAAATTAAAGAGAATATTTTTAATGAAAATTTAGAATTAGAAATAAAAATATAATTAAAATTTAAAAGTTAAATGATCAATTAAATCACATGAAAATTCCATATCATTTATCTATTTTCTTATAATATTATCTTTTGGCATTTTTTTGGCCCTTAAGGAACTTTACTTTTGACTCATGTGACCCCAACATTCGGGTTGGAGTACTTTTTCTTACGGTATTCTAATTCTGTGCTATTATCTACATACTTATATAAACTCTATATAAATATATGAATAAAATTTAATTAAATAAAATAAAATTTGATTAATCGAAACAAAAGATTTGATCCTAACATTGCATCACACGCCCGGTATATACTTATAAGCCGGCCCTTTAACATAATCTTTTGCTTATCTTACATGACACATTTGTATTATATATTTAATGTATATCGGATGTTGCCAAAAATCACTTGCAATGGATAATGGGAAAGCCACATCCGTGTGCATTCTCAATTGATCATCACTTGGGCTGGGCCAACCCAACATATTTCCGACCTGACCAGGCAACCCGACTTAAGGTGAGGGTTTTATTCCAGGGGGTTTAGTTACTTTTTCGTTTGAGCTAAGAAATGGCGTCTCTAATGGCGATACGTCGCTCGCGGAGCTCACAACAGCTCTCGCTTCTAGTCAAGGTACGGTCTTTTGAACATTTTTCTCGCTTCATTTTCTGCAAAACCCTAAGCACATCTGCTGTTCCCAGTGACCATCAACCCTCTGATCCAAGGGTTTATCAAAACCCGAGTACCGATTTGAAAAGTTCTAATCAATGGTTGCCAAATGGAAAACGTCCTAATCAGTGGAACTTACAGACTACCAATCAACAATACCCTCCTCATAGTAATCCCCAAAACAATTATCAAAACCAGAACCAGAACCAAACTTATGCAGATAGAGGATACCCTAATCAGAGACAGGGTTATTCTGGTCCCGGATATGGACACCAGCATCCACAAAATACTAATCAGTGGAATCAGAACTATCCCCAATACCAAAACCCTAGTCAAGCAAACCCTAATTTCCAGGATTATGGGCGACCGAGAAACCCCAATGCATGGAAGAGCAACCAAAATCAGGGGTACCCTCAATCGAGAAACCCTAATCAGTGGCACCAACCAGTGCAAGACCCTAATCAAGGTGGTGCTGCTGCTGAGACTCAAGCACAGGCTGTCAGTGTTGCTGCTCCTGGACCGACTATTGTGGATTTGGTACGTGCTTGCCAGGAGGAAAAGGTTAAGGAAGCTATTGAATTTTTGGATAAAGGGGTAAAAGCAGATGCTGGTTGCTTCAACGCTTTGTTCGAGTTGTGTGGGAAACTTGAGGATGCTAAAAAGGTACATGATTACTTTTTGCAGTCTACATTTAGGGGTGATCTTATGTTGAATAATAAGGTGATTCAAATGTATGGGAAATGTGAGAGTATGACTGATGCAAGGAGAGTTTTTGATCACATGCCGGATAGGAGCATGGATTCTTGGCATTTAATGATAAAGGGGTATGCAGCTAACAATTTGGGAGATGAGGGATTGCAGTTATTTGAACAGATGTGTAAACGAGGGTTGAAACCAACCGGGGAAACATTTTTGATGGTTTTATCAGCTTGTGCAAGTGCAGATGCTGTGGAAGAGGGGTTTATACATTTTGAGTCCATGAAGGATGAGTTTGGAATTAATCCGGGGATAGAGCATTATGTCAGCATTGTGGAGGTTCTTGGAAAATGTGGATATCTTCATGAAGCTGAGGAATATATTCAGAGATTGCCGTTTGAGCCTACGGTGGAAATTTGGGATGCCTTGAGAAATTGTGCTCGGATCCAAGGAGATGTTGACCTTGAAGACCGAGCTGAGGAATTGTTGGTTGCTCTTGATCCTTCTAAATCTGTTGTTAAAAAGATCACTACACCACCACGTAAGAAACATTCGCTGATCAGCATGCTTGAGGGAAAGAATAGGATAGCTGAATTTCGGAACCCCACACTTTACAAGGATGATGAGAAACTGAAGGCATTGAAAAATACCCAGACCTATGTACCAGATACAAGATATGTTCTTCATGACATTGATCAAGAAGCCAAAGAGCAAGCCTTGCTATACCATAGTGAACGGTTGGCAATTGCATATGGTCTTATTAGTACTCCAGCTAGGACACCCCTGCGGATCATCAAGAACCTCCGAGTGTGTGGTGACTGTCACAATGCCATTAAAATCATGTCCAGGATTGTTGGAAGGGAGTTGATTGTTAGAGATAACAAAAGGTTTCATCATTTCAAGGATGGCAAGTGCTCTTGTGGTGATTACTGGTGAAGTCTGCATTGGTGTGGACTTCTACATGTATTAATGGAGGTTAGCATCTTGCTTAGAGATATGATGTGTAAAGTGTTATGAGACAGAGATCGCTGATTCTTGATCTGTTTACTGCTTTTACCCAATCCTTGATGATATATTTTTTTAACTTAATTAGATCTCTGTCAGTATGTCCTGCGTGTCTTTTCCTTTCCTTTTAAGTTTTTCTTCTGATTTACAATTTCTCTAGTCTGTTCGGAGAAAAGGTGATATTTGAATTGAAGATAATGTGGTTCTTGGAAGTAATGCACAAAAGTCCTGCTGAAAATGGACTTCCTATTTCAAGGATCTCTTGTTGACCTAGGCTAATAAGAATTTTGTGTTAGAATTTTATGGTTTTTAGTTACGCCTTGACCTGGTCATACATGTTATACTAGATGCGTCTGACACCATAAAAGTGGACAAGAGAGATAACTTTATTGGTGGCATTACATACAATAAGTGTTTACATGTGTTGCATCATATTATAGATGTTGTAAACATTGTTCAGGACACCCAACAAGAAACTTGGTTTCACCCAAACATTACCCCTCGTTACGCGTCAGAGACTTAGTCATCATGGTCATAAACTCATCCATGTTTACCATACCATCACCGTCAACATCCACTGCCTTTACCATTTTCCGGCAATCCGCCAGGCTACAGCTCTCACCAAGCCGCCTTAGGACCTCCATAACTTCTTCTGCAGTTATCTTCCCATCTCCATTTGCATCAAATGTTTGGAAAGCACTCTGTATGTCCGTTGTCCTAACACCCCCTCCCTTCTTCTGTGCTTCAACAAACTCGTCGAAATCAATATAACCATCTCCATCCGAATCAACTACCTCGAAAATCTTCATGACATCTGTTGTCGTGTTACGCTGTCCCAGAGCCCGAAGTGTAGCCTTGTACTCCTCCGGAGATATCTTGCCATCCTTGTTGCAATCAAACTTATCAAAAACTTGCTTCATCTCTTTCAAATCTGGCTGGAAAGTGGGCGAAAAACGAGAGCTTTGTCTGTCCCTCGATGATAACAGTTGGCATGGTTTTCTCAAGTACTTGTTTCTTGAAAGTTTGTATTGGAACTCTAAAAAGCTAACGCTTGACATTCTCTCCTCGGGGAAAAACTTTTGAGACGTTGTTTCTTCGACTTCAATAACAGAATGTAAGGCATGTCACCTTGTCTTTCAATTTTATATCCCCTTTCCTTACAGGGATGATAATGGCGAATCCGAAGTTGGAATAACTGGAAAGAAAGCAAAAGTTTGCATTTTATTCCTTAATTTACAGAAAGCAAAAGTTTGCATTTTATTCCTTTAATTGACGGAAAAGTGTCATGCGCAGTAAAAGATTCTCCAATCAGGAAAAGGTAGATGCTTGCGGTTGCCAAACATAAGAGAACAATGTAAAAGAATACATTCTTCCCAAATGTCTAATTAATCATCTTGCTTCTCTCATCCAAATTCTCCTTTTGAAGATGCTCTATTCTATAAACGACGAGGCTTGTTTACGGTTACATGCAAATCTTCAGAGATTGCGTGAAAGCTACAGCTGATCAAAAGGATAATACAATTAGGTGAAACATTTTCCTGAGTCAGGGTTACAAATCCTCATCATGTCAATGTCCTTCCTGGCTTTTATCTTCTTCATATATCCTTCACAAGAATATCGGAAGAGGCAATCCTATATACCATTGACAGGAGAACAACATATCATAAGAGGCGAGCCAAGCCTACAAACATGTGCACGTTGCATGAGAAAAAGGAAGAGCCAAAGAGAACTTCAGGTGCTGCATAGACTTCAAACTTTCGCAAACATTGCTGTAAGGATTTCTGATAGGAATAATTTCTGAATGGAAACTTTTCAATCGGACATTTCTTTCGCTTGTTAATATTCACTTTAGTATGCCAAATGTTCGTATCAGATTAAAAGTATAGAAGAATGATTAATAGATTGAAAATCAGTGGAAAAAAAGACGAAATCCATGAGGAGAAAGTTAAATAAAAGAGCAACAGAAAGTAAAATGAGTTCTGTATTAGTAAAATGGTCACATAATCAGCAATGAAGACTCAGTTTGTGTTGGTTTCTTTCTAGACTAGTTGTTACTCAGAATTGTCAGCTTCATTATCTGGACTCTGCTCTGATAAAGATGCCCCCAGCAAATGGGAAACTTATCTTTGACGTGGGGATTTCATACAGGAACTGCCAATAGTTGCAAAGCCAACAGAAGCTGATTTGCAATATTTTTCGGGGTATGTTACCACAATCTATACATGGGAAGATGACCTGAAGAGATTTGAAATAACGCAAGTGGCACGACAGATGAAAAGAAAACTTCTTTCCAGTTCACTGGTATCAGATGCCATCTTCACCATTTACATGCTCATTTTTATTTTGCCATTCAGGTTAATGTTTTGAAGGAATCTGATAATCAATGTAAGTCAGAAACTAGGAAGTGGAACCAAGTTTCAGGGAATTTCTTCTGCAATCAAAACGATCTTTGATCTCTTTAATGGACTTTAAGTTGTCCGAAAGATTGAGGAATTGATCCTTCCTGCCTCTTGTCATACAAATGCCATTGAAAAATACAGAAAGTAGCATCAGTTTGTAACAAGTATGAATGATCTTACATACAATTGAGTAAAGAATAATTCCTAGTCTTAAGGCAACACATAAAAAGAATATGTTGATTCTGTTTTTGTCCAATTAATCAGCTCAAAAGTAAAGATGAAAATTAATTTTTATTTAATAATTTATTTTTTGAATTAAACTTCAAATTATTCATAAATAAGAATAAATTATTTCCATTGTGTTTTAAAGTTTTAATTTTATTTAATATTTAATGATATGGATCGGGTTTTAAACAACAGAAAAAGCATTTTTCCTTCATTTATTATCTTCATGTGGACAACGAACAAGAGCGCCTGTAGCTCAGTGGATAGAGCGTCTGTTTCCTAAGCAGAAAGTCGTTGGTTCGACCCCTACCTGGCGCGATATTTTCCAGCTTTTAAGTTTTTGTTTATCGTTTTCTGTGGACCTTAAACCCTAAACAAGAACAAACCGCGTACTTTGTGGTTCTAAGCACCTCAACTTTTGAGCAGCAAAAGCAAGCATGAAGGTGTTCGACATCTATGGTGGAAACACCCTTTCTCTCTCCCTCTTCACTGATGTCACTAACTCCAAGTGGGTCATCCCCTCTCTCTCTCTCTCTCTCTCTCTCTAACTCTATCACTAATGTTCTTCATTTTCGAGATGTTCGTAGTTTATTTGGTGAACCTAGAATTATTTTCTATTCAAGACAAGAATCATTGACCTATGTTATCATTTCTTACGACTTCAAGTTACAGCGTTGATGCTTCTTAGATTGTTCAGTAAGATACTTCACTTATACTTTGAAAAACGCCTAGCCTAGGTTGTTTTTTGCACAATAGATTTGTGTGGAATGGTGTTACTGTATCAGTTGCTTACACTGATTGGTAGAATGTGGTGGTGAACTTCTTCATCTAATACTCTTTTTTCTTTTACTGGATTGATCGGTCCTCTTTCGGAGTTGTTAATGCCCGCAAAGCTTCAATCTTTAGGTTTGATTTGGACGATAAAGTTGTAAATTTGTTAGTATTGACATGTAAAAGCTTCCAACTTTCTTTAATACAAACAGGGTAGACCCTGACATCCTGTACATTGTTCTACTTGGCCAAACTTATCATCTTTCTTTATATTAACTGAGTTGTATATAGATATTACCACTTTAGTGTATCTATTTCTCCAGAAGATCTTGCACTCTATGTTGTATAAGTTCATACCTGGAATAGGGTGTGAGAGGAAAACCATATTTTGTTATATGTACTTTCTGTTTTTGCTGCAGTTCTAGGGGTAGCTTCCAAGTTTTTTAAGTATAAATGTGCTTTGCTTGCAGGATATTGACCAGGAGAGTGTCTACATCGAAGACTTAGTAGGAAATAAATAACCTAGAGTATGCACTTAAGCTAATCATATGTAATTACCTTGCAGGGTGCTTTTAGATTCCATCCAAGCTGGAACTCTGGAACCAGAAGTTGCCCTCCTCAATGCCTCACTTGTACGTTTGTCATTAGATAATCTCTGATGGTTAACTTTAGTTGTATGTTCCGTATTAACAGCTTTTGCTACACTTTTAGCTATTTGCTACAGCCTACTCTTTTAGCTATATTTATCTTTCATCTTATGTTTTTGATTGATCAGAAAGATAATATATTTGTCTCTGCTAATATCTATGGCAGATAGCAGATGTTTTTCCTATTCTAGTTGCTGCACATAAGACTCTTGTAGCCAAGTCTCGGGATGCATTGACAACTCGCACGCTTCATTCTGAGCTTGTGTATAACTACTCAGGATCTAAGCATGTAATCACTTTCCAGAATCATGATAACTTGTCAATTTCTTACTTTTTCTTTTGCTACCGTATAGATTTAGATTTAACTTTGTATTATTGAATTTTTTTGTAGATCACAGAATCTTTCAAAAGATTCGGAATTTCTGACAGCTCTACTTATATACTGGCAGCTCGTTTTAATGCATCTCTTGATGAGGTGAGGCTTTGTCAAAAATTTTGCTGAATTACGCTCTGTATTGCTTAAGTTATTCAAACTATGTAAACTCTCCAGTTGGCCTTATGTTTCTTTTCTCTCTTAGATGAAAGCTGTAGAGAAACTTATAAATGGAAAAGAGATTGATTTAGAAGAGTTGGGTGCAAGAGCAAATGAAGCCCAAATACAAAAGGTGTGTAGCATAACATCATCTCTTTCCTGGATGCATCTCCAAGCTTCTGATATTCCTTCAATTATTTGTTCAGCATTACAAAATTTCTGGGCTGGAAATAGGACTATCCTCTCTTGCTGATGCCATCACATGCCGGATAGCTGTACGTGATGCCTTGTGAGAAGATCGAATGTTATCATTCGTGTGTATGTACAATATTTTCAAGTCATTGAATTCCCAGAAACTGCTACAGATTATTATTTGAACCATTCTCATTAGAATGCTTGCTCCAATTCTTGTTGAGTTCATTTCTAATTTCTCCTTTTCTTTTGCACCAAACTGTATGATTGACCCATACAATATGGAACCTAATGCAAAGAGTTGCTAATTAGTTGTTCTATGGTTTGGCAATGAACCCAATCTTTGTTTGTTCATGAACTTTTCATGTTGAATAAAATTAGCTTCTTTCTGTTAGGAAGTAGCATGACAAATTGGGTCTGCTAATCGGCCCAATACGTCTAATATAAAGGTCATATAACGGCCAACTCCTAGAAATCAGAAACGCAACAAACACTGTTTCCGAAAAATTCCCCAATCGTCACTCGATCATTTCTCGGATCTCTAAAATGGGGACCTCTCAAAGTCGGGAAGGTCATGAACTAACAGACTCTGACGCAGAGTACGATTCAGGATCAGAAGAAGAAGAAGATGACGATGAGGATGAGGATGTTCACTACGACGCTGTTGAGCGCCAGGAGACTCCTCAAAGCTCCTCCGCATCACAGAGGACTCTCGATGAGATTGATACCAAGCTTAAATCCCTTAAGCTCAAATACCCAGTTGCTAATAATGCTCTCCCGACCCGCCACGTCAAGCTGTACCTCCACATCGGCGGTAATACCCCAAACGCCAAATGGGTCGTTGCTGATAAGCTTGCCTCTTATGATTTCGTCAAGACCTTCAAGATCAAAGATGATGACGATGATAGTCAAGAATCGGATGGTGGAGGAACTTCTGTGTGGGTTTTGAAGGTGGGTTCGAAAGTGAGGGTGAGGGTTTCCACGGATATGCAATTGAAGATGTTTGGCGATCAACGAAGGGTTGATTTCGTGGCCGACGGTGTTTGGGCGTTGAAATTTTACACGGATGAGGAGTATAGGAAGTTCGTGACCCAATTTCAGGATTGTTTGTTTGAGAACGTTTATGGGCTTGAAGCTAAAGACGAAAATAAGGTTAAAATTTATGGTAAAGACTTCATTGGTTGGATCAAACCCGAAGTAGCTGATGATACCATGTGGGAAGATGCAGAGGACGGTAGTCAGAGTACGCCTGTGCGTATTAACCAGGATTTGATGGAGGAGTTTGAGGAAGCAACGAAAGGTGGCGTTCAAAGCTTGAGTCTTGGTGCTTTGGATAATAGTTTCTTGGTTAATGATTTGGGTGTTCAAGTTTATAGGAATTATGATAAGGGTATTCATTGGAAGGGTGCCTCTGTTAAGTTTTGGAGTCCTGGTGGGTCTAGTGGTACGCAATTTACACCGAAGAAGGCCATGTTAATGAGGGGTGAGACGAGTATGATGCTAATGTGTCCATTGAAAGAAGGGAAGCCACATACAACAGGGATTAATCAGCTTGACATTGAAACAGGAAAGATTGTGAGTGAATGGAAGTTTGAGAAAGATGGAACTGAGATTACAATGAGAGATATAACGAATGATACTAAAGGGTCACAATTGGATCCGTCGGAGAGTACGTTTTTGGGTTTGGATGATAATAGGTTGTGTCAATGGGACATGAGGGACAAGAGAGGGATTGTGCAGAATATTGCTAAGGGAGTTGATTCCCCTGTTCTGCAATGGAATCAGGGGCATCAGTTCTCTAAAGGGACTAACTTTCAGTGCTTTGCAACGACAGGCGATGGTTCAATTGTTGTTGGGTCACTTGATGGTAAGATTAGGTTGTACTCGAGGACATCAATGAGGCAGGCCAAGACAGCTTTTCCAGGGCTCGGTTCGCCTATAACTCATGTGGATGTTACATATGATGGCAAGTGGGTGTTGGGGACAACAGATACGTATTTGATCCTTATTTGCACTCTGTTTACTGATAAAGATGGTAAGACCAAGACCGGTTTTGGTGGACGTATGGGAAATAAAATACCGGCCCCAAGATTGTTGAAGCTAACTCCAGTGGACTCGCATTGGGCTGGTGCAAATAACAAGTTTCATGGAGGCCATTTCTCATGGGTAATTTCTCTTGTTCTTGCTTTCAAATCCCTCGTATAGCATACATCTCAAGTTGATCATCCCACGAGTTTTTATCACATCAAAATATTGCAGCCTGATGGCCTGAACCCAACAAAAGAATTTGTATAACATGATTGCCTAAAACTGTGTATGATTATCATTTAGCTTGCTTAATCAAAATGCTGAGATGCAGATTGCTATGAATGAAAGAACTGGGTTAGTTGATCTGTTTAACTTCTTTCTTCAGGTTACTGAGAATGGGAAACAAGAACGCCATCTTGTAGCAACCGTTGGAAAGTTCAGTGTGATATGGGACTTCCAGCAGGTGAAGACCACTGCCCATGATTGCTATCGGAATCAGCAGGGTCTTAAGAGCTGTTATTGCTACAAGAGTGTGTTGAAGGATGAGTCCATTATAGAAAGTCGTTTCATGCATGACAACTATGCCGTCAGTGACTCTCCAGAAGCTCCACTGGTGGTCGCTACTCCAATGAAAGTCAGCTCTATCAGCCTCTCTGGCAAGAGATCACAAGGATGAGCCAGTGAAAGAACCGCTATCTTGAGAGTTTCATATTTCAATTCCGTTTGTTCATATGAATCTTTTTTCAGTTGGTCTTGTTTCTACTTAAATGTAACGTGAAATCTTGTAAGTGATCTTCATTATACTTTGTACGTAGTGTCAATCTTTTTGTTGGCTTTGCTCATACTGTGTTCACCTGATTTTATCACTAGTGAATTTCGCTGAATGTCTGCAGAAATGTTTCTTTTCTTAAAAAGCGTACGAAAGATTTTACTGCATTTGTTCGTCAATTGGCAATAAGAAAAATGGAAGTAGCAAAGATATATGAGATTTATTCAGTTATAAGGCAAATAACCGATATGAGTCTAACACTTCAAGATGGCTCCGACGAGCAAGTTAACATGGCTAGTTTTCAGGGATAGCGTTAACAAAATCACAATCCCTTTTCTAATACATACAACCTAGTTGGAGAAACCATCTAAACTTGAGATAGGGAGATAGACAATCAAACCAATCAACTGCATATAATTAGACATATAGACCTTATTTTCAGTCTAGCAAGCTAAGACAACAATCACATTCGATTCAAGCTTCAAATTCATGTATGTCTCTTAAAGAAATAGTTAAAATACTTAGTTACTAACACTTTGAAATTTCAGCAAGAGACTCAGTCAAGCATAAAAAAATTAGAGGCTTAAATGGGACAAATGGCTAGTGCTAGTAGCTTTTTAGAAGTTCAAAACAACAACAAACTACCCACTCAAAAAGTGATGAATCCCAAAGAAAATGAAAGTGTTGTAATATTAAGAAGTGGCAAGGAGGTAGAGCCAAAATGTGGGGTGCAATCTGCACCAAAAGAGATCAAAATTAAGCTAAAAAAATCAATTTCTAACAGCTGATTTGGCTTAACCAGAATCTAAGGATAAGTTGCATACTCCTCGTTTAGCTATACTTCCTCCTTTTCCGGAGGCATTGACGGATAACTAGAGATGGGAGCATGATATTGATTTATACGAGACATTCTAAAATTGTGAGGTAAATATTCCTCTCTTTTTTATGCTATTAAACAAGCAACTAGATATGCTAAATTTTCGAAGGAACTTTGTACATTGAAAAGAAGAAAGAAGCCGAAAAGAATTTTCGAAGGAACTTTGTACATTGAAAAGAAGAAAGAAGCCGAAAAGAATTGAGAAAATTAAAGTGAATGAAAAACACTTCAACAATAATTCAAAAAAAATCTTTCAAAAAATTATATTTTCCTTATGACTTCTATTTTTTGAATATGAAAATGACCAATTAACACCCATTTTATTAAGAACGTCATTTATGAAAACGACAAGGATAAAAATTGATGTGTATACAGAGCTTTAATAATGGAGTTTAACGAGATGTGATTAAATTTCAAAATCATGATATGATTAAATATCCTAATAAGGATTGTCCTATATTTTTAACTGGTCTCATTGATTTATTAGCATGGGATGTTTTTAAGACGGAGGAAACTGATCCCAACAGATAAATAATTGTATCATCGATCTAACAACGTTACACAGAAGCTCTCTTAGGAGGTACCCTAAGTCTCTTTGTTGGACCCATGGGATGACCCCATGCGATCCATGGACCCATGGGATAACCCCATGCGATCCAGGCCCACAGGATGACCCTGTGCGGATTCTCCATAAATCAGTATTGTCCGCTTTGGTTGTGATTCGAGGTTGGGGTTATCCCATGGGTTCATGAATCGCATGAGGTCATCCCATGGGTTCAACACTCTTACTATCTCACACTTTCTTTTTTGTTAACAAAAAAATTGATTTAATTTGCCCCCAAAAAAGAACATGGAACTCTACTTTGATCGGAGATAAAAGGAAATGACTAGGTTTTAGAAGTGTCATAAAAAAATCAGACTCAATTCTCAAGAAGCAAAATTCAAAGACATGAAAGTTACAAAATTGGAAGTAAAAGAAGAAGACATATAATCGATTGAAGAAAACTAACAAGAGAACAAGAGATTTTAATTAAATGGTTGGGAGAAGTTGGAGAATTGGAAGTAGAAGAAGAAGAAACAAAAGTTACTAAAGAAAACATTTGTAAAAGATGAACGATAAACCCTACTTGATGTCAAGTTTTAGGTTGACTCGGATCATGAAGTTTGAACTTAATTTCTTAAATAAGTAATTGATGTTTCTTTTTCTATATTTCAACTTACTAATCTTATTTAGCAGGTTAAACATGCGTGCCTTTTCTTTTACCAAAAGCAACACATCTTTGGATAACATCGATCGCCTTTTAATCAATTCAATTCACACGTACTTTATTTAATTAGATTCCCTAATTAATCTCCTTTTTAACTTCATATTCACACGTGATAATTTAACACACACGTTGAACTTGAGTGCGAGTGAGCTGTGTTTGATAAAGATTGGAGAAAAACGCACGTGTTCTATTACAATATTTTAACAGATAACCATGACCTTTGTAAACGGGAGTAAGTGAGAGGTGCGCACTCATATCAATGGGCCTCACTGCCACTTTCATTGTCATCAGGTAGGATTTCGATTTTCTGTCTCAACTGTAATAACTGACATGCCAGCCACTGTTTTCCCAGTCACCAAACAGCACATCCCGCATAAAATAGAACCGAGTAGCCCTGGCTTTATGTTAACCATGTATATTTATTTCTAGTACTCAATACAACGAAAGAGTTGCAAATTAACTCAATCAAGTGGTTTTTATTAACTTATGCGTTTTAGAATCAATGGAATTTTACAATATGTTGATGCAATCCTCTTGAAAATGGTAAACGACCCGTTCGTATAAAATATTGAAAGGATCTTTTGAGACTATGAACGCCGACGCTGGCTACTTCAAATAGTAGAGAACGTTGCTGCAGAATCGGATGAACTCCCTCCAAAGTCCGTCAGACTAAGCAACTCCTCCATGTTATAGTCCCCAATCATCCCGAACAATCCATCGCCTAATTCCTCATCCACTCCAGCTGGTACTTCCATGTTAAAGTCACCACTCGTCTTCTGGCTATCCTGTTCCTTTGTACCCACCTCCTCGTTTTTATTATCAGTAATGCCGGAGGTAGAAGCAATGGTCTCTGGAAATGGGAAGTTGAGCTTGGCTCTTGGTCCTCTGAACTCTATCGCAGCCTTGTCGTAAGCTCTGGCGGCTTCCTCCGCCGTGTTAAACGTCCCCAGCCACACTCGAGCTGCCCGCCGCGGGTCCCTAATCTCCGCAGCCCATTTCCCCCACGGCCTTTGCCTCACTCCTCTGAAGTTCTTCTTCCCTCGCCTTCTTGCTCCTCTCTTGCTCGTCTCGGTCTTGCCTTGTTCATTATTTGGCGGGAAAAAGTAGTTGCATCCTAAGCAACCTTCGATCTTGCAGACATTGCAAACCTCTAAATCAGGCGGCGGAAGCATTGAAGTGGATGTGGAGGTTAAGAATTGTGGTGTCTGCGGGAATTGGAACTGAAAGTTGGAGTCTTGGCAGAAGCCGGATGTATCAGCAGTGCCGGAGACTACGTTTCTCAGGGCACCGACCATGACAGCGAGTTCCTGCTCTTGGGTCAGGCGGGTGGGCGGTGTTAGTGGTATCGTTGATGAGAACTGAGCTTCCGGATCTCCGAAGAGTAGCCTTGATCGCTCGGTGGACTTATGCTGCATTTGCTTTTGTGGTTTGTGCGCGCTCGGAGATTTCTGAAAGCGTGTAATGGTTGGGGAAAGAGAGGTCAAAGGTTATATATATGGTTGGGTACTGACATGGCATGCCAGCTGTAACGCTAATCACACACGGGTTTTAAGACATAATAGTCCACGTGATGGTTATATGTGGGAAACAACGTTCGATGCTGACGTAGTTGACTACGTGACGTGCAAAGTTAAGCTGGACGGAGAAGGAGAGAGTTAGTTAGGTGTATGTTTGCTTGTTTATTTTTAAATTTCGTAATTTATAAACATTGACTAACTAATTATATTTTATAAATTCTCTTAATAGTTCAGTGAAGTACTATAGTTGAAAAATCTCACAAAAATTAATTTTTTATAAATATTTTCAAAACTCCAACACACCAAACATATTAAAGTCATTTATGCAATGATTAAAAAATTTTATAGTTCGATCGGTTTAATCATAAAAATTTTGAAGAGTCTAACTTTTCAATTCAGTTTTTAACTTTTTGTGTTTGATTAAATTTTATTTAACAATCTCTTTTTTCAACTAAACTTTAAAATTTTCGTTATGTATATTTTCTTTTAATCATATTTCAAAATATTTGATCTTTAACTAGTTTTATGACGATTTAATATTGGTTAAACTTTTTAAACCCTAAATTTTTAGTTTTACACAAAAACCATTTGAACCCTAAATCCAGAAGTTAAGAAAGATGATTATTTGCAAATAAGAGAAATCTTAATTTGGATGAGCGAAGAGCTAAATCGTGACAAGAGAGCACATATAGCCTTGGAAGCCATGGTTGGACCACATATTGCTGACACATATGCTGTCAGCAATACCGTTGACTAGAGATATTTTCTCTTCTAGAGAAAGTACGTTGACAGTCAACTTCCTACCAATTACAACCGCGCGAGTAAGAGTCAAGGAGAGGCTTTCAACGTAGTTCACCTATAGCGATTACGGGTCAACCGGTATAATCTCAATCAGCGGATCGTTTATACTGAATTATGGAAGAGTTAAAGAATAAAAGATCAATTGTTAAACGGAAGCCATGGGGGGACCACAGAAACTTCATGAGACAGATAGTTTTGTAGTTTACGTCGAGATAGCGACGTATGAGAAAAACCAGATAAGCTGACTCAAAAGAGCAAAAGGATCAATCAATAGGAAAAGAAAGGGAAGAGGACAAATTGACACCGTCCAAAACTTTTAGGACCAAGCTTCAAGAGCTTGTATTACATTCCAGGAAAGCACAACCATGCCATTTTCAGACACTAGATTCTGTCAGGCTGGAGGGCTTTCTCAGACACCGCAATCATCCATGTCTGGAAATTGTTGAGAAAAAGCGCAACATCCACAAAAGAAACGTGTGCTACTTTGATTCACCACTCTCAATGTCTCTGGCAGAAGCTTGGTTACAGAGTTGATAGTGGACATCACGGCTACAAGATGCCAGAACATGAGGGGAGACAGGCAGGAAGGGGGAAGATTTGCCGTATTCCAGCTGTACGGATGCGTTCACTGTTCACAAATAGTTTTTCCTTTTTAGAAGTCTGAGCCATCTGAAATTTCTCAGCAGCAGCGTGAAGATGCCATTGAATTTATGACCGAGTCCAACAGTTAATTATTCCTGATGAGATGGATATGTTAAACACACATTCTTATTAAATTCAACAATGGCATGTCCACCTGATTTAAATTGAGCCAAAGTTAGTCCTAAAAACAGTTGTTGTCAGGTTAACCAAAAACAAAAGGACTGTATCCAAGCTATTTCACTTTAAACACCATTTACAAATCATATTGCTTAATGCTGGAGCAAGGTCCTCTTGAGCGAACAGGTTTACAGGGATCTTGTATAATTTTCACATCAAAAAGGGTTGAAAATAGATTACACCGTCTCATTATATCTATACTAAAAATATTACGCCAAAGAATTACAATAGCATCGAAATTACTGAGAGGAAATAGTTAATATATCAAGGTGAAAATTTACAAGTCATACCATAGCCTTAAAGCCACCAATGAAACAGAAAGGTTGAACAAAATCTTTCAGTTACTCGTCATCTTCAGAATCTGCAGTAGAAATAATAAACTGAAATAGATCAAACTTGAAATAGAAAGGGGTGCAAATCAAAATAATACAGACAACCAGATTAAAAAAAACAACTATGTTGCTTTTCATGGTGAATTTTCTAATCATGTAGTTCCACGGATTCTTAAGATTGTTCAAGGGCATGTAACATGCTGCTGTGATAAAGTCAAGTAAATATGGGCCAAGAACAAGAAAAATGGTACAGCTACGTAGTCTTGTCAACATAGCTACAGAATTGTATGACTTAAGTCAAATTATGTATACTATTTTTTATAACCCTTTTTTGTTCTTTAGGCTGTGTCTTGACACAAGAGGGAAGGGAAGAACTAGAATCTTTTATCCCAAGTCCTGAACCTAGTACCGCTAGGCTACTAAATTCAAGTGGTTGTAAACTGATTTCTTAAAAAACTACTGAAACATTAACAGACTTACCAGATCTTATATCTTCCCCCACTTGTCCTCTATTGCGAAGTTGTCTCGTTATCATTGAGCATATCAGAACCCACCAATAAATATGGAACACAAGCAATGTAAGTAGCATTGTATTGAAGACATAATACAATGATCTATCATACGCCTTTCTTAAATTCAGAATGTCCAACAAATCGACACTGAAATATGCCAGGAACATTCAGGGATAAGCCAACCAAAGCTGTAATGTGCTAAATAGAGAAAGATCAAATGATTTATTCAGAACAAACCTTGAAGACTTTATAACCCAAAATGGGAAGAATATTAATCGCAGTGTGAGCCATGAAAAGGCAAATAATCCAAACAAAATACTTGCTTCACACTCCTTCCCAGAATATTTAAAGACTTTAGCAGCTTCCAGGAACACATCACTTGCATCGTGCAGGGCAAGAACAATGGACCCAATTCGGAAAAATCTGAAGTTGGAAACAAGTGAATTATATAATTGTAGTTATCCAACAAAGATTTGTAAAGTCAGCTTGTCAATTCTGAAACGACTCGATCATACAGAAGCTAAAAAACAAAGTAAGGCTACAGAGCTCTCAAGATACATGCTTTGCCATCTCAATCTTAGAGATGATGGTCTACAAACTGAATATTTGATATTTTGAGCAAAAAAAAGGACAAAAAAAAAGTAGCAATATCTAGCAAACAATAATGGATGGCATGATTGAGCTCCAGCCATAAGAGCGCTTCATTGTGTCCTCAAATTACGATAAGTAAACTGCAACTTTAAACGACATGATCTGTTCAGGGAAAATTTGTAACATCTAGTTTCTAGTTCGAGTAATTCTTACATCACATATGTGGGCTATGTAGGTACAGGGACAGAAGCTAAAGCAGATGAAGGCTGCAGAGCTCTCAAGACACATGCTTTGCCATCTCAATCCAGATATGGGGACTACAAACTGAATATTTGGTATTCTGGAAAAAACAAAAACAAAAGGAAAGAAGCAATACCTAGCAAATGATAATGGATGACATGATTGAGCTCAGCTATAAAAGCGCTTCATTGTTTTCCACTAAGGACAACTAAAATGCAACTTTTGAAGACAAGATCTGTTCTGGGGGAACTTGTAACGTCTAGTTTCTGGTTTAAGTAATCCTTACACCACATATGTGGGCTATGTGGGTACTGGCTAGTGCACTGTGTTGCCTCACATGATATCTCCTTATTATACTTAGTATGCTAAGTAGAGTGGATTTACCATCAACACAAATTTGAAGTACATACTAAGTCAAATTTCCTAGTTAGGTGATGCTTATGTAATGTCCATGGACTTAGTAGTATGCTATGCATCATGTTAGTGTTTGTGCCAACTGGCTGTTTACATGGCTGTCATGCCACCAAATGAAACATCATCATGGCTTCTGACTTTAGTATCCTTAGGCAGATGTAGAACTGTAACTTCAAAAAGTAAAGTTCAAAGCTTTTTAGTCTTAACTAGCAAGGGCCTTATTGAAACCGGACATTGAATTTTATAAATAGAATGATGAGATCAAACCACACAATCTCAACATATAAAGCAACTAAAAGGAAAAGTGCTAAATGGGCATAATACCTGTTCAGAACCCAATAATTGAATATATAACTCGGCAAAAAAAAAAATATTTCCAGGGAAGAACTAATTCTTATAAAATTAACTAAAGTAATTGTTAAACAATGGATATCTTTTCAGATGCTCGCAAGGGTAATTGAGTAGAAGAACCTAGAACATAAACACAAAACATGCTTATAACATGTAATATCTCAACCAAAACACATACACAGCAGCTCCAGAGCAGACCTATAATTTTGCCTTATCACAGACTATCATCTTCAAGAAGGAGAAGGATGAGATCAGACAGAAGAAAGAACATTTGACTCTTCATTGATGAGAATCAATGAAAAAGTTGAGTAAATCTTGACTTTGTCAAGAACTTTGAATTTATGCCCATATTGCCACCAAGAATTTGAGGACTGAATCATAATTGAGGTTTACCGTGCAATATACGAGTATCCAATCAGTATAACTGTTATGATGTGATGAGACATCATCACTGAGAAATCCTTCCTTCTCGTTTCCCATGTTAGGAGGGCAACAATACTGTAGATGTAAAACCCACATTGGCACATATAGAAAAGCTTTAAGGGGAGCCTGAAAATGAAAATGAAAATGAAAATGACAATGTGATCAGGTCAGTACAAAGCTACTAATAACCCATATAGGTTCTTCTCTTAGGAATGCAGGTGAGAGAAGAGGCTGTTAATACAAACTCATCTAAGAGAAATGAATGCCGTGCAGTCATGATAAGACATATAACAAAGAAACAAACGATCTAAATATACAGATTCCTAGCATATGAAACACTTACTTCAGTTCCTGATCTGGCCATCCTTTGAAGTATTCTCCAGTATCTTTGAACCATGGCTCATCGAAGGTTATGTTTAAAATACAAGCTTCTACAGCGCCATAATATGCTAGCTTCCACATTGATTCTGAGCATTTTGCAACGGTTGCTCTTGTAGTATTCTCGTCAATCCTTGACTTAATGGCTTTTCTATCTGAAAACCATATAGCTAGCCTCTGAACAAGTGTGAAGTTTATCAGAAAGACGCCAATAAAAGAAGGAAGAATTCAACAAACAGACATACAGACACATACACATACACATATATCTTCCTGTATATAGCCTAGAAATGAAATCAGACATAGTGATAGAACATGCTCTTCCTCCACAATAATCAATTTTGTTCACTAAGCCATTTTTTTGGCAATCCAGGAAGATTCATACTTCCCCAACAAACAAAATATACTCTATTGAAACAATTTTCAAAGTGCATAACACGAAAGGGCCAACCTAAAAATTGCTAGCGATAACCCCGCAAATATATAATTTGCTTCAAGATCAAATTTTCAAATTGAAGTCAACGAAGACGCAACAAAGCCACTAGTTTTTTAAGCTTACATGAGCTCATATGACGAAGCAGAGGAACTGAAATCTGAATTCCACTTGACTTAGTTACACATAATCTCTAAGCAAAATTTAATACTTCTCTGAACTCAAAAGGGCTTAATTATGGTACACCAAAAAATTAAAATTAAAAAAAATGCTTCACGTCATATCTCTCCGTTTTTGCTTCAGTTTATTAGCAACTAACTTCAATTTACGAATTCCTTAATTTGCTAAAGCATTTTAAACTCTGCCTATCAAAACAGAAGAAGAAGAATACGAAACAGAGAAAATCATACTCGGAAGATGAACTTGTCCAGTAAAGACCTAGCAGCTACGAAGCCGAAAGCAAAATACAACGAGATGAGGAAGTGCGACAAGTGCACCGAGCCATTGTAGCTCGAGATCGAATCCATGTGATAATTTTCCAAAAAACAAAAGAAAAGAAAAAACACAAACTCCTGGATGTAGATTAGCGGCGGCTCCAACTTCTCTCAATTGGAACCGTCACCGGAAAATTCCGTATTCACTTACTTCTCCGGCAAAATAGCTTCAGAGATCTAAAAACTTGACCTGATTCACTCGAATATCGCGCTTCTTTGCGGAGCATATGTGTCCGAGAAGAAAGACGCAGAAAAGTAGGACAAATGTCTTGTTTCTGTGTGCATGGCATGTTTGCCGACGGATGAGATGCATGTCAAAGTCGTCATCCAATCGAAGGGCTGTGGTTTCTTATCTTACTTAGGTCCAAATTTCGGCGCAGTAACATTCTGAAGTCTGAACATAAACAGCAATTGAGGTTTAGATTAGCGTAAAGACTTGGCTTTTCATGACACGTGGCTTTTCGATGGATTTTATTTAATAAACTAAGATTAATTAATAAATTTATATAAATGTCCATCTTAAAATTTTATGTTCAAATAATTTTATATTTTTAATATTAAAAAAAAAACAAAGAATCTCAAGGACATTCCGTAAATTCTTCCTAATTATTCCTACATCTTAACCCGATAATTTAAACGTTAGCAGAATTTATTCAGAGTGTTGTTGTTGTTGTTATTGATTGGAGGCTGAGAAGTTGGTCATTAATCATTGGCAATTTGATTAACATGATGCAAGAAGTAATAAGAAAAAGGTTATAATATTTATCCAATTTTGATTTTTAAAAATATTAATTAGTTTAAAATCTTTTTAAAATATAGTTTAGTTTAAAATCTTTATTCTAATACAAATGACAACAAATAAAAATAAATATGTAATCTGTAATTTTTTAATTTATATGTCATTTTATTTTCAATAAAACAACAAATTTTTTGAATTTTAAAAATATACTTAACAGGTTTAACATATAAATAAATTAATTAAAATATGATTAATTGCAAAAAAAAATTAAACTTTAATCAATTTTGCAATTATAGCCTGAACTTTAAAAAGTGATAAACATGTCTTATTAATTAGGGTTCCTGGACACGGGACACTGTTACGTCAATAAAAATAACGGAATCATCAACGTCAAGTCAAAATTGAAAATTTGAATATTTTATTGTCATTTTTTAAAGTGCAAGTTATAATTTAACCAAGTTTAAGATTTTTTATAATTAACCCTTTAAAATATTTGATATTTATGTAAAATTTTAAAAGTCTTTAACACTAAATAAATAGAATGAAGTAGTCCCATGTCCAACCCTAATTTTTTATGTTTTTTTTTCTGGTAAGTATAATTAATAATTGCTTCAGTCTGTTTTCAATAAGCTACTAATGTTAGGCTTTCTAGCTGGATATTTACATCCAGGAAGAAATCTTCTGGCCCATCCAGGCTTCCATTGAGCCCCATTTATCAGTCTTTTATTGTGACTTGCTATGTAATTTATTTTTCTAATTCTTAAAGCTCATAAGTCTTATATCAAAAATGATAAATTAATTAAATAATATATTTTTAATAACAAGAGTTATCAAAATAAATTGAATCAAAAAGTTAAAAATCGAACTAAAAAGTTAAACACTTCAAAAATTTTACGATTAAAACAGTTAAATCGGTTGATTTTTTCAATTATTGGCAATAATCACAAGGAACTAGAGGACGTTCTACGTGTTATATTAATGACTATTTAAGGATTTTAGTAAAGGAGAAAGTAATAAGAAAAATGTGCTATTAACTTCTTACATTACTGACGTTTAAAATTGCTATAATTTCAATTTTAACAACAACAACATTCAGTATAAATCTCACTGAGACGTGAGATTTGAAAAAGTCTAGTAGTACGTAGCCTTACTTCTAATCAATAAAGAGATCCATAACTTCATTTTTATTATATACAATTACAGTGGCATCATATTATACATGTACAAATATTATTATAATAATTTATAATATCACTAACAAATTCCAATAATATATAAAAGTCAACGTACTCAATATCTAAGGTTTCCTATTTTGCGGGGTCTAAAGAGGGTCATGATGTATGCAGTCTTTTTATATTTTACAAAGAGGTTGTTTCTATGACTTTAATCTATAACTTTAAAGGAGCAACTTACCGATTATTTCAAAGCTCATCCTCAAATTTCAATAATATATATGTTATTAAATAACTGTCATTTTTTATTTTGGAACTCATTTTCATCATACATTGTGCTCCAGTTTAGAGTTGACACATCATTTCACAAAGCTTATCACTACCATTTTTAGATTAGTGGACTGACAACTAGTGATTTGCACATACAAACTAATTATTACATTGCCATGGGTGACATATCAGGGATCAAATCTCCTGTTCCAGTTATGGTGTTCATATCATGTTTCATTAAATTTTTTTAACACATTTATGTTAACCCTACATAAATATATAGATGAGATTTAATGAAACATGGTTGGAAGAACAGAGGATTTGATGTGGACATATCAAGAACCTATTCTCCTCGGGTGAATTATGGCCCTCACTTTCAAAACCTAAATATCATATGGTTTTTATTCAAGTAGAAAAGAACAACGAAAATGTGCTATTAATAATAATTTTTAATATTCAAGTAGAATTTGTTAGTGATATTATAATAACTTATAATATCACTAACAAATTCTAATAATATATAAAAGTCAACGTATTCAGTACATAAAGTTCCCTGTTTTGCGGGATTTAAAGAGAGTCATGATTTCTACAGTCTTCTTTTATATTTTTACAAAAAGACAATTTTTGTGACTTGAATCTATAACTTTAGAGGAGCAACTTTACCGATTATTTCAAGACTCGTTCTTAAATTTCAATAATATATATTCTATTAAATAACTTTCATTTTTTATTTTGGAACTCATTTTCATCATAGCTTGTGCTCCAGTTTAGAGTAGACACATCATTTCACAAAGCTTATCACTAACCATTTTTAGATTAGTGGGCTGACAACTAGTGATTTGCACATACAAACTAATTATTCCATTGCCATGGGACATATCAAGAACCTATTCTCCTTGGGTGAATTATGGCCCTCACTTTCAAAACCTAAATATCATATGGTTTTTATTCAAGTAGAAAAGAATAAGGAAAATGTTCTATTCATTTCTTATAGTCCTAAGGTTTAAAATTATTGCAATTGCATTTATATTGTATATAATCTATTCATTTCTTATAGTCCTAAGGTTTAAAATTATTGCAATTGCATTTATATTGTATATAATGAATAATAAATTTAAAAAGTGTCATATTTTTTATTTTTTTAGTTTAGTGTTCTTAACATTTTAATTAATTAGCTACAAAATTTTAAAAAAAATCAAATTAATTAGTTTAGAATCTTGCTTTTCACTAACAAATTCCACCTATATTTATGCTATGAAATTTACCTAGGGCCATATCTCCGACGCTTTGTTCCGTCGGTAAATTCCGTCGCTAAATCGATAATTTCCGTCACTAAACCCTATTTTTCTTGTAGTGAACTAATTTGTCTTCGAAATTTGGGCCATCAATTTTGGAATTCATTTACAACTAATGATAAAAAAATTCGACCGGTTCAATCGTAAAAATTTTGAACTTTTGAACTTTTTGGTTTGATTTATTTTAATAACTCTTGACATTAAAAACCGATCAGTTTATTAATTAATCGATCAATTTTTATAAATTAATAAGTTCGTATAAATTAAAATAGATCTTAACAATTAAACTGTTTAGAATTTAAACCTCTTATTTTTACTATTTTAACTTCTGATATAATTTTTAAAACATTACTTTCTAACATTCTATCAAACTCCAGTCTAGATTAGGCATATCTTTTCACATTACTTATCACTAACCATTTGTAGACTAATCGACTAGTCAACTAGCGATTGGTGGCATCAAGTCGTTACAAAGCTATCAAGGTACAGTGTTGGATCCCGACAGACAAGAAGAAATTGGGGTGTCCACTTAAATACAGCGGGTATTTTTGGTAAGAATTTGTAGGTCCACTTATCAACAACCTGTTCTCTTTGCATGATTAATACAGAATCTAAATATCATACATACTGGGGCCACACCTAATGTGCAACGGCTTCATTGTCCAGAAATCAAGATTGACTACTAAAACTGTCGTGTTCTTTCATAATGGCAGATGCCTTACAATTAAGGGATGTGCTCAACCAATCAGAACACTGACACGTGGACACTTCAAGACCACTACAACAACAATGACGGTAAACAGAGCATATGATACATCGAACTCCAAGTTACAGGGGAAAGGTACATCAGTTTGCTACATAGTTAAGAATATCAAAGCTAAGTAGTCCCTTAAGCCTAATTAAAGGCTAGATGGGGTGATGTTGTACTAGGAAGGATAGTGACACCCATGACAAAAATAATGGGGTAGGGCTTTGATGGAAGAGGTTTTTGAAGTTAATCATCAAAATAGCAGGCATTTTAAGAGCAGACAGCTTGCTTCAGGCTTGGAGATTCTTTCCAGTATCTAGCTAGGAGGCCTTGTTGGGGTACAGGAAATGGGGCATACTGAATCCCAACTTGCGATCCTACCACCTCCCACCTACAAGCGAGAAAATTGTCAGAAGGGTCTTTTTCAGTAACTATTCAGGACTTAAATAC
Organism: Erythroxylum gracilipes; assembly: GCA_026413385.1. Classification (NCBI taxonomy): domain Eukaryota; kingdom Viridiplantae; phylum Streptophyta; class Magnoliopsida; order Malpighiales; family Erythroxylaceae; genus Erythroxylum; species Erythroxylum gracilipes. The sequence continues at coordinate 34,280,586 of JANZLC010000201.1, read as the reverse complement.
CATAAGATTTTCTATATTGAAGTAAAACTTTAGTTTCTAGTAATTATATTACCTGAATTTCGTTACTAGATGGTGGATTAGAATGAGCATCTCTAGCTTGGCAAGTTCATTGCCAGGGCAAGCATGTACTCCATTTCCAAATGGCAGGAAGGTGTTGGGTTTTGGAGCAACCTGCAATGTCCATCAAAAGGAAATATTTTAGATTAAAGGAAGGGTTAGAAGCTTATTCTCAAAAAAAGAAATACTTTAACTAAGGATTAAACAATGCCTTTGTCTTGATTTTCCACAGACCTCAAACCTAGATGGGTCGAAAAGGTTCGGTTCTGAAAAGAGCTCTGGGTTGTGATGAATGTTCCTGAACAGTGGCATGACCTTCCAACCCTTGGGTATCAGGTACCCTATATGTACAGAAACAACAAAGTTCCAGCATAATGTTTAAGACTGCTGTACTTAAAATCTCATGAACCAGAGTTTTCAGTTTATTGCAGGTCCTAACCTTTGTATTCAACATCCATTACTGCTTCCCGGAAGGTGAAAGATATGATGCTTGACATCCTTAAACTTTCCAATATAACCTACAAGTTCACAACTTTATATTTCAGTTTAACTCATTCTAAGTAATCGTTATTAAGAAAGTATTATCTGTTCTATGTATCTATATTGTCCATACCCTATGAGTAAGTCGCATGTTTCTTGTCTGTGCCCATGTCAGGGGCTTCCTCCCTCCACCATTTGAATCATAAATAGCCTTTTGCTCCTCCTGTAATTTTATTAACCGCCATGATTAATGAACTAGCTAGGCCATCTTAAGCATTAATTAAACTCATCTTATTAACTTGTTCTTCCAAGTTTGTCACCTTCACAGCTTTTAGGAGTTTCGGGTTGTCAAGGAGGTACTTCAGAATCCACGTTAGAACACTAGCTGTCGTGTCCTGAGCCGCAAAAAGTACACCTATAATGTTATCAGCGATTTGAGCTTCGTTTAAAACAAGCCCCTTATCATTTTTGAAGTTCAAAAGCTGCCCCAGGAGGTCCCCTTCTATTAGTCGCTTCTCCTTCCTTTCAGAGATGATCTCACTCAGGATTTGGTTCAGCTTCTTCCTAGCCTGTCACATTAAATTGCTTTTCATTAGAAAAAGACTGACCTTAATATGTAGTTAGATGGTGGAGACAAGGTGCTTCTGCTTAGTTCTTACCATGAGAGCTTTGTAATAAGCTGTTCCTGGAATGTTGGTCGGGAAAGAATTATAACCCTTGTCTACCGTACGGTAGTTCTCACTCAGCTTCTCTCTGTTGGTGTCATCCAAGTTACCGAAGATAGAAAGAATACCAGCATCGAAAGAGTACTGTAGAAGATTACAGGAAATCAATAATTAGTCCTCAGGAACTGGAAGAAGAATAAAACATCAATGTAAAACATGTAATGAACAACATCACTAGCTAACTGCACGAACCTGCTTCATCTCACGAAAAGTGTTAACAGTATGGCCATTGCACAATGATTCCAGGGTGGAAATGGCTGTGGATTCGATATCAGGAATTAGCTTCCCAATTGTATCAGGGGATAGTGAACTCTGTACCAACTTCCTGAGGTCACTGTGGTATTGTCCTTGGTGAAAGAAGAGTGCAGAAGGCCCAATCAGTCTCTCTTTGCTTTTGGGATATGTGGGCTTGAACAAGTGAGCATGAGTTACCAACACAAACCTCGCAGCCTCAGGGCTAGTCAACATCACACATTCGCAGCCGAGCATGTGGGTTTTGAAAATCTCTCCGTATCTGAATAAGGAAGGTACAGTAAAGGATCCAGAACATAAAAAGACATTAGCTAAAGTTGAACTGGGTGCAAAGAGTTTCCAAACCTTTTCTGCTTGGTGGCGAAGAAATCATTGGGGTCTTTAGAGTAGAGTTGGTGTGTTTCACCAATACAAGGCCATCCCATCGAACCTGGAGGAAGTTTAGCTTTTCTTCTAGCCACCTTCTTCTTATTCATTATGAAAGGATAAGAGAGAAGACTTGAGAGAAAGAGGCACATGTATATCAAAAGAGAAACAATCTCCATGCAACTATATTATATCTGCCTCTCTCTCTCCCCCTATCTCCCTCTCTGCGGTTTTGAAAGACTTGGCTTTGGGGAGTAGAAGTATAAACTGAATACAATGAAGCCAGCTACTTGGTTGCAATGTTAAGGCGTTGAGGGGTATCAGGGAGTGCATATATAGAGCTGATGAGGAAGAGAGAATATAGTATATAGATAATGACATATATAGGAATAGGTGCCTACATGAGGAGGTTTACCAAGTGTGATCAAAGGGTTTGCTCAATTTTGGTCGGTAAGATTCAAAGATATCCTGAAAAACGAACAATATTACACTTACACATGACTTCAAAGTAAGATATGACAGTGATGGCCAGTTATTAGTTTCCTGCAAAAGAAAGTAAACAAGTTCGAAATACTGAATCATTCAGAAGCTACTTTGGATACAGATTTAACGTGTACACCAAAGTTTTGGATACCATATTTAACAAATATAGACACTTTCTGATATGTATAATAAGATTTGCATGTAATTAAGCCAAATTCATAGTTAAAGCCACCGATGGAGCACATAAATAGGGGTTTTCATGAGATGTCTGCAGTAATTTGTTTTGGTAAATAAAGATGGCAATTTTCAGTGTTACGTATGGAACACAACTTTGCCTATATATAGGTGGTTCCCTCTGCACCTAAGAGGAAAAGTTTAGCATGCGTAACATTAGCCACCAAGTCCTGGTCCCCGCGGGTTGCCTTCTTCACAGTGTCTGTCAATTCGTATGTTTAAGCCTCTGAATTGCCTCTTGAGACCAACATATATAAGGTTTAGAAGGTAACTTAAGTATTAACCCTTTTTCCTTTTTTCCTAACAGATTCTAGACTGCTGTATGTATTAATCCTTTTACCCGAAACGAGGGCAACACTAGTATACTCAATAATGCCATGTGACTGACAACGAGGGTGGACCAAGTGGTCTAGCTTCCTCCCTTAAGACTCTCGGACGTCTCGCTTCCAGTGGCAGTGTGGGAGTTGGAGCTACTAGGAAACCTGGGGGCTGATGGAAACCTGATGCTGATGCTGAGCAAGGGGGGAGGTCAGTGATCAATCATCAGCTGAACAATCAAGTATGTGAAGACTCTTTGTGCGCAGAAGTGTACAAGCTACGTAGGAACCTGAGGAATCTTAGAGTTCCAAATTTACATCCTCTAGGCTCTTGGGGTGGGGTCGTAGGAGCTTAGGATTAGTCCGACAAAGCCGAGATACCTAAAAAAAAAATGCCATGTGACGGTGGTAGGGCTCCTGATATCGACGTGTACCACCTTCTTCACAAAATTTCAATTACCTACTTTCAAGAATAGAGTAGGGGATCAGAGATCAGACCATCTGTACCTTGAACTACATGTTTTCACATATATACCTTAAGCATGGAAACATAGTTTCGATGCATAGAGAGGTAAAGTATTTTCTTAATATCAGTGTATTTATTGTTTTAAATACGTATGAAGCTTTCATTATCGCTAGCAGTTATGAGTCACCTTTTCACAATTGAAGTTGTAATCAGATCAATGCGACCTTACCTAACTTTGATTTTAACGAAAAAAAGAATTGACTTTTTCAGATGTTCAGGCCCCACAATCATTCACCATGCTTCTCTTCCTGCCACACTTCCCTAATCCTTGGATTGCAGTAATATATCTTATGGCTCCTGTGCCAAATCCAGTAAATAAGATTTCCTGATTTGTAAGAGCATGCGAAGATCATCAATTATATGCAATCTTTACGGATTTATCACGGAAGTAAGACTATAAGTTAATATATATATATATATATATATATATATATATATCTTTATTAGTTAAAAGTAATATCATATATTATTGGACTTTTTCAAATTTTACGAATCAGGGAACGTTTTACTGGAATCAAACGTAGTTCATATATTTGCGAAAATGCCCTAATACCTAAATTTCCAATTTAAGTTTCTTGAAGAGAACAGTAAAAAGGCATAGCTTGTGTCATTTCGTTTTCTTGCAGCCAAGTTTAGAGGCGATTCTAGCTTAGCCGGCGCCCCTCCATGTGGGTGTGTGGGTCATTATCCTGTGAGACGGTGCATTACGGCCCACACATTCGGCCATCGCGATCTTTTCAGAAATAAAAGTGCGCCTAGAGAAGTCGTTACAGCGTACGGATGAGATTGGGGACGTCGAAGGAACATTCGAGACCGCGGGGCCCTATCCAATGGGATTTCACATAGAAGAGGAGAGAAGGTTCAGGTGGGGCAGAGTCGCCATCATGCCTAGCTGGACGCGACACGTTTCAAGATCCTGGTGGTTGTGATCTGGAGAGTAAATTCAGGGGATTATGTGTAAATTTATGGGCCAATGGGGTGCTAGAAACTCATATAAAGTTGACTTCTTATTATGTTAGACAGTTAGAGTATTAAACATCCCGTGGTTGGACATGGAAGATAGGGCATTAAATTGTTGTCTGCATGGTTTAAGATAATTCTATAATTTTTAATTACCTAAAATTCAAATTTTAGAAACATCTTTATAAAGAATTTTTTAATTATTTTAATATAATCAAAAAAGAGAACTAATATCGCATACTCAAATATTTGAAGCTTATTTAACTTTTTTTTTACTCTATTAAAATGATAATTATAATTTACATTTATTTAATTATCACTATTTTGATGGTCAATATTAGTGTAAGAGTGTTGAGTTGAAATATCAAATGTGATCGAACATCTTGTTAGTTAGGATAAGGAGAATCCTTTATGATGTGATTTTGTGGTTAATTTAAGCTACATTTTTTTGTTGTTTGCTTATGGTGACATGCATGCGAAATCCTAATTTTCGTAATTAGTTTAGTCAGTTAGTTATTGATTTTTTTTTTCATAATTTAGATGAGAGAATATCATGTCATTTATGTTTGATACTTCCTTGTATAACTTTGAACAAATTAGATAAATATAATATTGATCTTATTCTCGCATTAATCTAAGTGTGTATGAACATTATATTTTAGGTTTCAAAGTTGGTTTCTCATCTTAAATAATTAATTAAATTCACTAAAATACCATTAAGAGTCATTTTATTTAATCAAAAGGTTATTCAAATTGATCACAGAAAAATAACATTCTAAAACTCTATTATCAGGTAAATTGGTATATAAGATTAGGATTAATTAATCTAAGTGATGTTGTTAATAGTGAACATGAGGTCCTAGTTAAGCTAATTCTCACAAATTAAGCTCTTTACATACTTACTCTTACCTTGTTTTCTTCTCTTTTTTTTAATATTAGTTTTCTTTAAATTGATTCACTCTTTGATATGATCATTTATATAAAGTATATAAATCTAAACTAGTAGTTTAGTAGTCTTTGTGGAATTTAATTTAATTTCCTTATAGGGAGTTCATTTTATTAGTTATTGTTATTAAGGTACTTGTCAACTTTTTTTTACATATATTTTATTTGCACCATTCCTCCAAAATGAGCAAACCATCCCTAAGTTTATAAATAGACATAGGGAGGGAATCAGTTAAATCATGCCATTCTTAAGTTTCTGCTTGAAAGTTCCTCGAATATTACTAAAAATGAAATTTTAACTTGCCTATTAATGTCAAAATGCCAAACTACTTTCGATGGGTAGAGGAGGAATGAATATCCAAAATGTTAATGAAGTTGCCATATTTACTTAAATTTAAACGTATACCAAAGTTAATCAAAGATCTTTGCAAATTGATGCTTTATCCAAAAGTTAAAGTATATCCGTTAAGGAAACATAATTAGGCTCTATTGCTTTAGAAAAATAAAGAGGGGATGGAAAATAGAGGGAAAAATAAACTAAAATTAGTGCTTCCATATATAAGATAAATAAATATAAAGAACAAGATCTCATTATCTTAAATTACTAGAAGATTTAAAGGAAGGTAAAGAGACTGGTTGAAAAGGATAAATAAACTATCGGAAGATGCATCTCTTAATAAGACCTATAAAGCAATACTTCAACCCAATTGTTCCAACATCGAAGTGTCCATGAGAGACCGAAGTCTCGACACCGAAGTGTCCAGGAGAGACCGAAGTCTCGACACCGAAGTGTCCAGGAGTAGCTGCAGACCCTTCTAGGCATGCCTATTTACCCACAACTAGGACTTAACAGTTTTAAAAATAACACAAGGTCATTT
>JANZLC010000201.1:34192827-34208336 GCA_026413385.1 Erythroxylum gracilipes | reverse complement strand
ATAAATGTGTAGGATATGTTTTACTCAATTGTTGATTGTGGTTGATTTATAAGAATGGCATGTGGTAGTATAAGCTCCAGTTCAGGCTTCAGTACCCGATGTTGGGCTTCGACAACGGGGTCCAACAGGGGGGGTATTGTAGGTGAAGCTTCGGTGTGGTGTCAGGCTAAAGCTTGGCGAGTCAAAGAGTTAGGGATTTCATTTTGGGACGAAAGGGGGGATTGTTGCCAGAAGTCGAACGAAGGGGTTTCGCATGTGAGGTATGGGTTCGGGTGAAAGCTAGACGAGTCGGAGAAGGTAGAGAAGGAGAAGACAAAGCCATTGGGGGAGGGGGGTCAGCTCACCGGTGATCTTCGAAGGAATAGAAGTTAAAGATATCAGGTTTGAAGGTTGTTTCTTTATACGAAACAAAAAAGGAAGATTGGAAATGGAATACAGGGAGAAATATTGAAAAATCTCCAGTAAATAAAGCTTTGTTACTAAATTTCCTATGAGTAAAGCTTGTTTCTATAATTCCCCCTTTTCTAATCATAGTCCTATTATAATATGTAAAATATCGCTTCATCTACACCAAGGAAATTACTATTTCTATTTAATAAATTTCTCAAAGGAGTTAATGACCTTAAGGAAGCAATTCTAAAAGGCTTTGATTCCAACTTCAAAGGTAACAATGCTTATATTTTTATAAGGAAGTTGAACACGGTGAAAATTAAACTTGAATCATAAATGGGGTTATAACACCCAACCTACATTCTCTTCGATTGCTAACTTAATAAACTATATACATGATGATCTTTATTATAAGCTTGGAGATCCCCTCTTATAAGTGAAAAAGAAAGAAGCTTTAATATAACTCTCATAAGCCTTAGAGATTCACCCCTCTCTCCCAAAGAAACAATTCTAAAATCCAATAGCTAAAAGAGAGGTAAAATCATTGCTTTCTTCTATAAAACCCAATCATCCTAAAAAAACACTAATCTAATTACCTCTCTTATATGGAAGTATTGCTCACTCCCAAGAAGAGATTAAGCAAGAAGCCTTTGATTATTTCCTAAATATATTAGGTACTTTTGTTTTAATTAATTCCTTTATCCCTCTGATAAAATCCTTTATTCTCAACCATATTTTTTAGGAGGAAGTGAACTCTTATACAATCATTCACTCCTATGGATATGGAAAGAGTTTTTTTCATCTCAATCCAAATAATTCCCCTGGACCTCATAGATTGAATGGATTAGTTTTTTTCCCAAAAAGCTTGACCCTATGTCAAAGACATTATTACCAAGGTATTTATATAATTTTCTTCAATGGAAAAATGTTGAGGGAAATCGAAAATTCTTCATTTGCCTTATCTGTAGAGTCCAAACTCCCTTAAGGACTACCAATCTCTTATATCAATACTATCTATAATATTATTTCTAACTTAATTACCTTAAGATTGAAGACAATGCTAAAACCTCTTATAAATGGTTCTTAAGATGCATTCATTTCTAATAGAATGACACTAGATAACATTCTTCTAGCATAAGAAATGCTCTGGGGTTGTGGAAGGAGAAATTCCGATAAAGATTTTGAAACTAGATTAACTAATACAAAACTACCTCCTTATTTGGAGGCTTAGTCAATAATAAACATATATAGTTGTTCAAAGGTAGGAAAGGACTGAGATAAGGTGACGTTTTCTCCCCTTACCTCTTAATTCTTTGTATAAAATCACTATCTAATTTGATTGTGATTTATATAAAACATGATAGGAGCTTTATGTTCCATTCAAAATGTAGGAAGATGGGAATCTTTAGCCTTGATTTTTCATATTATCTTATTCTAGTTTCTGAGATGGAGGATAAATTCATTTATCTACTCATGACTGCCTTAAACTCCTTTTAAGTTCCTTTTAGGGCTTTGTATCAACTAAGACAAGAGCTATAGGTAGTTGCTACTAAAGCAAAAGAAATTGCTCCGTAGTTATCTCCTATCTTGAATATACAGCTTAAAGACTACCTCCTACATCTTAAGATCCTTATTACCTTAAGGAAATTGACTTATAAGGATCGCATCGCTTTCCCAAAGAAGATATGGAAAAGGGTTCATGGCCATCGTAACAAATCACTTCTTTACTAGTAGAATGCAACTTATTAACTCAATTCTTTATTCCCTTTATCCTTATTGATTTTTTTTTACATATTTATCTCTCTAAGAGGTTTATTAAGGATAATGAGAGTATATTAAGAAGCTTCATTTGTTTTGAACAATCGAACAAAAAAAATGTCAAGGCCAAGTAGTCTAAATTATGCAAGATTAGAAAAGTTAGAGGACTAGGCATTATCTCAATGTCAGCAGCTAATAAAACTCTTCTAACTAACATAATTTGAAAAAGTTAGAGGACTAGGCATTATCTCAATGTCAGCAGCTAATAAAACTCTTCTAACTAACATAATTTGGAAACTTTTATCCAGAAAAGAGGCCCTTTGGATTTAACAGGTACATATCTACCTCCCAAATGGAAACATCTTATTCCTAGTTTATGAATCAACTACTCAAAATTAAGGAATCATCGAGAAGAGCATTAGCTACAGGATAGAGAATGGTGAAAATGCTTCGTTATGATTTGATAATTAGAGCAAAGTGGGCCCTTATCATAAGACCAAATTTTCCCTAACACTCAAAACACATGATTCCAAAATCTACTAAAGTCAAAGCACTCATGTATGGAAACAACTAGGCCAGTAAGGATGATGCTTATATATCATTGTAACCAATGTCACTTGCAAAAACCTTATTAATGCTTCCTTTTTATGTAGAGAATGGAATGCCTTAGGATAGTATGGTCTAAGAATTTATTGCCAAAAGTCTACTTTCTTTTATGACTTATTTATAAGCCACGTACGAGGAGCTTGGATAAACTCAAGTTTATGAATACCTCTTAACTATGTTACCTTTGTAAGAAGGATTAAAAAACACTTAAAGATAATTTTCTAATTGTGACTCCCGTGAAAAAATTTAGAACTTGATACATAAGCTTTGTTTCTTATTTATAGCAAGTCTAAATTATACTAACATAATTGAGTAAGATGGAAACTAATCGAATAGAGATAAAGCTTTATACGTCATAGCTTGTGGTAGCTGATAAAGAACCCAAGACAAATGGGTTGGACCCGTGAAGAAGAATGGCCCAGAGTGGCCCAGCTACAAGTTGTTTTGTTTGTCTTTTTCTCCTTTTGTCTTTTTCCTCCTTTGTCTTCTTTTCCTGTACAGCTAGCAATTGCACAAGTCAGTAGGTGGTTAGTATTTTCCTTGATTCTAGGAGTCTCAACCAATAGACATTTAGACAGAGTAGTATAAATACACACTGTACATACCTTGCTTCGGTGAATAAGATTATTCCCTCGAAATACCCCATACACTATTTTGTCTCTGTTTTCATGGTATCAGAGCAGAACCTGTGATTTTTACCTACAAACCTACCAATGTCCAATACCCCTGACAACAGTGGCTCTAGTGCCACAGACCTACCCACAGCCAATGTTTATGAGCCATACTCAGTCACCAATACAGAAAACCCCGGTGTTGTTCTTGTCACTACACCCTTTAGTGGCAATAACTTCATTACCTGGAGCAAGTCCATGGCCATTGCTCTGTGTGCCAAGGATAAGTTGTCTTTCATCGATGGGACCTGCACAATGCCAACAGAAGATGCAGCGCTGTTAGCAAAGTGGAAAAGAGCAGATAGCATGGTCAAATCTTGGATACTCAATGCTATGATTAAAGAACTAAGTGATGCCTTTTTATCCTTCCCTACTGCTAGAGATCTATGGGTGGAACTACAGGAGAGGTTTGGTGAAGCAAATGGGCCCCTGCTATACCAAATAGAGAGGGAAATAAGCTCTCTCAAGCAAGGTACTTTAACAGTGTCTGCCTACTATACTAAGCTAAAGAAATTGTGGGATGATCTCTCTAGCTTAAGTCCCATTCCTATGTGTACTTGTGATGCCTTAAGGGCTATCAATGCTAAAGAAAATGCTCACAGGCTTGTTCAATTTTTAATGGGGCTTAATGATGAGTTTGAGCATGTAGTCAATCAGATTATGTTAATGGAGCCACTGCCTACGGTGAATAAAGCTTTTTCTATGTTGCAAACGGTCGAAAGACAAAGGATGATGAATGCTACTACCGACAGCAGTCCTAATATGGCAATGCTAGCTAAGCAGTCAAATAACTTGAGGAAAGGAGGGAGAAGCAGTAACAATTCCAATAAAGGGGCTTACCTCAAGAAGGAAGACAAATATTGTGAAAAATGCAAGAAGAGTGGGCATACGTTGGAGACTTGCTTCAAAATTCATGGAGTACCAGACTGGTACAAAGAGCTTGCTGCACAAAGAGAAAAAGGAAAAGCCAATATGGTTCAATCGGATGAAAGTCCAGCAGAAACAACACAAGAGCCGAATGAAGAAAAACTGTGGAATGCACAAATATCTCCTAGTATTGCTAATTTTATTCAACAAGAAATAGGCAAAGCAATAAAAGGGAAAACTGCAGCAGAGGTAAAATTCTCAGGTTACCACAACTATGCAGGTAATGTCACTCATTCTGTGGGAACCTCTTATAACTACACTGACTCTTGGCTTGTTGATTCTGGTGCCTCTACACATATGACAGCAGACCTCACTCAATGCACTAGCTATACAGTTAACAATGCATATGACCCAGTGACTCTCCCGGATGGGACTAAGCAAGAGGTTGCTCACATAGGGCAGTCACATTTAGGGGATAGAATTTCCCTAACTGATGTTCTACATATTCCTAATTTCTTCAAGAACCTATTGTCTGTCAATAAACTTACTACTCAGAATGAAGTTGCTGCAATTTTCATCTCTAACAAGTTGTTTTTGCAGGACCTTCGGACTAATGATGTTATAGCTATTGTCAAGGCAGTAAATGGATTGTATGAGCTAAGCATAGAGGCTCTCCTAACCCCAAACAACCTAAAAGGTCCTTGTCTAGAGTTCTACAAGGCTAAGAATGTTGTTTTTAGTTTTTCTGTTTCTTTTGATCTATGATATTCTAGACTAGGGCATGTATCTAAGGAAAAACTGCAGCACATTAATGAAATCAATGTTTCTATCCCTGCTAAACATGATTGTCAAGTGTTTCCTCTAGCCAAACATCACAGAAAACCTTTCCCTAAACATGAAATACAGACCTTTTGAAATCATTAATATGGACTTGTGGGGACCTTACAGTGTATCTACCATGGGGAGTTCACATTATTTCCTTATAATAATGGATGATTTTACTAGAGCCACTTGGACCTTCATCTTAAGACACAAGTACCAACCACTCAAACCATTATGCAATTCCTTAGAAGCATTGAGAGACAATTTGACACTAAAGTGTTAAAGATACAAACTGATAATGGGAAGGAGTTCATCAACCAAGTGTGCACCAAAACCTTCACAGAAATGGGAATTCATCACTAAAAGAGCACCCCCTATACACAACAGCAAAATGGTGTTGTGGAAATTAAACATAAACACTTACTTCAAATCACTAGAGCCCTTCTTTTTAAGGCAAAATTACCTAAAGCATACTGGGGAGAGGCCTTATTACAGCTACATACTTACTTAACCGAATCCCAACTAAAACCCTAGGTTAGATAAGCCCATTTGAGAGACTGCACAATAGAAAGCCTGACTATGAACACCTAAAGACCTTCGGCTGCCTTTGTTTTGCCTTAGACAAGACTCCAAATAGAACCAAACTAGATCCTAGGTCAAAAAGATGTATCTTCCTTGGGTATTTGCATGATTACAAAGCCTATATAGTTATGGATCTAGCTACCAAGACAGTATTTGTATCAAGGGATGTAGTATTCTATGAAAGTGTTTTTCCTTTTGCAGAAAAGGTTACAAACCCTACACAAAAGCCATAACCTCTATTCACAAGTTCCCTAACCAATACAAACACATAATACCTTATACAGATGCCTACCATGACAACCACATAACCCAGTGACTTATATGACAACAATTCAGAACAAAGCTCCTACGCACCTAGAAATGACTCACCAAACAACTCACCAGACCACACCACATTACCTACAGTTCTTACACAGAGGAAAAGCAACAAAACTCACATACCTCCTAAATACCTGCAAGATTATGTCCTCTAGGCTTCAGCAAATCCATCCATTTACTCCCTTGAGAATAATGTAGCATTACAAGTTTGTTGTCCTGCAGGAACTAATGAAGACAGTTTGAGAGAATTGCACATCAAACACAGCAATGCATACATTAATTTCATAGGTAATGTATCTGGAATTTTTGAGCCTTTATCCTATGAGTCTGCAAGCAAGGATGGAAAATGGGTGGAATCTATGAATGAGCAGCTGTCTACATTGGAAAAAAATAAAACTTGGATACTGACATATCTACCTAAAGGAAAGAAGGCCATAGCCTCGAAGTGGGTGTATAAAGTCAAGCACAATCTAGATGGTACCCTAGACGAGTTGAAATCTAGACTTGTGGCAAAGGGTTTTAGCCAAAGGGAAGGAGCTGATTATTTCGAGGTTTTCTCTCCAGTGGAAAAAGTTGTGACCATAAGAATGTTCTTGGCCATTGCTGCCTCCAAACAATGGCTAATACACCAATACGACATCAATGATGCCTTTTTGCATGGCTACCTAGAAGAGGAACTATATATGTTACCTCCTCAAGGCTACACTAAGGCTAAGGAAGGACAGGTATGTAGACTGATCAAGTCTATTTATAGCTTAAAACAGGCGGGTAGGCAGTGGAATAAAGAACTATCTTCAAAACTGCATTCAATTGGTTTCACTAAATTTGAAGCAGATAATTGCCTATACACTAAGGGGATAGAAGAAGATTTTATGGCAGTAATCATCTATGTCGATGATATTTTAATTACAGGAGCTAATGAAGAACAAATGGAATCAGTAAAGAAAACTTTGAATGCAGAATTCACGATAAAGGATCTGGGATATGTAAAATTCTTCTTGGGAATAGAAATAGCAAGAGCAGAGGATGGGATGTTACTTACCTAGAGTAAATACATCAGGGATATCCTACGGGAAACCAACTTGTTGGATTGTACTCCCTACCCAACACCCATCGTTCCTGGAACAAAACTAACTATTGAAGAAGGTGAGTTACTGAAGAAGCCAGAAATATACAAAAGAATAGTCAGAAGATTACAATATCTAGGGTTTACTAGACCAGATATCACGTATGTAAGCCAACAGGTGAGTCAATTCATGAGCAACCCTAGATTACCACACTGGGAAGCAGCCAAATGAGTATTGAAATACCTTAAAGGAACCCAAAATTTGGGGATTTTTTACACAGCAAACGAAAGCCCTCACCTTGTAGCCTTTTCATATTCAGATTAGGGAAGTTGTATCTTCTCAAGACGCTCCTTAACTGATTTCTGCATATTCCTCGGTGGATCACTGATATCCTGGAAAATGAAAAAGCAGACTACAGTGAGTTGATCATCATATGAATCGAAGTACAGAAGTTTAGCCTCAACGACTTGCGAGCTAAAATGCATAATACAACTACTTCAAGCCTTTAGGGTTAATGTTTGAGAACCCATACCTTTGTATTGCAGCAATTAGGCAGCCATTTACATCTCGAAGAATTCTGTTTTTTATGAGAGAACGAAGCACCTTGAGATAGATCTACATCTGGTTCGTAATTGTGTGAATCTAGGGTTACTTGAGTTCGACACGTGAACACCAAGGAGTAGATCGCGGACTTATTTACAAAGGCGTTGTCTGTATGCGTGTTTTCGGGTCTACTTAGCAAGTTCAGAGTCATTAACCAAGCCTCCGACTTGAAGGGCGGATGATAAAAGACCCAAAACAATGGGTTGGACTGTAATGCTTCAGGAGGATTAGTGGGCCAACTCCATTGTTTTATTCTCTTTTTTCTTTTTCTACTTTGTCTTTTCCTTCCTCTTCATCTAGTACTATACAACTAGCAAATACACATGTCATTAGGTAGTTAGAATATTTTCGTTGATTCTAGGAGACTCAACCAATAGCCTTTTAGACAAAGTAGTATAAATAATGCTCTACACATACATTACAAGGTGAATAAGATTTTATTCCCTCAAATTACCCTACAACCTACACATTTTTCTACTCTTTCCTTTTTCAACCATTGTCATCAGAAACCAGTCATTAGTCACTTTCTTCGTGGATTCATAAGATCTAATATTCGAACATTATTGTAAACCTGACATAAGAATCAATGGCTGTTATGAGACTAAAATTGCAAACAAGTGTTCTAGGTTGAAAAGTATATTCAAAATTGATCGTGACTTTTTTCTTCAAAATATATGATGTACGTTACACATCCAATAAGGATGAAGATCATCACTAGCACTAAGGAAGTACGAGGGGAGATTATAGGACTTGCTGTTCAAACCGACACCAGGACGAAGGGACGTTGACAGGTGAAGGATAAAACAACAGTGCACTACTCCAATCATATGACTGGGAGTTTGAAGAGCTTATGTGAATTGCAAGATGTGTCCGGATGTCTTATTGGACTACTAAATGTGGACTACTAAATGGACACATGCCACTGTAACTAAGGAAGGGTCAGTGAGACTTGAAGGGAATTTTAAGCTTGAAAACGTTCTGTGTGCCCCGTTTAAATTGTAATCTCATTTCTATGTTATAATTGATAGATGAGTGAAATGTATTGTCCAATTCACTAATAATCTACGTGTTATAAATCAGTTTGAGAATGTTGACTGGTGCGGGTGAATGGAGGACCAAGCTCTATTATTTTCAGAGGATACCACTCGTGATGTATAGGGTGTATAGAGTACTTTGACCTCTTGTGGTGCTTCATATTTTTGGAAAATAGTAGATAATTATTCTCATGTTGTCTAGACATTCTCATGTAGCAACCCAGGATATGCGAGCTGGTGGTGAGTTGTAAGTGGCATAGGTTGCAAGGATTGATGGCAAGTAGCATCATGATAATCAACTAGGTCGTGTATATTGAATGAGATAGTTGTCTATTCATCTACACAATTATGTTACTAATACGATCCATAAATTGAGCCCCTCGACTAGTTCACTTGCGCCTATGCATACCTTAAGTATGCTTTGTTCAATAACACACACACAATGAGTTGTTATAGCCCTCATTCCTCTTAGAAGCAATAAGGATGAAAGGTAGAGAGAGACAATGTGAATGAAATTTCGGTACTAGAAGATAATGGGACATAGATGCTGGAATATTTACCTCTCGAAAAGAAGGAACTTGGTTGTAAGTTGATATACAAGATAAAATAAAATTCACATGGCTCTATAACGGTGTTTAAAGCTCAATTGTTGATTTTTGATAATAAGTTGAAAGAATTGATTACATACAAACATTTGCTCCAATTGTCAAGATGGTTACAACATTAACATTTTTAACTGTGCAAGCTTTTGATCATAAGTTGAAAGAATTGTGAGCAAGCTTCAAAAATCATTTTATGGATTAAAATAAGCCCCAGATATTGGTTCACTAAACCTTTTGCTACTTCGAAAGGGTATGATTTTAGACAATCCTACTCTACTTACTCATTGTTCACTTTCCAGAAAAGTGGTGTCTAGATCAATGTCCTCATTTTTGTAAATGATTTGATAATTTCTAGAGATCATTATGATGTCACACAAAGGTTCGAGATCTATTTGATCGTGTGTTTTCAGATGAAAGATTTGGTATTTTTGAAATATTTTCTAGGTGTTGAAGTTGCTAAGAGTCTTGTGCTTTGGATATCATATCTGACACATAATTCCAATGTGGTCTGACTTGGTCTTTATGCTAAACTGCTTATCATCAGAGATTGGTAGTTGGACAATGGTTTACGAACTGTATGATTGAGAAAAGGCTCCATTGTCTTCCATATTGCTTCTTCTCCTAAGTTTTGTGATTTTCCATTCTTTTTCTTCCATCTTCTTCTATATTGCGTCCTCTTTCATGTTCTCCTTTATGGGTCTCATTTTTGGAATTGTATGAAGCTTGTTTGTATATCTCCTTGACATTTGGTGTGGCTATTAAGACTCGGAAGAATTGATGGAGGAGGCTCAAGAAGCGAGAAGGATCAAAATGTTGCACCAACCAAGTAAGGTATTTATTGGCATCACAATTGAAAACAGAATATCATTTGTAAGTGATTATTAGATTCATCGATTTGAAGACGATATTGTCATCTCGTGTGAAGTTGGACATGATTGATCACAAGTTGCGTTTGGTGAGATTTTTTATACATAATAACATTAACCTATGACTAATTTATTGGCATATGTTAATAAAAAGAGCTACAAAATCAATTTATGCTCCAAAGCCTTTTGATGTTGGGTGAGTCTTGTAAGTTGAAATTGTATGTAAAGATCAACATATCACATTGTCTACAACTAGTGTCATTGATTTAGGTATTCCCTTCAATTACTTTTCTGGTTTAATTTAGTTTACTAATGCAAGTTTTATGATGACAATTTTTCTCAAAATTTTCATTTCAAGATTGTCCTTTTGCAAGTACATGATTCTTTCATGTTTACTATACATACTAAATAGAATTCAAATCTGAACTAATTCTTTGCTTAGCTGCTAGTCTGGGTGGCTACGTAGAGGCACTTGTTCGAAAACATGACGTTGAATTTAATATAAATGTTCCTTGCATAATTTAAACATTTCCCAAATGAAATAATTGTGCATTAGGTTGATTTACTTCAGAGTTGTTCATTTTCAAACTATTCTAGTATTACACGTGTACCTAATCATGGTGTTCACTCTCTCTCTCTAGTTTTTCTACATGCTAGATGGACCAGGCAATAGGTTCTCCTTAGGTAAATCATTGATTTTGTTCATATTTTTCTCAATTTCCATATATATGATAGTTATAATAGTTTTTGTTTGAGTTGAAATATCTATTAACTATGTTTTCTGATCTAGATATCCCCTGATTTCTATACTTAGTTTTAACTATATTTTTTCTTAGGTGGTTATTATCCAAATGAGTGATGCTGACCATGTATCTGAATCTATTCATGTGCTTCAAGTGGGGAAGATGAGGATGAAGCTTTATAAAGTAAGGTCTACTATCACTAAAGAGTACTACCCCACTTCGATGCGAGTATATTGGATTGGGAAATTGTTTTTGATGTTGGATTAACATTTTTAGCAAATATGTTTGACATTCTTATCTCATGCTTTAGTTGTGTGGAGTTAGAGGAAGTGGCAATGCTATAGCTCAGGTAATGTTCTGGAAAGTAAAGAAAGGTATTTCCTTTACATTAGCCTTTGAATCTGAGAGACAGAAATGCAGCTATTATGCTCACAAGGAGGTTTGCTTTTCACTATAATGTAAGTGCTTCTCTCATAATTTTCTTCAGACTTGCCCATATTTTGATGAATTTGTTTATGTATGCATTTCTTCAACTGTTTCTGATTATTCTCAGCTAATAAGAACTTCAATTGTTCTGATTTTTCTCCTTTAAAATATGCTTAATTATGTTTGTCTAATTGTAGAAAAACTTTATGTAACTTGAAGCTTATTTATGTATACACTATATTGTAGAATTACATGGAATAAAGTGACTAATCATAGTTTTGCAGGTTCTTGGTCCGTCCAATGCATTTTTTCATGTCTGAAAATATTTGCTGGATAAGTGTACAACCAATATCTCTTTTGCCTTACCCTACGTTCGAAATTTATAACCATTGAAGACTTACTTCATGTTTGCAAATTCTTGCAATACCAAATCGTACTACCTGGGCCAGATGACAGGGAACTTTTAGAAAGTTAAGGAACCTCCATGCAAATCCTATAGGAATGAGTTGTTTTGTAAAACCTGTTGTATTGAAGCTTGCAGAAGACCTTGCATTGGCAATTAAACTAAAGAAGAAAAAGAAGGTGAGTATCGGATTGAAGCTTCCAAGACTCATCAGAAAAATTGAGTTATTGATTTTGGGGATAATTCAGAAGGCTATGCATTCAAGGAACAAAGTTCTTGAAGATTGAAGATCAAGAAGAGAAGGTGTTGAAGAAATTCGAAGGAAATTGAAGCAGCTGTGTAGATTGAAGGAAAACAAAATTTGCAGCAAAGAAGAAAACCAGAAGAAAAAGTGCAGAGTAAGAAAAATGAAAAAATCTAAAGCAAATTGAGTTAGATTAACCAACATAATCAAGAATTATTAGAGATAAGCAAAACAAGTGCAGCAGGTCCAACCCATCAAGCATTTCACTCTCATGGCCTGACATTCAAATTTGGATGTTAGGATTTTGTTAGCTGAAGCATTAAAGGTTGTTGAAGTCTTCAGATTTCTGTTTTTGCAAAGAAGACAAATTTGCTACTTTTGTGTTTTGCCAAATGAAGATATACATGTACTAGACTAGCGTTAACCATCAGTTCTTGTTTTTATTTTTCAGTTATTAGAAAATTGTATCAAATGTAGAGAGCATATATATGAAGCTCATGTTTTACTTTTCCTGCAGAGAGTATGTATGAAAAAAACAGAAAACTATCAATGTAAACTTCTATTTTCCATATTATGCTTTTGCTTTTGTTTTGAATTCAGAAGAAAACCTTTAGAAGTTGAATAGAACAGTAGATGTCTTGTGTGTGGCAATCCGAAGCAACTTTAGTGTTAGAAGTGTGAGTGAAAACCAAAGATTTTAGCAATACACAATTTTTCCAGTTCATCAATTTTTCAAAGTTCAGTCCATTTACTCTTGTGTTGTTCGTGTAGTATCTGTTTTACAAAAGCCAAGTTTAAAGTAGATTAGCAGAAGTAGCACATTTGGGAAAAACCAAAATTTGCAAAACTGAAGTAGTTTTTTGGATTCCCACAGGAAGTGAATTTTTTCATGTCTATCAAATTCATACAAACACATCAATTCAGCAGTTGAGTTTTATTTACATTTTGAGGAGCATTTCAGATTGCAAAATCAAACTATCGACATTCATTCTCTTGGAAGCTGACGTGAACAGTAGAACTACATTCATTTTTTTTTCATTACACACAAAACCAATCACCATACATACACTAATTTGTGAGAGATTTGAGCTACAATTTAGGAGGAGCATCATACATTCAGATTACAAAACAGAGGAGACAGAAGTTGCAACATTTCTCTTCTTGTGAAAGCTTGCGTGAATAGTGCATAAAGTGCTTGACGATTTGCTTCAACAGACTCAAAGTTTGATTGGTTGTGTGCTGAAGGTGCTTTCTTCAATCATTCAAGGGGGCATCTTCAAGAAATCCACTCACTAAATGTAATTATATGGAGTTTGTATCTGTAATTAGGTTTGTGGGGCTAGGATCTGGCTTTTACAATATGATTTTTCTCCGGTTTTTCGAAATTTTCTGTTCAGAGCTAAGGCATGTTTTTGTTTCCTTTTGAACGCCAGATATTCAAGTATGCTGCTATTGTAGGTTTTCGGATTGATTTCAGCTATTCTTTGAATTTGTTGAACGTAAGTTAAGATATGGTGAGTGAGTTTTTTGATGATAACAAATATGTGATCGATTTCTATATGAGATTGATGGCTGCTTAGTTATTTTATGTGAACCGTTTTGTTATAATTTCTTGTTTACTGGACCTGAGATGTGTCTAAAACAACTGTATGTTGTGTATGAAAATCGTAGAAGATCCAACCGTAATCCTTATTAAGTATATATACTAAGCAAGAATGAGATGGTGTGGTTGTTCTGTCAACTTGATGGATGCCTCTGTTGTCATTTATTCAAGGGACTTAACGTCACTTTTTAGTTCATTTATTTAATTGAGATAATGTGAAAGCAATGAAATCGCGTACTAGAGGGAACAGTAAAGAGAAAAATGAGTAAAGAGAAAAAAATCGCGTACTAAAATCACTAGCTGATCTGTGAAACATTTTTCTTATAATGATGCAACAAAATTTGTTGACCGCACGCTGCCGATTTAGAGGAATCGTAGACTTCGGCCTTGAAATGCAGAGGAGTTCATGGCTGATGTTGTTTTCGCTGATTGTGTTGAATTGCAACCAGAGGTAGTCTCTGGTTTCTCTTTTCTTTTTTTTCGTTCTTTTATTACGATTTGTGAGAACAGGTTGATTTAGAAGGAGCAATTGGGATGCGGACGCTTACGAATTGAGGTGCTCACTGATTTCGCCTCGCAAAAATGTGTATATTAAGTTGTTGCGGAGCCTGTTGTGGAGGTCTTGATTATTCTGTTTCATTTGCGCTTCACTGAATGATTTAATGTAACGTAGTGAAGGAGCTAACTTGTAAATTATGTTGATTTTGTCGAGTGTTCTTGATAGTTACAATGGAACTGTAAATTATGGCTTATGGTCAAACCGGTACTGGCAGAACTTTTACTCTTGGACACCTTGGTTATGATGATAATTTTGCTCGTGGAATCGGTCTCGTATTTGCAGGTTGTTTGGCTCTAGGGCTTAAATGTTCACTGACTGTTGTATATCGTCTTTCATTTTTGTTTTTGTATTGACTTTTAGCAACTAGCCAAATGGAATTTTCTGAGTCTAAACTACACACTTCTGCTGCCACATTCTTTGGTTTCTTTCTTATGTCTTTCCTAATGTTAATGGTTTCATGAAATATTGTAGCCTTAAATATTAATTTTTCGTTGATCCTTTGTGCAATAACCACCTGCTGGTACTTTAACTAAAGCTCTTATAAATAAAAAAACAACATAACTCATAATTCTAAGATCCTTTGGACTCATAATCCTAATGATTCCAAAGAATATTGGCTCCTCTTGATGGGTGCTTAATAGATCCTAGAATGCGACCCACTTATTGGACTCTTTACTCATACTAAACAACAAACACACAACATAACTCATACTACAACACAGCTCAAACTTGACTTAACCAGCTCTTACAGACATATCTTAAGACGAGCTGACGTTGGGACGATATGGTGTAAATGAATTTCTTGGAGACAGTGGATCATATAATGATCAATTAACATCTCTGAGACTCCGTGGCAGAAGTAGACGATTCTGAACACGAAATCCATCCATAAGTTTCTCTTCAACTATCCGACGAATCCAACGGTATAGCTTGTGGAAAGTGCCATACGAATATGATTTTGCCACCAAAACCAAACCGTAAAATGCATATAAAGCAATGAGCAGTGGCTCAGGCAGTAGTAACTGTTAGGAAAATCGGGTAATTTTTCCCTCTAAAGTAAACAACTAGTGAAGTGAACCGATTTGATAATACCCAGGAAAAACCGCCGAACGGACTCCTAAGATAGTATTACCATTTCACGTAAAATCTCAGGAAAGGGCGGAGGGGTCACAAACGGTCCCACTTAAAACCCGGCCTCCTAGATAGAAATTACGTGCACGGTGTATTTATCACAACCTAACCCGTGTACACACACGAACAGTAAATATACCCAAATAATTGAACACAACACCACAAATATACCCGACAAATAATATTGAATACTATAAATGCGGAATAAATAAAA
>JANZLC010000201.1:34175572-34192727 GCA_026413385.1 Erythroxylum gracilipes | reverse complement strand
CTTCGGCCAGAAAGAGACTTCGAGACGAATTAGAAGAGTCAAAGAGGGCTAATCAGGAATTGCAGTCTCAAGTCGATCAATTGACTAAACAATTTAAAGAAATGCAGGATCGATTGGAACTTTTATGTTCTACACATAATGTTCGTTCAGACTAAACATGTACTCATTTTGATATATTAAACACTTATGACATTTTGTTTATTTTAATTTTCGTTTTATGACATATTCGGGAATTGCAATTTAAATAATAAATTGTTTGCATATATTCAAGTCTTGTTATACATGAATAATTATTGATGTTATATTCAAAATATTGTTGCATTATTAAACAAATTTATTTCATTAATAATATTTAATAGTTATTAAATAAATATTATTTTAATATTTAGTTAAATTTAAAATTAGCAAATAATTAAATAAAATCGTTTCCGGAAATTTAAAACATATTTAAATAAAAAGCTAATAACAAATCAAATTTATTTCCCAAAATTTAAAAATTTAAATTTAATAATTAAATTTGATTAAATTATAAATTATTCCAATATTCATATCAATTAAAACAAATCATGAATTTCTAATTTATATTAAAACATTATTAACAAAATTTACCAAAATTATTATAAATTAATTATAATTTAATAAATACTTGACAATCCACGACGTCTATTGAATTAGACGTCACAGAATGTCTATTTTCTGCGACGTCTCCACAACGTCATGAAAACTCATACAATCCCTGACGTTATTACCAAACGTCGGGAATTCTACACTACTTTTTTCACGTCTTTGTGAACATCGCAGAATCGCTAAGCCTTCTACGACGTCTTCCCTCAGACGTCGGAGAAACCCATTACCTACCCCACTATCTACGACGTCTATTATGACGTTTTAATAGACGTCGTAGATGGTTTTCTGCGACGTCTTAAGAGCTTCTACGACGTCTGTTAGACGACGCAAAATGTATGCTTTTGTTGTAGTGGTAATTCACCAATATCATCTCCGAAATCAACACCATAAAGGGTAAGAAGCCTTGCTAAAATTCATAAATCACATGAATATGTTTGTTTGGAGTTAGAACCTAGTAGCTATAAAATGTAGTAAACAAAGAAATGGTGTATGGCTATGGCTGAAGAGATTAAAGAAATTGAGAAGAATAAAACATAAACCTTAGTGGATTTACCAAAAGGCAAGAAGCAATTGGTCTAAAATGGATTTACAAGTCCAAGCTTAATGCAGATGCTTCCTTAAAAAGAAATAAAACATGATTGTGGCTAAAGAATATGCACAAGTTCTAGGAATTAATTTCACTAAAACTTATGCTCCAGTTGCTCATTTTGACATTGTTAGAACAATTTTAGCTTTAGCAACCTATAACAATTAGGCAATTTATCAACTAGACATAAAATCAACTTTTCTTAATATAACGATCTATTAAAGGATGTGTATGTTGAGCAACCTCAATTCTTTATGATAAAAGATCAAGAACACAAAGTTTACAAGTTTCACAGGCAGTCTATTGAATTAAAAAAAGTCTCGAGCTTGTTACAGTGAAATTGATGCTTTTCTTATTTAAAATAATTTTTAAAAGAGCACTAATGAGCCTACTTTGTATATTAGACAACATAAAAATGATTTCTTGGTTGTATGCTTATATGTTGATGACATGTTTTATATCATAAGTTTATCTCAAATGGAGGAAAGTTTATCATAAGTTTATCTCAAAGAAGCCCTTGGACTCACTACCTTCCCTTAAAGGAGATCAAACCATATGACATTAGGTTGCATCTTAGTAAATAATTGGTAGCAAGAGTGATTATAGAAAGTACCATTTTGGTTTAGAGACCAAGAAATGGCATCATCATTATAAAGATCATTCATTTGTGGAAGGTGGTTTAGCATGTTGTGGAATCCTCTAAAGTCCACATACCATTCACCATTTGAAATAAAATATGAAACACGATAATTCAAAGGTAGTCTATTCCTTAAATGTTGAAAGTCTGGTTGGTAAGCTAAAGGGCTTATATCAAGCCATTTATCATACCAAATTCAAGTTTTATCCCCATTAACAATCTTACGTTGTATGAAAGGAAAAATGATCGCTATCAACATCATCATTTGCTTAAAAATAGGAGACCCAGTACTAGAACAATCCAGCTGCCAAAAATTTGTATGTTTCAGATAGTGTTCATGTGCCTATTTGATCTATAGTGTGTTTTGATCATTTTACAGTCTTCATATCCTTTTACATATTAAAACCTTTTGCATTGTAAAGATAGGAATAATACTAAGCCCCCCTTTCCTCTTTGGAACCGTGACTTCATTTAATTATAGCCTTCTTGGAGATATCAATAGAACCAGACAATAAGAATGCCACCATAATTCTATTCGTTACCTTAATCACCTTCCAAGGAAGAGCTACATGCATTGTCTAATGGATATGTAAACTACTAAGAACTGAAATAATGAGAGTTAATCTACTAGTGTAAGATAAGAACTTGTTTTTTCATGCCAGAATTTCAGATTTCAATCTTTCAATGATGGGAATACAGTCCTAATATTTCAGCTTAGAACATGTAATAGGAACACCCAAATAGGTAAAGGTATAAGAAACAAAAGCAAAACTAGTAAGTCGTCTTAGTTCATCCAAATTTCCCACATCACCAGATAGATATAAGCTGCTTTTGTTGAAGTTAACCTTAAGACCCGACCATTGAGCAAATATGTTGAGACCATTTAACATAATGTTGATAGAAGGGATATCTGCTTCATATAGAAATAGAAGGTAATTAACATATATGATATGGGTGAGATTAGTGGCTTTATAAAGATGATGATATTTGAATCTCCCATTAGCTACTGTAAGCCTTGTTAAAATTTGGGAAAAATCTTCCATAACTAAAGTGAACAAGTAAGGGCATAAATGATCACCTTATTGAATGCCCCTAGCAAGTTTGACTGGCTAAGTAGGAATACCATTTACTAAAACACTCAATGAGGAAGAATGCAAGCTCAATGAGGAAGAATGCAAGCATGCCATGATCAATTGCAGTATATAAGAAGGAAAATGAATAGCCTCCAGACAGAACCTTATAAAATCCCAGCTTACAGTATCAAATGCTTTAAAGAAATCAATCTTTAGTAGGCAACTTTTGACTTTTTTTTACCTGTGTTATAGTCCTTTATTAGCTATTGAACTAGCATGATATGATCTCTAATGTGTTTATCAGGCATCAAAGCTCCTTAAGCCAGGTTGACGATGTCTGATATGGATAATTTGAGTTTTTCAGCAAGAAGCTTCGATATGACCTTATAAATAATGTTACAATATGATATTGGCTGAAAGTCACCCATAGTAGAGGGTCTCTGGTTCTTAGGTACTAAATAGATGTAGGTATGATTAATTTCCTACAGAAGCTTGCCTGATTGAAAGAATTCCAAGACAGTCTTAATAAGTAAGTCACTAGTGATGTCCCAAGTTTACTAAGAAAACAACTTGTAAACCTATCAAGACCAGGGGGTTTAGATGGATGTAGACTGAATATGACCCTTTTAATATCATGGATCATAATAGGTGATAGTATAGCATTCATAGTTCCCTACCTAAGGTTACATTCAAATAATCTACAAACATTAGGGCTAGGTGAACTTACATCCGTAGTACTCATTAGCTCCAAGAAGTATTGTCGAGCTAGTTCCATGAGGATGTTTTGATCAGTACATTCTCGCCCACTACCATTAAGAAGAATAGGAGTTTGGTTAACATTCCTACGGGCTAACACATTGATATGAAAATATTTAGTATTGCCATCCCCATCCTGCAACTAGTATAACCTGGTTTTCTTTAATATGACTGAATTATGAAATTTGAGGCCGTCTTGATATGATTGTAAGGCGTGAACCTCAAATTGTTGATGTACTAGATTGTGGGGATTTAAATAGCAATTATATTAAGCATGAGTGAGATTTTCTTTCAGGAAATGCAAATGAGGTCTGCAAAGCATACACTATTTGATAGTTTCCTTCACACTTCGAAACTTAGACATGAACTGATAAGCTTTATATCCAATAACATTGGAGTACCAATAAGTGGCAACTAGATCTAAGAATCCCACCATACCAGTAAGTACATTGAACAAAGCAAAAGTGAGTTTCTAAATTAGCATGGGTGAGTGATCAGACATCAGGTTGTCACCAAAGTGAATAAATGATGAAGGGAATTGATTTAACCATATGGTGTTCACCAGTGCCCAATCTAGTTTCTTCTTGACAAACATAAAGCCTTGTTAATTATTGGACCAAGAAAGCAATCGTCCACTAGAATTAAGAATAACTAAATCCATTTGTGACAGAAATTTTGTGAGTTCATGCGTAATGCATGTGTGAAATCTTCTATTACTTTCCACCTTAACTGAGTTCAAAAAAAAATTGAAATCCCCCACTACAACTCGTGAATTTTGCACACATTATTATATGTAGAGCAGATCATTCCATAATTTTTCTCGTTGGAGCTGAAAATTGTTGAATTTTTTAATATGGGCAGAGTGTAGAGTCTACTATCAAGAATTGGGCTTGGGTTAACCATTGTCCAAATAACTAGAACTAGTTGTTTGGATAGTTGGCCCTTACCACTTATAAACCCTTTAACATTTTCATGTATAGGAAATGCGAGACACTCTAACACTCCCCCTCAAGTGCAACTAGGGCTGGACATCCAGTTGTCACTTGAAATATACGCAGTGGTAACTGGACCGGGCCGCTGGGACTGGATATCCAGACGGATAACCGAGAAATTAATAATCCAAACCAAACCTGCTCTGATACCATATAAGGAAATTGAATTGGCTATGAGGAAAAGCTCACTGTATTACGTAATGTTCATCAGATATATATACAGAGGATTGTTGTAACAAACTCTATGCTACGTATCTACAAGGATATACATGAATAATAAGTATCAGTGTGGATATGCATAAGATATATGAAGTAACTAATTCCTATTAGTAGTTTCGAAAACTTTCCAATTTTACCGTGAACGTCTCTAGCACAAACAAAAACAATAAAAAGTACCAGCAATTTGGTAACGCAGTTTGACACACCTTGCCTATATCTACGGGGTCCTTACCCAACTTAATACTTTCACTAAAGTACAATAAATTTACCCAAGGCTTTACTGAACCGACACCACTCAACCTTTGACACTATCTCTTAACCTTACTTTCGGTTAAAGAATTTCGCACCCAATAACACGACTAACTCGTATTAACCTTAACAAAGGATTTTCTCAATAGTATTTGATAATAAAGATACAAAATAAACAACTCAAGCGATCAATCAATTAAGAACAAAACAATAATACACTTTAGATAAAAGAGAAGAACAACTTTTTGAAAGGTTCAGCTCCACCAAAATAAATCTAGAAGTCGTCACAGCAACAATGGGCTGATTCACATAAACACCAACATGAAGTTACAACTGCACCAATAACACGTTCACTAACCAAAGTATATGCAACCCATAAAGAAATCAATTAATAATCATTGCTGCCCAAGATGCAGTTGTACATGCACACTACAGGCAGCCAACCAAACACAATTCAGCTAAGAAGTTGCGCGCATCCAACCAAAAATAATTCAACAAAGAAATCATGCACAGCCAATAAAGAATGATGCAACCAAGAAATCATGCATATTGACCAGCTTCAACAACTCCAATTAAACCACATGGGACACTACACATATCATGTATATTTCACGCACAATCACAAAAGAACAACTCTTGGAAATAAGAAGTTAACCCATGGTGTATATAAAATCAGAACATGCATCCCACATCAGCTATGTTTTTTATCCCTTCTATATTTAACGCCCACTGCACATTTAATAATACTCACACACGAGATTCATGTTTGCTATATGATAGAGACATATACGACACTAATTAGCAAAATCCCTTCACGCCTTGGGAGTTGTCATCTTTATCACAAGCTTCTCGTACTCATCCATATATGTATTGAACACCATCTGTTACCTTCCATGGCTCATCTCATCACATTCGTGAAAGATCAAAAAGTAATAGCTTGTCTTCTTAGCTAGGAAAACTGAAATTCTTTCTCTTTTCGTAGTCTTAGTCTTTCACTTCAGTTTTTGGTTTCTCGTTTAGCAATGAGTCTTCACACATGCACACACATAGATGTGATCTGTACACACTCCAACTCAAGATAGAGTTATATCACATCTAGAATATTATTCAAAACAGCTTTTTGAATCCAAGTCAAACAAGGACTATTGGTTAGCTATCATCATCCAATTAATATCTTATAGGTTCAATTAATAAAGAATGTCAAAACTAATTACTTAGATATATAACATATATCTTAAAAAATGGTAAGCGCATAGTGAGACTGAGATAGGCGCATAGTGAGACTGAGATAGATGTAACCCATTGGATGTAGAGGACATCTCAATGCTTAAGAAATGATGCACTAGACCTAAGTCTTTCATAGAGAACTCACAACTTAAAATTTGAATGAAGGAGATAACAAGCTCCATAGAGGATCCTATAAGAAGCATATCATCAACGTAGAGAGGTAAAACAAGTAAACTATTAGCAGAATGAGAAATAAAAAGAGAAGGATCAACCAGACTACAAACGAAACCATGTGAGATAAGAAACTTACTGAGTCTATCAAACCAAGCACGGGGTGCTTGTTTGAGTCCATATAGAGCACGTTGAAGCTTACACATATGGAAAGGGTTTTGTCAATTAGCTATACCTGGTGGTTGTTCCATATAAATGTCTTTAACAATGTTTCCATGTAAAAAGGCATTTTTGACATCTAGTTGACGAATAGGCCAATGTTTTATGAGAGCAGTAGTTAAGATTAAACAAATTGTACATGGTTTTATGACAACAGAAAATGTCTTTGTGTAATCAATACCATCCACCTGATGATAGCCTTTGGCAACTAATCGAGCCTTGAGACGATCTAACATACCATCAAGTTTGAGCTTAGACTTAAAAACCCATTTGGAACCAATGACATGCATATATAGAGTGCATGGAACTAATTGCCAAGTTTCATTCTGGTGTAGTGCAGCAAGTTCATCAAGCATAATGGCTCTCCAACTAGGATGTGAGAGGGCATATTTAATGTTTTAGGGTTCATATGGAATTGTAGCAGGTGAAGTTACTATTAAAGCATATCATAGATTTGGCTTAATAATTCCAAGTTTGGATCTAGTTAATATAGGATGAAGAAGAGGTGAGACATAAGGACGTATTAGGTTCGTGGAAGAAGGGGACACAAGTGAAGAGGTATGGTCATCAGTGTGTAATTCAAGAAGTTGGGTAAGTTCGGCAGAGGCAAGATTAGGAAAGTCAGTCTCAGTAGTGTTTAGCATAGGTGTATCACTAAGTGAGTTTGCCTCATACTACAAGCAGTCAATAGATGGTAAAGGAATAAGATTTGGTGCGGTAGACATTTGAAGAAGTGTACCTGAATTAAGATGAGTGTTAGACAAAGGTAACCAAGTATCAAATATATGAAGAGCATATGAGACAGCAGTAGGAACAGATGAAGATTTAAAACGAAAGACAGTATCATCAAAAACATGTCGAAAAATGAAAATTTTCTTAGTAGATGGATGGAAACACTTGTAACCTTTATGTTTATCACTATATCCTACAAAAACACACAAAATAGTTTTAAGATCAAATTTATGAGTTCTTGTATCCTAGGTATAAGGAAAGCATTTAGAACCAAAGACATGAAGTGATGTGTAGTTAGGATGAGTGCCATGTAGCTGAAAATATGGAGTGTCAAAATGAAGAGATGAAGATGGTAATCTGTTAAGAAAAAACACTGATGTGATAAATGCTTCTACCCTTAAACAAAGAGGTGCATGACTATGAAATAACATTGTCATACCTACTTCACCTATAATTCTGTGCCTTCTCTCAACCATACATGTTTGCTCTGGAGTATAAGGGCATGAGATTTGATGAATAATACCTGTTGTAAGAAAATGTGATGATAATCTAGAATTGACAAACTCTCCTCCACCATTTGAATGAAATATTTTTATTTTTTATTAAACTGTCTTGAGACATATTGTTCAAAAGCTAAATATGCAGTAAAAATGTCAGATTTATGTTTTAATGGAATGATCCAAGTATATCTTGAAAAATCATCAACTAAACATGCATAAAACTTAGACTTCCCAATAGCTAATATAGGAGCAGTCCCACAAATCACAGTGGATTTTATCAAAAATACCAGAACTAAAATGTTTAGAAGAAGCAAAAGGAAGTTTGCTGAGTTTTCCTAATTGACAACTATCACATAAATGTGCAGGCCGTGAAGGACCTGTAACATCAATAAATCCTTTATTTCTTAACAACTGAAAAATTGAAGCTTGAGGATGTCCTAAATGTTGATGCTAAATTTCTATAGTGCCAGATTTGAAATGATGAGAGGAATGGGGTTCTGGTATATTGGATAAGACATACAGGTTATGCTTCCTTTTTCCTGTTAGTAGAGGAAGTCCTGCTTTCCGTTCCTTTACACAAAAACCATCATCATAAAATTTACAGTTGACAGGAAATTGGGAGGTTAATTGACTTAGTGAAAGATTTTTTTCTGATTCGGAACTAAAAGAACATCGTGAAGAGGTAGAATCTTTTTCTATTTAACATATGAATCAACAATACTTGTTATAGGTAAAGAAGAGCAATCTCCAATTAAGATTGAATCAGACCCATAATATTTATGAATATTAGTCAACATGTTATACTTACTTGTCATGTGATTTGAAGCTCCTATATTAGCAGTCCATTCTGTGTCAGTGATGGAGTTATCTAAAGTGAGGGCAGCAAGAGCCTGTGGGATTGAATCACTGTGAGTCATTCGTTTTGGTACCCACCAGTAAATTTTGGCAATATGGCCTGGTTTCCCACAATATTGATATGTTTCATTCCGGTATAGATCTCTCTCTGCTACTGTCATTCGTTGTTTGCTGGAGGTGGTGGTCATCATTGTTGTGCAGCTAATGTTGAGTTGTTTGGAAAATTTTGATTTTGGTTTCGTGACTGTTGTGCTTGAAATCCACGACCTGAGGAAGTGAAGGTATTATTGCAATTCCTTGAAGAACTACTTTGGCATTGTTTCTTTTGTTGACCATAGAAGGCTAGGTGCGGGATGAGGTGAGAGAATGATGTGTTTGTTGCTAGGTGTGGGGTGAGGTAAGAGAATGATGTGTTTGTTTAGTTTAAAAACCAGTTAGGACGTTGGTCAAAATTTTGTAGTTGTGAAATTAGCTCAGAATAGGTTGGTTTTGGAGGTTTCAACATCGTTGTTGTAAAGGTTTCATACTGTGGTCCAAGACTTGTGAGAACGCAAAATACTTTTTTTGTCTGGGATAGGTTTTCCAATGGCAGCAAGATTATCACACAGACCCTTAAAGATGCGTATGTGATCATCAATGTTTTTGTTCTCATCCTTGCGAAGATAAGCCAATTATTGTCGCAGTGTAAATTCTTGCACTTAAGAGTCCTATGCATAAGCGTCTTTCAGTGCTTCCCAAACTGCATATGTTGTATCTAAATCAGTGACAAGTCCAGAGCTTCTTTAGAGAGAGTGTTGATGATCCAACCTCGAAGAAGATGATCAGACTTTTGCTAAGCAATGAATTCTTTTGTCAATTGTGAAGTAGTGTTTTCTATGATGTTTGAATCTATAGTAGTAAATTTTGTTGGAGCTGGTGTTTCATTGGTGAGATGACCAACTAAATCTTGGCTTTCTGCTAATCCTAGAATTTGTTTTCTCCACAATGGATAATTTGATTGGGTGAGCTTTAAGGTGATGAAATTTCCAACATTCAAAGACAATGAAGTCATGGTAAAAACAAGAAGATGCTAGCCAACAATAAGAGCAAACGTAATTGAAGGACAACGAAGGGAGGAAATGTTGTCAACAAGAGAAGTTGATAGATCTGACCTGGTATCTAGCAATCAACAGGGAACAGTGGTTATGTGTAGTACTGAGCAAGACGAGAGCAACAGTGGCACTAACAACAAAAGATATGGACAGCTATGTTGGTTTTAGAAGGTGGCTATTGTGTTAGATTTGAGTTTCGAAAGCCAAATTTAAGAAAGCTCTCTAAGCTGTTGATTGGAGATTAAATGAGCAGGCGGACTCAGCGGCGGCAGTTTGTGACCAACAATAAAGAAAAAAGGTTGTGTTTTGCATATAAAGTGTTTGCAAAAAAAAAAAAAGACTCAAAGAGTTTGCACCCTTTGTTTGTAAAAGTTCCATATAGTCTAAACTAAAGAATAATTTTAGCTCCAATACCAAGAAAAAAATAGAATTATAGCAAAAAGAATGGTTTTATTATTCAAAAACAAGGTGGTTCCTCTTACTTTCATAAAATGTACATAGGGAGTAAGCTATAAATAGACTATTATATAAATGGTTGTTATATAAGATAGAACTAAAAGATTATGATCTCCTCTAATTCAGAAGCAAACAACTGATAAGAATATCAAATATATCTGTCAGTTAGTTGGAGTTTCCTTTATATTGAACTACCAATTACATAGGAATTTGTTGCTCTTTCAATGTCTTTGCTACAAACCGTATTTCCTTTAATATTTATGTGAGTATTATCTTCCTTATCACTTCATAACTTATGGGATTCCTTATCACTCCATGGACTCACACGTTTGATATCAAGATAGGCTGTGTTAATAGTGTTGACCTAAGGGGGGCACATATGATGAAGGTGAAGGGACACAAAGAGAAGTAGGGGTAGCAACCCAGGATATACAAGTTAGTGGTGAGCTGCAAGTGGTGCAGTTTGCAAGGGTTGATGGCGAGTAGCATCATGATAATTAACTAAGTCATGTATATTGAATGAGATAATCCTCTATTCGTCTGCTCAATTATGTTAGTACGCCCTATTCAATACCACACACTATAAGTTGTGATAGCCCTCATCCCTCTTGGAAGCAATAAAGATGAAAGGTAGAGAGAGGTGATGTAGAATGAAATTCAGGTATTGGAAGATAATGGAATGTAGGGGGTGGAATATTTACCTTTCGAAAAGAAGGCAGTTGGTTGCAAGTTGGCATAGAAGATAAAATACAATTCACATGGCTCTATAACGGGGTGTAAAGCTTGATTGTTGATTTTTGATAATAAGTTGAAATAATTGATTATATATAAACATTTGCTCTAATTGCTAAGATGGTTACAACATTAACATTTTTAACTATGCAACAGCAAATTAATGGGAACTGCATCAAATGGATATCTGTAATACTTTGCTCTACAGTTCTTCAAGAATAGGTGTACATAAAAATGTATCCAGGTTTCTAAGTATAGAGTCCAGGAATTGTGTGCAAGCTTCAAAAATCGATTTATGGATTAAAATAAGCCCCAATTATTAGATCACTAAACTTTTTTCTACTTTGAAGGGGAATGATTTCAGACAATCCTACTCTACTTACTCATTGTTCACTTTGCAGAAAGGTGGTGTCCAAATCAATGTCCTTATTTATGTAAATGATTTGATAATTTCTAGAAATGATTATGCTACCACACAAAGGTTTGAGATCTATTTGAGCGAGTGTTTTCATATGAAAGATTTGGTATCTTTGAAATATTTTCTAGGTGTTGAAGTTGCTAGGAGTCTTATACTTTGGATATCATCTCCAAGACATAATTCCAACATGGTCTGACTTGGTCTTTATGCTGAACTACTTATCATCAGAGATTGGCAGTTGGAAAGTGGTTTACGACCCGTATGACTGAGAAAAGGCTCCACTTTCTTCCATATTGCTTCTTCTCTTAAGTTTTGTGATTTTCCATGCTTTTTCTTCCATCTTCTTCCATATTGCGTCCTTTTTCATGTTCTCCTTTATGGGTCTCATCTTTGGAATTGTATGAAGCTTGTTTGTATATCTCCTTGACATTTGGTATGGCTATTAGGACTTGGAAGAATTAATGGAGGAGATTCAAGAAACGAGAAGGATTAAAATGTTGCACTAACCAAGCAAGGTATTTATTGGCATCAGAATTGACAACAGAATATCATTTATGAGTGATTATTAGATTCATTGATTTGAAGACGATATTGTCATTGTCATCTCGTGTGATGTTAGACATGATTGATCATGAGCTGCTTCTGGTGAGATTTTTTATGGATAGTAACGTTAACTTATGACTAATTTATTGCAATCTGTTAATACAAGAGCTAAAAAATCATTTTATGCTTTAGAGCCTTTAGATGTTGGGCGAGTCTTCTACGTTGAAATTGTATGTAAATATCAACATATCACATTGTCTACAATTGGTGCCATTGATCTAGGTATTCTCTTTAACTACCTTTCTGGTTTAATTTGGTTTACTAATGCAAGTTTCATGACAACAATTTTTCTCAAAATTTTCATTTCAAGATTGTCCTTTTACAAGTACACGAGTCTTTCATTTTTACTATATATACTAAATGGAATTCAAATCTAACCTAATTCTTTGCTTAGCTATAGGTTTGGTTGGCTATGTAGAGGCACTTGTTCGAAAACATGACGTTGGATTTAATATAAATGTTCTTTGCACAATTTAAGCATTTCTCAAATTAGTTAATTGTGCATTAGGTTGATTTACTTAAGAGTTGTTCATTTTCAAACTATTATAGTATTACATGTGTGCCTAATTGTGGTGTTCACTCACTCTCTCTAGTTTGTCTACATGCTAGATGGACTAAGGAATATGTTCTGCTTAAGCAAATCAATGATTATGTTCATATTTTTCTCAATTTTCATATATATGTAAGTTATAGTAGTGTTTGTTTGAGTTTAAATATCTATTAGCTATGTTTTCTAATCTAGATTTCCCTGATTTCTATACTTGGTTTTAACTATATTTTTTCTTAGGTGGTTATTACCCAAATGAGTGGTGCTGACCATGTATCTGAATCTATTCATGTGCTTCATGTGGGGAAGATGAGGATGAAGCTTTGTAAAGTAAGATTTACTATCACTAAGGAGTACTACTCCACTTCGATGCGGGTATATTAGATTGGGAAAACTTTTTTGATGTTGGATTAATATTTTAGCAAGTATGTTTGACATTCTTATCTCATGCTTTAGTTGTGTGGAGGTAGAGGTTGTGGCAATGCTGCAGCTCAGGCAATGTTCTGGCAAGCAAAGAAAGGTGTTTCCTTTACCTTAGCCTCAGAAATGCAACTATTATGCTCGCAAGGAGGTTTGCTTTTGACTGCATTGTAAGTGCTCCTCCCATAATTTTCTTCAGACTTGGCCATATTTTGATGAATCTATTTATGTATGCATTTCTTCAACTATTTCTGATGATTCTCAGCTGATAAAAACTTCAATGGTTCTGATTTTTCTCCTTCAAAATATGCTTAATTATGATTTTGTCTAATTGTAGAAAAACTTTATGTAACTTGTAGCTTATTTATGTATACAATATATTGTAGAATTACATGGGATAAAGTGACTAATCATAGTTTTGCAGGTTCTCGGTCCATCCAATGCATTTTTTCATGTCTGAAAATATTTGCTGGATATGTGTATAACCAATATCTTTTTGCCTTACCCTACGTTCGAATTTTATAAACATTAAAGACTTACTTTATGTTTGCAAATTCTTGCAATACCAGATCGTACTAGCTAGGCCAGATGACAGGGAACCTTTAGAAAGTTAAGGAACCTCCATGCAAATCCACTCACTAATTGTAATTATATAGAGTTCTTACTTGTAATATAGGTTTGTGGGGCTAAGATTTGGCTTTTACAATATAATTTTTCTCCGATTTTTTGAAATTTTCTGTCTAGAGCTAAGGCATGTTTTTGTTTCCTTTTGAACGTTAGATATTCAAGTATGCTACTGTTGCAGATTTTCATATTGATTTAAGCTATTCTTTGAATTTGTTGAACATAAGTTAAGATGGTGAGTGAGGTGTTTTATGATAACAAATATGTGATCGATTTCTATAAGGGAGATTATAGTTGATTGATGGCTCAGGTAGTGGGTCAGGCAGTAGCAACGATGCCAGTGAAACCAGCGACAGCGAACCTGAGAGTGTCATAAAACTGACGACAAGCTTCGATTGAAACCAATGCTTGCTTAGTAACATATGCCAAGCAACAGTATACAAGTAAACTTATAACCAAAACCATGATGGTTACAGGTGGATTTCGAAAGGTGTAAGGGTCTTCCCTTGATATTTAATTTCGAGCAGAATTACAAGTACCGCAATGAGAGACGCAAGAACTGTATGAATAGGTCTGTCTGTAAAGAGGTAGCACGCCAGAGATGGGGTTGCTTCTCGGATATATTCATCCATTGCACTCATGAAACTATAACAACTAAGAGCAGAGAACTAGCTTATTTATAATATGAAAAAAGCAAACCTGATGGAGAATGAAGCGTATAGGTCATGACAAGGATGAGATCCTCTATTAATGACTACTTTTTGACATTTCATCTCGTCTATAACTCAACCCTTGTCATCAGCTTATTTTGCAAACTTCTTGACCACTAGGCTGTGCTTCCAAAATTATCAATAGTTCATCGGGGGTTGATTTAAGTTTTGGAAAATTTAAACTCATCCTCAATATACAGAGTAGTAATCATCATTAAGTATATCTCCCCATCTTCTTCTTGGAGTACTCACATTTTGCTTCTACTCTATCAAATTAGAGTTGCCAGATAAAAAAACTCAATATTCCTCTTTCGAGAAGCAATCCTTTGCTTACTGGCCGTTGTAATTAGTACAATTATTCATGCTAGCTTACATTTATTTTTGAACTGCTCCTCAAGCCCAGTTAAGTAAATTATGTTAAAAGAGTTAAATAACCCTTCTAAGTATCAAATTGTAACGTAAGATACATCAATAAAATATTAATATAACATGAACAATATCAGGTTTTTTCATTTGCTGGAAAGTTATTTTTCTGACTTGTCTATTGAAACTAGAACGGATAAGATGATATGGACCGCTCATGGTAGCAATAATTTCCCTAACAAATCAGCTTATAGTATAGAGATGGCTCCAGTGGTTGCAGTACTCCTGTGGGCAGATGTAGTTTGGAAGTAAGTTATGTGCCTAAAATCTGCAATCATCTTGTGGATAGCGATTAAAAATAGGTTGAGAACAAAAGACCATTGGTTTGGAAGTTTTGATCCTCTTTGCGTTTTTTGTAAACTAGCAAATAAGAGTAGAAACCATCTCTTCTTTGAATGTGAGTTCAGTAAATTAGTGTGGAGCAGGATATTGCACATGATTAAAATTCCTAGGTTCTCATTTAAATGGGATGAAATATTGAATGACATCATTAGGTACTTTAAACCTGGGCAGAGGGATAGTCTTATTATTAAGACATCCTTCTAGATGGTAGTCTATTATATATGGAGGGAGAAGAATAGAAGAATTTACAAGAAAGAGGAGCTTCATAAATATGAACTAGTTGAGATGAAAGTAAATTTGATTAGAGAGAGATCGATAGCTAAAGGGAAGCAAAACTACTTCAGCCATGAACTTAGATTAATTTG
The DNA here is from genome assembly GCA_026413385.1 of Erythroxylum gracilipes. Taxonomy (NCBI): domain Eukaryota; kingdom Viridiplantae; phylum Streptophyta; class Magnoliopsida; order Malpighiales; family Erythroxylaceae; genus Erythroxylum; species Erythroxylum gracilipes. The sequence goes on along the minus strand of JANZLC010000201.1, from coordinate 34,177,153 downwards.
GTCAATCTGATTTTTGAAGTGTAATTTGTATACATGTTGAGTAATGTAGTTGTTCTCATTTCTTCTTGTAGGATTCTTGTAGGATCCTTGTAAAGGATAGTGTATAAGTTTCAGCTTTCGTAATATAATTTAGTTTTAATTTCCAAAAAAATAAAATATTAATATAAATGTTTTGTGTCTCATTTTGAAAATATAACTATTTAATAAAAAATTAGTTTTTTTAATTCAATATTCTGAAAAAATCGTAAAGTCGACCACAAATAAATCCTAAATGGAACAGCAAGCTACTAAATTTCTTATTTTGTTACTTTAGGGCCTCGGGCTACTATATGATAATGGGCAGCTCCAACTTTTAGATGGGTCCAAACATATGTCCAACAAATGATAACCATTAGAAATATTGTTTGTAGATATAATTACAACATAATAATTTTATTTTTATATTATACGTAATAATTTATAAATTACATATTTTAAATAAATTATTTTACAATATTAATAATTTTAAATTTACAATTTTAAATAAATTAGATCCAAATGATTATTAATTAATTTTTCGATTCGCCATTTTTTTGAAGATTGAAATCACTATAAGAAAATTATAAATTACTAATGGATAAAATTTCGTAGTAAATTAGCGATGGAAATTTAATTCTGTCGATAAACTTGTCATGAAAAATGATATTTTTTGACGAAAAAAGAGTATGTCGGTAAATGTGGAGAGAATTTATCCGCGAACTTTGCAGATGGAATGGTAAAAGTTGTCATAAAAATATATGGCAATGTTTGGCAGCATAAATGAGCGACGCAAATAACCCCGTTGGTAATTTACCGACGAAATTGTCATTATGTTGGCAAAATCAAACAACATCGGTACTGTTGTTTAAATTTATAGTAAAACATCATTTTTATTAATAATAAAAACATAAAACCCGAAGCCCCTTATCATCTTCTTCGATTTTTCGGTAGTTTTCGTATTTTCCTCTACGCATCTTCTTCCATTTACTCTTCTTCTTTCATTCTTCCATTGCTTCCATTGTGATTGGTTATTCGTGTGGAGGTTGGTTCTCCATTTACTGCTCTTGCATTAGTTTTTTTGTCTTCAATTTTTGTATATGAATAGTTATTTTCGATATGTTGATTTTATTATGGATTGAGTCGTGAGGGACGTTTATTTGGTTGTTAATGAGTCATTTTTTGTTGTTATATGGTTGTGTTGGTGAATAATGCATTAGAATCAGTAGTTTTAAAACAAAGTAGTGTTGTTTTTCAATAGCGTACCAAGTGTTCGATGAAAGTTTTATAAGAGGATGATAAACATGATTTGTAATTTGGGATGTTTATAATGTTTATATGATTTTATATGTAACACCCCACTTTCATTTGACATGCACGTGCGCCTTTCAGTCACACATACACATACCTGACCAAAATGACGTGTTAACTATCACACTTTCACTTTATTACATGGCATCATAATTAAAATCACAAATCAAACATTTGCTAAAATCCAAAATTTCCTCATTTTATATCATAACCATAATGTACATTGTAGCTTTAAGTTCAACATCCAAGTTTATA
>JANZLC010000201.1:34143879-34173026 GCA_026413385.1 Erythroxylum gracilipes | reverse complement strand
CCTTCTTTGTTTTGCAGGAATCTCAGCGTCCAGGTCAACACAGGAAGCAAACGATACATGGATCTAAACGGCAACGTGCAGTCCCGCCAGAATCCGGCAGAACCACTTTTAAAGTTTAAACTATATTGAAAATTTGACGAAAATTTAGGCTTTTTTAGTAATTAACCATATTTGTTTTGACTAAAATTTGAGTTAGATTCAAGTTTTTTTAAAAAAATAGGATTTAAATTAAATTTGGGCATAAAGTTTATGATCAAAATTTAAAATAATTTGATTAATTGAAATTAAAATAAAATGTTTTGTTTAATGAGTGAATTATAAGGTCTAAACTGAATTCATTCTTTTTGAATTAAAATGAGGTTATTTTACTTAAAAACTAAAACAGAAAGACACTTGCCTAAAAGATTCGTTAAACTTATTGGATTCTTAAAAATGACATTTGTAATGAGCTTGGGCTTAATTTGACCCTGTTTGACTGAAATCAAGATAATCAATTAACCAAGTTTCGAGGTGAATTGTAATTTTTTTAAGTTTGAGTTTTTCATTGGGCTCAAGGTGTTGTCAAAACTTTTATATAAAAATAATGTCGTTTTAAAATTTTTAATAAAAAAGAAAATTATCAAACTTAAGTCGAGTCTAATCAAAATTTAGATTATGCGAGCCCGATCAATAAAGCCCAAGTCTAGATATAAAATTTTGGGCTCATCTTGGTTTGGTCCGGCCCATCTATAGATGATTCAAATGCAATTCCAATAGCCCGTGGAAAGATTAAGGTTGTATATTTCTTTTCATTGTTTATCATGTATTAACAAAATTTAGAATTTTTTTTCCAGTTAGAATTTATTACCTCTGTGCGAATCAGGAAGTATTAGTGACATTATCACGGTCGTATGAACGACTGTAAGAGGTTGGCAATACTCATAAAATAAAAATATAAATAATGGGAGCAGTGCACGTGCCCGCTTTCTGCGTTCTCGTTTTCATCCCGCCCACCATCATATAGTCAGTATTAAAAAATCCTAGCACATGTACATTGAACATTCCTAGTAATTTCAAAACGCTGATGTATGCACTTATGAAAGGGATTCCTCTGAATAGACTATAAATTGCCAGAGTTGCTTAGGAGAAAAATATATATAACACCAACGAAGTCGAGCACTAAGCAGTAAGGACTCCATTTCCAATGGAAGAAGTTAGGCTACACGGGCTCTGGTCAAGCTCCTATGCGCACAGGGTTATATGGGCCCTGAAACTAAAGGGTATTCAATATGAGCACATGGAGGAGGATCTTTCCAACAAGAGCCAATTGCTGCTTCAATACAACCCTATTCACAAGAAGGTTCCTGTTCTTGTTCATAATGGAAAGCCGGTGGTTGAGTCGGTTCTTATCCTCGAGTACATCGAAGAAACGTGGCCACAGATTCCTTTGCTTCCCAAAGATGCTGTTGAGAGAGCCGTCTCTCGATTCTGGATCAAATTTGGAGAAGAAAAGGTGATTTCCAAGTACCCATCCGTTTTCTTTTTACTGGATTATATATGCTCTTATACATACTAAGCTGAGTTTCTAAGTTACAAATGCATGTATTCAGCGGCCCAGTAGTTACGCATTTTTTGGAACCGATGAAGAGAAGCACAAGGCAATGGAGGAGACCAAATATGTGCTAACAACATTAGAAGAACACTGCATAGGGGACAATATGTTTCTGAGTGGCGATACCCTAGGAATGGTGGACCTAGCTTTTGGATGGATAGGCCACTGGCTTGCAGCTATAGGAGAAGTAACTGGCGAAATATTGCTGGAAGCCGGAAGATTTCCTCGCTTGCACGCTTGGGCTAAGAGATTTAATGAGGTTCCTGTGGTCAACGAGAACCTGCCTGACTTTAGAAAACTAGTGGCTTTTTTGGAAAATTTTAGAGATAGGTGTGCTGCATCTCGATACCCTGTGAATTAAGGACTTCTTTTTCTGCTGTGCATCTTTTTTTTTTCTTTTTTTCCTACCGTATGTTTTAGTTTTTATTTTCTTTTCTTAAAATAAAATAAAATTATCTTCAATTATTAATATTAATAGAGTTATATTTTAATCACTAATAACAATTACATTTTAAATAAAACTTACAGATTATATAAAACTTAATGATAAATTATTTTGAATCAGATAACTTTATTTCAATCTCTTATATGATATTTATTAATAAATTATTAATAAATTATTTTATTCTATAAAATAAATAATTTAAAATTAAGTATAAAATAAATAATTTAAAATTAAGTTCTTATTTATAAATTAATATTTATTTTTAATATATTTCAATTTTTAAATAAAATTTTATTTGAAATTTATATATTTTGAAGATATTTTTAATTCGATTATATTTATTAATAATTATTTTATTTTATAAATTAAATTAAATTAAATTATTAAGTAAACTTAAATTATGACAATTCATATTAATAATTAATTTTAGTTAATTAAATATATAATATTAAATTAAATTAAATTATTTTTAATAAAATTAAATACTTAAATAATATATATTTAGTTAGAAATAAAACTATTTTGTATGGTTTTCATAATTTTTGAAAATTGAAAGAAACCAAAATTAAAAGCAGAAACAAAACATGTTTTTTTATTGAATTTAAAAATTAAAATAAAAAATATGAAATAAAAATGAATAATGTTGAGTTCTTGATTAATAATGTCAAGTAAGTACACATTCACTTTAAGCTTATATAAGATAATTTGAATTTTAAATTGTAAAACACTTAATTTATCTCTCTGTTAATTACTTTTAGAACACATAATCACATAGATAAGGGGTAAAATTTAATAGGCAATATCTTTTTCAATTTTTAATAATAAGTTCATAATATTCTACCATTAACAAATTGAAATCTGTAATTTATCAAAAAGCCATAAGCTAAATTGTATTTAAATCCAATCAAATAACGAGATTAATTGTTCCTCTCTTATAACCAACTGGTCATGTGGACAAGATCCTTACAAGTGACATTATAGTGATATATGTTTCAGTTAGACCTAACTACACAGTTATCGTTGAATACTTGTTAGTAATTATTATTATATTTTTATTTATAATAATTTTTACTATTTATAATAATAATAACTACTAATCATCATGCAAAAATGACTGTCAAACTTTTATCATTTCACTATTAGAAGTGTTTTAGCCATATAAGAAATACATAGCTATAATAGTTGATACTGAAAAAAATCAAAATGTAAATGACAATGAAACATCTTAATGGATGTATTAATAATACTATTTACTTCTACTTAAATTAATTAACCGATTTAGTCGGTTTAAATATAAAAATCTTGAATCTTATAATTTTTCAGTTCGATTTTCAACTTTTCGATTCAACTTATTTTAAGAACTATTGTTGTTAAAGATCAGTCAATTTTTGTAAATTAATAAGTTCTTATAAAGAGGGACTTTAGAGATAAATGATAAAAGTTACTTTTTTGTGACCAGAAGGTTACATGTTCGAATCACGAAAACAACCTCTTTATAAAAAATACAAGGAGAATGTTGCGTACATTAATGACCCTCTTCAGACTTTTGCAAAGTGAAGAGCCTTGTACACTGGGTACATTGAAAAAAAAAGTTCTTATATTTAAGTTCTCTACATTATAAAGGATCTTGAAACCAGTAATTTTCACATATCTGGATTTTGAAGAAGAAGACATAATGTTTGATTTTGATAACAATTACATTATTTGCGTAGGAAAATTGGTTTAACTCCCCTTCTCCTTTTCCTTAGTTTACATGTTCTTTTTATGATGAATGTGTAAGTTTTTCTTAAATGTATAAATTAGGGTAGAGAGATGACCAATTTTGTGTGTGCCTTCCTTTTAATTTAATACATCCATTAAGTATCAATGTGTAATTAATTAACAAATGAGAATTTTCTATATTGATAATTTTCCCTTATAATATCATATTTGAGTAATTGTATTTGAATGAAAAGTTACTAGTTTCAATCCCTAATTTTTAAGCCACTTAAGAACAATTTCTAACATTCTCCTACTTGACCTAAAATTGAATGAAACTAATGCATAAGTATGATACATTTACAATTAAGCACTAAAACTCATCCTCAAAATATCGTAATTCCCTAAATATGATATAACACTAAATGTGGGTTATGGTAGTTGTATATTTATTACATAACATACTCCTTCCTTATACCACAAATACCAGTGTTTTATCACACTAGACTTATAAATTACACATAATTTTTATCATGTTCCACAGTAATGTTTTTATTAATAACTTTTTTAAAAAAAATTGATCAATTTATTAATTAATCGGTCAATTTTTGTAAATTAATAAAATAATTGAAACTATAATAACTCAATTAAATTTCATTTAACAAGCTTTTTTAATTAAACTTCAAATCCTTCGATAAGTAAAAACGTTCTTTTTTCAATCAAATTTTAAATTCTTTAATTTTATCTAATCTTTAGTAGGTTTTATGATGGTCTAATATCGATTAAATTTTTTAAACCTTAAACCTCTTGTCTTACTGGTTTAACTTTCGATCAGTTTTTAAAACATCCATTTTTTGTCTATTGTAACAAATTTCTATATGATGAAGATTAATGTCAAAATTTCAACTAAATTGATTTTGGTTATAAAGAAATGTTTGTAATTTATAGGTCATGTGAATCTAACATTATTAAGTAAGGAGCAAGGTAACTAATTAGGTCTTGCCTCTCTCTCTCTCTCTCTACGAGTGCAAGTGTTGGTCTTGCCGTTCATGTACAAGGTGAGGTCTAGGTATTATTTCTACATTGGTCTCTCTTAGATTTTCGTTTTAGCTTCATGGATTTAGGGTTGCAAAGGCTCTCTATTCGAGAGAAAGAAGACAACGAATTCGTTGTTTCTCCAGAGGATGTTCAGACGGAAGACTTTGCTGCGGTTCTTAGGGACACACGAGATAGGTTTGTGACTGCTATTTCAGGTTTTTTCCCTGCCCTGTTTGACCCAGTTCTTGCCGAAATTATGTCTATAAGGGAAGCTCTTTCTTGGCTAAAAGTCCAACAGCTTGCCAAGGTCATTATGGAGTCGGATTGTTTGGCAACTGTCCAATCAATATTAGCTCCTTCGTCAAATCAGTCTGAGATTAGAATTTTGACCCTTGATTGTTTATCATTCAAGCGATATTTCCTTCACTTGTCCTTTCAATGGACGCGTAGGATTGCTAATAAGGCGGCTCATACTTTAGCCAGGGTAGCCTTATTACATGCAAACCCACATCACTGGACTGATCGTCCTTCTTGTTTAATCTCCAGTTTATATTCAGATTGTTCGGCTTCTGTTATTGTAGAGGGGGAAAGACTATTAGGTTCCGGGTGTACGGGGTAAGTTTGTTGGCTTGGGTTAGTTTTCTTTGTCTTCCCTACCTTTGTATGTTTTTTGCGCTAATGTTAATTTTATTCAAAAAAAAGTAAGGAGCAAGGTTTTAAAAACCAAACCGAACCGTCCGGTCTGACCAAAAAAAGTTTGAACTGGCTAATGGTCTGGTTTGGTTTCACCTAATAACTTCTCTCTGTATAAAAACCGGCAGGTTCAACCTTTTTTGGTCGGACCAGACTGTCCGATCCGGTTTTTAAATCCTTACAAAATCTCCTTCCTTTCTTTAATCAAAACTTTCACATTTATAGTATTGCTGTAAAGAACTTCTTCACTTAATTACTAAGCCAAATTCATCAAAATTATTGGTTTATAATATTTATTTCTTTTTAGATGCTTTGTCTTCCTAAATAAGGGAGGAAGAAGAGAACTATACTATGATAACACTGAAGCCATCACTTATTACAATATAAGTGTCTATAAGCATAATATAATTTTCTTACATTAATATCATAATTTTGCTAGAAACATTATATAAATCGTATTGCCACCTATGAAATGCTTCAGTCACATACTTCTTCTCAACTTCCTTTATTTTATTTGAGTTGAAAATCATTATCTCTCTTACTCCCGGTTACACGCAACACCATCACCAATACTCATTTTGAAGTACATTGACGAAACTTACAAATGTAAACATATTAAACTCCGAATTATTATCTGAATTATACTTTCACAAAATATTCGTTGCTCATAAATAAATATGAATGATATATACATACCTGGTTAGTTATACATGTATTAATGTCAAATTCTAAATCTTGGTCAATATTTCTTCTACAAGCAAAAGGTAGAAATTTAACTAATATTTCATAAAATTACAAGTTAATTTCTAATATTTTGAGGCATTTAAATGAATTCAAACATTTGCAAACTATTCAAGTTTGACCACAAAAATTTAAATTGAGTAAAGTCTTCTCAAGACGTTTTATGAAGAAAATGCATTTGTCACAACGAATGAATTAAAAACATCTGTTGATAGTCAGTTCATATCTTATTTTGATCATATTTAAGTTAAAATTATACTGTGCTACAAGTTTACAATTGAGAATAATTTTCATACATTACTAATTTGTAATTTATTTTAATGCAGTAAAAGAAGTTGATGCAAATACCTTAGATGAAAGCGTAGTTTACGAATCTTTAAATAGCGTTGGAGAATTTGGAGTTTTTGATGATGATGAGACATGACCTCCTTCAGAAATACAATTTTGATTTTTATTGTTATTTTAATATTTATATTAGACTCATTTTTGTTTATTATTAATTCATTATATAATAATAGACATTGGCACATTTTTATTTCAATAAAATATTTTATTTTTACTTATTCTTATAAGTTTTACTTCTTATTTATTATATACCAGTTTTATAACGGTTCACTACCGGTTGAACCTCTAAACCTTAAACCTTTTCTTCGACCGGTTCAATGTCCGGTCCGATTTTTAAAACATTGGTTTTTACATTGTTGTGACTGTGTGCTTTTTCAGTATCCCGTTTTACTGGGCTTGTTTATCATAGTGAGCCTTAGGCTTTAATCATATATGTTTGAGTTTAAGCTCTTTTCAGTACCAGTCATAGTCAGTAGCAACACCAGTCACAACTGCCTTTATATTATATGTATTGAAATGAAATACACACCACAATTCATTCAATACAATCAATCACTTTCATTCACATTATCTCAGTTAATACAGTTAGTTATAACATTCAGTTACTTTTAATTGAGAATCACTTAAGCAGTTTCATTCACATACAAGTAGCGCTTCCAATGATATTCACATGCATCAAAACTCCTCGGACATTTCATATCTAGAATCCAGTACACAATCAGTACATATTCATCACATATCAAATTCAATTCAGTAATATCAAATCAAATTAAAGTGAGAACATCTTAGGTTACTCATAATTGCTCCCTTAAGCCTATTGTCTTGACGTTCCAGCAATATCCGGAAGTGGTCGCACTACTTGCTCTTCTATACACATTAAATAATTTCACATTACTGTACTACTTATGTAACTGAGTAAACACATGTATAAATGTATCATGTATCATGCATGTGCAATGAAAAATTCTTTGGTATATTTCTATTACAAATTGATGTATTCCAGCTTTTGCTAAAAGCATCTCATTCGGGTCAACTTTGCATAATCAATAAGATCAAGAAAATGATGTATTTCTGTAACACTTTCTTTTAGACAATTATTCCTCTATGTCTTAACTTTCTAATGATACCAAAATCATTCAATTTGGTTTATTATTATATGAGTTATACTCATAATACCACAAACTGAGTACATTTGAAATTTTGGGTAGAGCATGATCAAGCATTCAAGTTGTACAACCCATATCTCTCAATTAAAATATCCAAAAGTTACAAACTTTATACCAATTTAAAGCTAAGAGAATAAACTACAACTGTGGTGAAGACACCTCAATCTAATTCAGCCTACATCAATACATTTTATTCAATAACCACAGGATATGATTTCTGTCCTTGGTAGTGCTACAACCTAAGCCAAGACTCAATTTCATGACAAATTTTGAAATTCTTAGAGACATAACTAAAATTATACTTCTTCAATAAAGTTGTATATATATGTCTCAAGTTTAATCTGAATTAAAAATGAACCCATTTGGAAATCTACATATCAAAATACTGAAGCATATTCAATGAAAATATTCCAGTTCATAATATTCCAACAGATTTCCTCATTTTCATCCAATCAATCTTTCTCAAATCAATTCAGATGGCTCTAAATTTTTATGGAGAGGAAAAGCAATGCCTTATGAGTGTATTGGTTCAATTTTCAAGTCATTTAGAGGTCGGATAAAAAAATTATAGCCAAAAGACTCAAAGTTGTTCAGTAAAAATACTCTAGTTCATATTTACACTTCAAAAACCAAAATCATTCACGCAAACCATCACCTTCTTTTTCCTCTCTCTATTGCAATTTTTGTTTTCAAGAGTAACAATTCTCAACAGAATCCATAATCTATTTTTCACATCTTTATGAAGTTAACAACTTCACAAACTTTCGACTTAGCACATCTTAACACAAGCAATTCAAAATTCCAAGATTTAAACATAACATCAAATACAAAATTACATACGGTTGTTCATCATTTTCTGCATATGTTTTCATCAGCTACACTTTTGCATAATTAGTTTCCACCCAAAACAGAACCTACTTCAATACGTTTCTCTATCACATTTATCTCTGCACTTCCCTTTCAATTTAACTTACTCTCAAACAACTCAAGATTCAAAGATTAATTTCAAACATCAAAAACAGAACTCATATGCGGACAATTTTTTGCTCTCTCTCTCTCTCTCTAGTGCACCAATTTTTCACTTTATTCTTTCATCACTTAATAACACCGTACCTACTCACTCAACACAACTCAAACATACATCCATTATAACATCAACACAATCCATTATCAAAACCAAAAAATTAAACTTACTAGCTTTCCAACGAAAACTCCAATAGTGAGATTGAAGAAAAGTTTTCGGTGAGTGGAGGGAAAAGCAAGGATAAATGATACAAACCAATCTCTGGACTGCTAAGTATGCATCAAGTATCAGATGTTTCAGTGATGGATGAGTGAAGAGAGCATTTTTGGTGTTGGAGCATTTCCATAAAGAACAAAACAAAAGCTTCAGAAAATTTTTTATTTTTTTATTTTAGACTAAAAACATGTGACAACGCAGGTTGCTAATTTAATGACACATGTCACCTATACATAAAGTCATTTGTCACTCTCCCATTCATCTCTTATTCTATTTTTTTAGTCCAAAATACCCCAAATTTTTAGAAATTTTCTAAAATTCACCAAAAATTTTGAAATAATAATGACACTCTCGAAATAAATTTTCAATACATAAAAACCACAATTCATATTTTAATCGCATTTATAACTCAATTATACCTGAAAATTGCCAATGAATGCATGTACAATTCTTTTAATGTATCAAAAATAAATATTCACATGTATGTGAATATACAATGATGCATAAGCATGCAATGTACTTCTAATTTCTCACAGTGCACTCAATTCACTATTATGGGTTCTAGCCCCGAACATAGGATGTTACATCATACATGTATATTAAGAAACTTTCTAAATATTTTTCTGTCATATGGGATAATGGTTTAGCTTCCACCTCATTGTAAAGTAATCAATGTCCACAACCATGAGGAATTTGAGTTCTTGTATATAAGCTTGAACTGATCCAAAGACTTCCATTTCCTATTGAGTGAAAGAGATAACATTATATAATGTGGTATAATCAGCCATATGTGACTGCTGCAGATTGGAATACTTATGACATTTTTCTTTTTTCTTTTTTTTACAAATTCTTGAACATCCTTTTAAATTATAGACCAAAAATACCTATATTTTAAAATTTTATATTCAAAGGATGATCCTCCCTAATGAACTCTACATGCTTTTCCAAGTATTAATGTAAGAACATGTCCTAGTTCCTCTTTTTGAATAAATCTTATACATAACAAGGTAAAAGATCTCCTAAAAAGTTGGAAGTGTATAACTAAATACCATAAAGTCTATTCTAAGAGCTTTTTCACTTGTTTTTTGTTAACTTAAGGATTATTTTTTAACGATTTTGATGATAACATTATAATATTTCAAAAGTCAAATTGGACTTATTTCCTTGTATAAAGCAACGTTATAATTCTTAAAAATGAAATAAAATCATAGAATAATTGCTTTTCTTCTTGCAAGAACCTTCTTTATGAACTTACCTTATTAGAAATTATTTATCCAAGAAGATCCCACCAATTATGGAGGTCGTATATTAAGTCATGTGATTACTAAAAGATTTGTGGCAAAGATGATATCGAAGTTATTCAGATTTAAATCCATCCAGTTAATTAAGGATGCAAGTGAAGCAACGACTAGTTAAAAAAAATGCTTGCTTAAGGAAGAGTCATTGCTTTTGCAAACACATATCAAACTTTTGAAATATTGCTATGGCATCAATTCTTTTGAAAGTGATAACAATGTAAAATCTCTTGTGCTTTAGAAAGTGCAAATATTTTTTAGAGAGATCAGTGTAGCTCATATCAAGCAAACTTCATTTTCTGTTGAGAGCTTGTAAAGGCTAGCTAAATACTACTAGTTTGGAAGGTTGGAGAACCTTGAAAAATATTAACTTGTGACCTTAGAAAGGCTCATTAAATTACTAGTTTTTATAGTAAAATACTCAAGTTGGATACTTGCGGACTGGACGTAGACTTGGGTTGTAAGTCAAACCAGTATAAATTGACTACGTCCTTCTCTCTCTTCTTTTAAATTTTATATTTCCACATTATATTGTGTGTGTGTGTGTGTGTGTATTTCAGCAAGAGACTCCTTCACTTTTAACAGACTCTTTTTGTTTTCCATCTTGCAAGAAGTTCTTTTCAGTTTTTAATAGGGCCTTTTTGTTTTTAAATTGTTTTTAACAAGTTTTTATTATTTAACATGGTCCTTTCATTTAAACAGGATCCTATCGAACAACAGGCTCTTATTTTTTTTAATTATAAACGGGCTCCTGTCATTTCCTTTTGAACTTAAAGTAACTTACAAAATTTTTTAAGTCACACACAATTCAACCTCATTTTGCGTGTGTTTGCTTTATCATTAGGTATCAGAGCAAGGTTTCACATTTTTTTTGTTTTACAACACTTGATAGATCATGACAAACACATTGAGAAGCTTTGAAGGACAATCTGTCTCGAAGCGTCCTTATTTCAATAGAAATAATTACTCTTATTGGAAAGAGAGAATGATAATTTATCTCCAATTTGTAGATATCAAAGTATAGTAAGCCATCAAAGCTAGAGCTGTAACTCCCACCTTTGATAACGTAGAAGTATGGACTGAGACTAACAGTAGAAATGCATAACTAAATGCTAAGGCAAAACATCATGCCCTTTTCGTAATAACTTTTACATTTTCTCCTGCAAAATCTCACTCCTTTGGGCATATCTAAAATGGTAGATTAGGCAAACTCACCCCAAGAATCAAATATGATGCTAAATATCCCATATTAGTAAAATTTCATCTAGTAACTCCTCGGCATCAAGTCCTTAAACTCCTTCAATAAGAGTCAAACAATCTCTAGCACCTGATAAAGTTGTATATTTGAAATAGGGAGGACTTGTTTTACCACTAATACATAGAAACACTTTGACCCTTTAATATCCATCAATATTTCACGTTCTAGTTAGGTGATAATAAGAAAAGTCTACCCCTCTACTTTGGAAGATTTAAGGAAAAAATTCTTTCATTGTGAGTGAAGTACAAATGTGTTCCCTATTTCGCTAACTTGTTCATATTTTCTCGTCCATCGTGCTAAGTAGCAACATCAAACTATCAAAACCTCCACAACATCAAATTAAATCTCATTCCAATATTGACTAATAGAAAAGGACATCTTATAGTGTTTAGTTACCTAAAACTTTTCTATCGATTTAATCAACCCAATTGAGTACGAATATGAGTGCTTCTTGGTCTGAAATCAAATTTGTTTTATAACATCTTTGCTAATGATGTTCTTGCAACTCTCATTTTCAACAATCACATCAAACAAATAATCTACAGTAGTAGAATATGTCTGAAATAATTAATATCATTAGATCTCATCTTTGTTTTTTAAGCTGGTAGTAACTTTTGAATTACATAATTCTCTAGCTCCTCAATTTCTTCCTCCTAAATCTCATACTCGTCATCATCACCGTTATGTCCATAAATAGTGACATTAACATCTTCCTTATGCTCTTTAACTTTTACTTTTCACTAGGGACATCGGTTTAAAAAATATCCCATTCCTCCATACCGATAGCAAACTCCAAGTCGAGGCTTGGCATGAGGATTAATATCTTTAGCAGCCTTCTGGTTTTTGCCTACCTTATGCTTACCCATATCTTCTATTCTTAAAAATGATTCTCAGGCAAAGGGGGTTCGGGCAGGATCTCATCTTTTATGTGGAAACTCCAGATGCTTCTCCCGTATAACTTCTAAAGGAAGGCTCAATTATGCCTCTCTTTTGAGCTAACAATTAAGCCTTCTATATGCTAAATTATAAGCCTTTAAAAAAGTTTGATTCGATAATATCCCAATCTTATCACATAAGGTAGGTCCTAAACCATCTAAGAATCTCGAAATCATCTACCCTTTTGTCTCTCCCAGATCATTAAGATGAGATAACCTCACAAATTATGTAGTGTAGTCTTGAATAGATCAAGAAACTTGTCTACATCATTGATACTATTGAAAGAGAATATGCTCATAATTAGGCAACAAAAAATCCTTTTGAATCATTTGTTTCATCTGCATCTAAGACGGAATCAAATCCTTCCCATCATTCCATCTTCTCTCTTTAATCTTCTCCCACCAAGCAAAAGCAACTCCCTTCACCCTACAAGCCACTAACTTTACTTTCCTCTCTTCTAAGATTGCATGATAATCAAATAATCACTCAATGTTTGCGATCCAATCAAGAACTCCTTGGATATTAAAATCTCTATTGAAGACAGGAATATCTACCCAAAACTTGAAACTACCATCAAGGTTTCTTTGGTTATGTTGTCCATCAGAGGAGAACTCATCAACTCTAATTAGTTGTCATAGGCAGGCTGCCCCCTAACTCGAGTAGGAACAGGTCTCTTAATAGGGTACCTTAGGACTCATTCTTTGCTAACACAATCTTCATCATTGTCCATATCCTTGTTGCAAGATGGTTAAGGGCACCAAGACCTCCAAGATCTCCTCAAAATGTGCCTCTAAACAATCCTCTAATCGTTGGATAATCTAATGTTCCATCTCCTTTAGTGCCTCCCTCTTAGTATTTTGACCTAGGGTTATCTGTGGTGTAATTTATGTTTTTGTTGTCATCACTAGCCATGGAGGAGGTGTTTTAACCCGGTCTGATACCACTTAACGCAACGAGAAATGAAGAAAAACTAAGCAAAATGCTTAATTTAGAGAAACACAAGTTAACTCAAGCAGGAAACTTATTTTAATAGACGTTTCCTGTCACAAGCCAACTTAACAGTAAACTATTTTTACTAAAAGTTTAAGCACTTTAGCGTGACTTTTTAAAAGTCAAACTGATATTATAAAATGATTAAAAATGATATTATTTTTACAATTAACCCTTATTATTATTATACATCATATCACTACTCTTATATTGAAAAGATATAATTATATATACAACAAAGACCCAAACTCTACAACAAAGACTGGGGACTAAAAGATGGAGCTGTATCCTTAAAGGGCCGAACCCTCAAACAATGTTTTCTAGGTTTGGCACTTCTGTCCTTTCTCTCTCTCTTTCTCACACACACTGTTTTTTCCTTTGACAATATTTCATCGGGAGTGAGAAACATGTGGTCGCATACTTAGACCTTAGTAAATAGGCACCATTCTTAGAGTTAAATTTTGCTAAAATCATGGCCACTCTACCTTTAAACAAGCAATATTTTCTGAGCATGTGCATGGCTCAAGGCAACCTCAGTTTCTCTACTTTAAGACATACGAGGTTAACAGACGCTTCAACAGGCATTAACCTCGGCTTAAAATTTTCTAACCAGGCCCCTTTATTCGTATTATTTATGCATTACGAAGTGCGAATATGCGAGCTGTTAGTAGATAGGGGAATCCGGCAAAGGCTTGTCTTATGGTTAGGAATGAAAAAGAAAACACTACGTACATCTAGTGGGCATATTCCAAACACATTGTTCTATATATTCAAGTAGTGCAGATAAGCATGCAAGGAAACTCCAAAGTCGTTGGTTAATATTGGGATGTGAAAGGAATACATAATATCTCTATGTGGGATCTTTTTATCGTGTGGCAACAAAAGCATATCGAATTTGTTACATGATCCGAATGTCAAACATGAACGGCTTAATGGACACTAAGCTCCATAAATAAAATGAGGATGCGATAGTGTATTATATAATCTCCATAGATAATTATCATCTCTTGAGGCTTGGAACTACTGCTAAGTACCTTGAATATTCCATCTAGGAAAACAATCCATCATGTGCAGGTTCATCCATGATCCAGCTAATTAGGCGTTATAGGAGTTACATAAAAGTAACGCTAAGTCATAAGCATCTGTTAATGTCAGATTCTGTGGAAAACAAAATTTCTTACTCTTCAATATCTCTACAAAAAGTTACTTACATTGACACGGAAATTATGGTGTCAATGTAAGTAATTATCTTTTATAACTAATTGTTTTCATTTTAATTAAAAATGCAAATAATACGTGACTGATACTTATTACTGTAAATAGTAAAACGGTAAACTTCAGTACACAAGGTTGTTTCCCACTTTGTAAGGATCGGAGAAGAGTCATCAATTATATGCAATATTTTCTTCGCATTTTACAAAGAGATTATTTCCGTGACTTGAACTCATGACTTTTCGATCACGAAGGAGTAATCTTATCAGCTGTAAAATATGAAAATAATAATTTATTAATTTTAAAAATATTATTTTAAGAAAACTACTTATATGAAGTTTTAAACTATAATTAAGACTTTGCAACTAAAATTAAATTTTGGTGAAATGGGAATGTTGTGTTATGGTCTATGTTTTTCTTTCTTTTAGGTAAGTTAGAATTATATAACAATGAGCAAAAAGAAATGATTAGTTTTGAGAATGGCTTGGAAACAATCTCTAACCTAATCCACTAAACTAGAAATTAGTGCTATGAGTTCTGACTTTTGACTCCTCAAATCGCAAGCCAAATTATCCGAAAGTTATGAAAGCCTTACCCGTCATTCTAAGGTAATAGTTGATTGGCAGAATCCAAGCACTTGGAGCATTTCATGGATTTGACTGTTTGGAATCAGTAAAGAAACAAAGCAAATCCAGTTAGTAGGCTCGCGAAAACATTACCATATCATTTCTTGGGACGTGATCACTTACGTCACTTATATTATTATACTTATATTATTATAACTATGCCTACTTCATTTCGTCCATATATTTATATAGATTATTTATAAGATTCTTATAAATATATAAACGAGATAGACTAAAATAGAGTTAGAATAGCACAAAAGACACGGATAATTTTATTTGTCATTTCTTAGCTTTTGGGAGTAGGAGAGAGAGAGAGAAATAAATATAGATATAAGGTTTAAGGATTAAAAGGTTATAAAAGTATTTGATCATTATAAAATTAACTAAAGATTAAATAAAATTAAAGAATTTAAAATATGACTGAAAAAATTGTAATTTAAAGTTTAATTGAAAAAGATATTATTAAATGAAAATTAATTGATTTATTTTAATTTATAAGAAATTATTAATTTAACAAAATTGACCTATAAATTAATAAATTGATCGATTTTTAACAATAAAAGTTATAAAGTAAATCGAACCGAAAAATTGATTAAACCGATTAAACCGATTAGATTTTTTTAAAATAAAAGAGTATGAAACACAAAAACCTTAGTCAAATATGTGAAAAAGGGAAAAGTAAGCTTTGAAGTAAAAATTGAGTTTTACAGAAATATGTTTAAAAAATTATAAGTGAGTTATATATTTAAAATGATATATTTTTATTCAAATGTGTCAATAATTTCGAGTCAATATAATAATAATTGATAAAAATAGAATTAAACTATATTATTGAAGATGATATATTTTTATTTACAATTTCACAATGTAATAAAAATATTATTCGGTTAAAGGTACCAAAGGTCCACGTGAAGGAAATCAGATTCTCTGTCCAGTTTTACTCTGTCTTATTTTGTTTCATAGAATCTTAGCCATTTATTTTGTGAGACCCACACGGACCCTATGCGAATCCCACATAAATAAATAGTTGAGATTTATTAGACACAATAAAATATAATATTAGACAAAAAATTTGAACTCGGCTCAAATACAAAGAAAATTGTTAAAAGTTGCCAAAGTGTAAGATAGAGGAGATTTATGGGCCACATCAGCAATCACAACAAATGGAGTTGGACAAGTGGTCAATGCCAAGAGATGCCACGTCAAAAGTTTGCATCAATAATTAACTTCATTGGACCACTTGTTGTAATCAAAAGATGAAAGATCTTAGATAGGCAGAATCGGAAAAGGCACTTAGGCTTTGCCTTCCTTTACACTCTAATAAAGTCTCGAATCCAAATGCTTAAAAGGAGGGTTTATAGAGTAGAATCACGCTTTAACTAAATCTAATTAGGTTTTTTAAAGTCAGCAATGAAGTGCGCCATATGCCATAACGACTCACCATCCACAAAAGTAGTGGTATTTTACTCGGCTGTGGCACTTTAACGGACACCAATTAAGATGCTTAAAAGCCTTTTTGTGTACATATAATAATAACTTGTTCATATTCTCCTTTAAGAGATGACTTTCTGAACTTGAATTCTGTAATTGAATTTGATGTAGCCTTATTGGGTTTGATCAAATTGAACCCATAAAATAAAATAATTAGATTATTAAGAATTTAGTTTGTCTAAAGAATAAGGTTGATTTCAATTGTAACAGAGACTATCAGAACCCTCTTTTTTGATGATTTATGTAATATATAATGTGAGGTCATTTAGAAACAACCCTTTTATTAGTTAGAGATAAGATTGCGAACTATTAAATCTGTTCAGACTTTGTGTGTTAGTGAGATTTTTTTTTAGTATTTTTTTTTGGTAAATCAAAAAAAAATTATACAAATATGAAAAAATTATATACACAGCTAAAGATGTTCTAGAAACCACAACCTACAGAAGTTACACGAAGGAGAAAACCAAGGTGCAAACACAAAGCAGAGAGAGAGACAGCTCCTCTCAAGCAGCCTGACAGCACTAAACTAAAACCCTGATACATAATCTCTCCAACAACCAAGAGACTGCCATACAATGACCAGCAGCAAAACTACAACAACCAGAAACCAATGCTACATGCACAGCCAGGAACCCCACCAGAAAACACAATCATCTAGCAATACTCTCAAGGAAAAGGAAACACCACATGGAATCTTGCTCAACACTAATAGGAGGGAATGAAACCCCTCCTCCTCATTGACCCAGAGAAGGCCCTAAACCTGCGATATTAGCAAAAGAAATAACAATAAACCAAAGACATACATATTTACCTTCCCTCAGTGTTTAGGCGGAGGTGCTCCATAGCTTGTAAGATCACCAACGAGGTAACCCGCCCTATATCCAAAGCTTCATCACGAAAGAGAAGGTTTCTTCTAAGTATTGTTGTTGTTGTTTTTCTGTTATACTATAATAAATATTTTTTTCAATGCTGAAAAAGTACAAATAATTTATTAAGCCTGTCTAATGACAAAGTATATTAGAATCAATACCAACTATGTCATAATTGCACCTACCATTGCAAATACTATTCAATTTGCTTTGAAGAATCCATAAAAAGGAAAAGGTAAACATAGGATGCATTTCTGAATTAAGCAATAGCCTTTCCATAGAAACTTTAAGTTTGTACTATATTGTAGCAGGTTAGTGAAGTAGTAAAAGGCCTCTAATAATAACTCGTACGCCTTGATATTCTAGATGTGACAATTAATATAATTAATCTATCAACTGTTATGAACTAACTATTCTTCTTGTTTCGTTATCTTCCACTACATCAGCTCAAGGCAACAATACATATAAATACATATATTACGCAATATCAGCTGAAAAAAAGAAAGGAAATTGGGTTGGTATTGGTGGAAAGTGGAATCTTAGGAAAGTTTGGAAAAGTGAAAAAAAGGATAAACCATGAGTTATATAATAAGCATGCGAGGACACACCTCCCTCCATTGAAACCTCCCCTGAACTGTAGGGAAGTTCTTTCTGTAGCAAGTGTGCAGTAGGATATTGTAACAAGGTCTGAGGTGAGGTGAGAGTGGACCTGATGACTTCAACACATCCAATTTTGGTCGGCGTATCTATTGTCAGGTTGATGTGAAAAATAACAAAATTCACAAGTAGAGATTAAATATGAAATTACACAAGAACCGAGGGTGGAGCCATTGGATAAATGTCGAGAACTTGGAATTCCGTACTTGGAACACACAAAACCATACATTATACAATAGCCCAGTAAATAAGCAAGAGTTGTTAATTAAAGAAACAAGGGTTCAGACTTTAGAGAAGAAAATGAGCTGGAAGCACGTGTCAAAACAAAGGGGGCACGTGCATCTGTGGCGGAGGAAGGGAGATAATGCTCGGCTGTATCGGTAACACTTGCCGGGTTGACCGGAGACAAATGGGTCTCCAAAGGACGGCGTTTCTTGTGCACCTCGCACTCTCTCTCTGTGCAGACCCACGCGTGTGTGTGTTAGTAAGTAGTAAACGACACAGTCTGCTCTTTGTACCTCTCTGGCTCTCTCTGTAGTCTGTACTTCTTTTTGCCCTGTGTTTTCTAAATAGTAAATAGTCTCACTCCCACTGCCACCTGCCTGCTTCTTCTTGCAGTTTTGTTTTGACTGCTCCACTTCGGAAACATCGTTTTTCTTGGTCTATCCTCGACCTCCCACGGCTTTGTCTTCCTTTTCACTTATTTCGGATAAGGTTTTAAATAAAATATTATAAATCAAAAATTCATTAACTTAATTTTTTTATTATTAAATCGATCTAATTCAAAATCTCAACCCCTTAATAAAGATTAGGTGGTTAAACATTAAAGAAATGGAAAAGCACATCAACAAGCATGTGGATTTGGATAGATGTGGATTTTGGTTGGCCAATCACCAATCACAATTAAGGAAAAGAAATAAATTAATAATAATAATTAAAAGAAGGTCATTCATAATTTAAAAAACGGAACAACCTTTACAGTCGATATTGTTTAGATGTGTACTGAATAAATTTTTGGATTGACACAATAACTTACAAATCATGTCAACCAAATATTTGGCACTAATAAATTATCTTAATCAAGAAAGCGTAAATAGATAAATTCAAATACAAATCTTTTTAACTTCACTCTTTCTTCTTTCACCAACTCAAGCACTCTTACAAAGTGGAAGGTTCGGTTTAGGGGTGAGCATTCGGGTAATTCGGGTCAAATTTTCACTGTTCGAGTCCGACTCGAATTACCTGAATTTTTTTCCATCTTACCCAGTCCGAACCCGAACTTTCAATTACAAGAACTTATCCGGCCCGATTTACCCGAATTACCTATTTACTCTGTCAGATTTACCCGAATTATCCCAGTCCGATTTACCCGAATTATCCTATTTAATAATTCTTTTAAACCTAATTCGGATAATCGGGCTAGCCAGAATTGTTTCAGAGTTACCAATTCCGGCCCTAAAATAATTCAGATAATACCTGAGTCGATCCGAATTATCCAAAATTTAGTATTTACTTACCTAAATTAATTCAGACCGCCCCAATAATACTCACCCCTAGTCCGGCTTAATCAACATCGTCCACTTACGTGTTTGTATGGGGATCACTTCTATCAAGAAACTACATTATTAATGTTTTTTATTTATTTTGGCTCATAATAAAGTGGTGGGGTCAGGGGGAAGACAACCTGGACCCCTCGCATTCCTCTGTTCATCTTTGACCTTGGACTGCCACCTCCTCCAAACCTAACTGTTAAGATAAATGGACAATTCAGTTGCTACAGTCTTTTGGTTACTGTCAATTAGTACTAGTACCACTCCATGTTTTGTGTGCTTATTGCTCTCAAGTGCTTTTATTACAAGTTAGTCTGTCTTTTTGGACCCCTCCCCCACACCTTGATGCAAAAGCTTCGTTGCATCACTCGAACATGGTTGCATTACCTTTGTCACATCAGGTGCACTGGTGTCTTTGACCAGAATAATTGAGTTGAAATATGCTTGCTAATTTCGCTAACCACTATTGGATTATTGGCAATGGAATCCTAGTAGATAAGGCAATTTTGGGATTATGTCTAGTAATTTGGTGGAAGGAAGGATTCAACTTCAAGACTTTGCCCTTTTTGAAAAACTGATACCTTTTTCATCACAAAGCAGGATTGGACGCACCACCAGACTGTAAAGGATGGGTTAACATAATGCTGTTGCACTCTCAACGTTCACAGTTTGATTCACTACACATAAAAAGGTAAAGTTAAAAACAG
Source organism: Erythroxylum gracilipes (assembly GCA_026413385.1). Classification (NCBI taxonomy): domain Eukaryota; kingdom Viridiplantae; phylum Streptophyta; class Magnoliopsida; order Malpighiales; family Erythroxylaceae; genus Erythroxylum; species Erythroxylum gracilipes. The sequence continues at coordinate 34,152,478 of JANZLC010000201.1, read as the reverse complement.
CACCACTAACACAATAGTTACAGCACTAAAACGAGCGAGTAATTGGGTTGGCATAATGGAGTCGAAGATTACATTACTATATTTGACGTAAACAGGAACTGGATTATGGAGATGTGGGACCCAACAAGTTTCATTTGACCATACCAAACCACTTGTGTGCTTCTTCTTTTTTCCCAACTAAGGTTAGGTTGTAAGTAAATGCTACCACACGTGTGGCCAAAAGGGTCAGATAAGCCCAGCTCTCCTCGTATAAGATAAAAACCAAGCCATGTGTCTTGACAAATCTGAGAGAGAATTTTCAGGCCTTCCCTGAATTCACAACAGACCAAACCAATACCTTCTTGTCTCTGTTCTTCTCTGTCCGTTTTTCTTTTACACCCTGTTTCAGGTTAAAAGAAAAATATGCCTGGAAGCCTTGAGCCTTTGGACTTGGGCATTCAGATACCGTACCACTTCCGGTGTCCGATTTCGCTCGAGCTCATGCGCGACCCTGTCACCGTCTGTACCGGTCAGACTTACGACAGGACCAGCATCGACTCGTGGGTTGCAACTGGTAACACAACCTGCCCGGTCACTCGAGCTCCACTCACTGACTTCACTCTCATCCCCAACCACACTCTCCGTCGTCTGATCCAAGACTGGTGCGTGGCCAACAGGTCCTTCGGCGTCGAGCGAATCCCAACACCGAAACAACCTGCCGAGCCCGGTTTGGTTCGATCTTTATTAAACCAAGCATCTTCTGGAACAAACCCGAATTCTTCCCGCCTCTCAGCTCTCCGCCGGCTCAGAGGGCTCGCTCGTGACTCGGACAAAAACCGGGCTGTTATCTCCTCACAAAACGCACCTGAGATCCTCATCAGCCTACTCTTTCACAACTCCGGTTCGACATCTGCTGAATTACACCACGAAGCACTCGGGCTCTTAGTCATGTTTCCTCTTACTGAACTGGAGTGCTTCTCAATATCTTCTGAAACAGACCGAATCAGTTATTTAGCGAATCTGTTATTTCATTCCTCGATCGAAGTCCGAGTCAACTCAGCGGCTCTTATCGAAATGGCGGTGGCAGGAACGAGGTCGCCCGAAATTAGAGCACAGATAAGCGGAGTAGAAGAAATCTTCGAAGGAGTGATCGATATGTTAAAGAATCCAATCTCGTATCCAAGGGCTTTGAAGATAGGTATAAAATCTTTGTTCGCTTTGTGCCTCACGAAACAGACACGGCATAAGGCGGTTGCAGCCGGAGCCGCGTCTGCGCTGATCGACAGATTGGCGGATTTCGACAAATGTGACGCCGAGAGGGCTCTGGCGACGATCGAGCTGTTATGTAGAGTGCCGGCGGGTTGCACAGCGTTTGCGGCGCACGCGCTGACAGTGCCCCTACTGGTGCAGACCATCCTGAAGATATCGGACAGAGCAACGGAGTACGCAGCGGGGGCGCTGCTGGCGCTATGCACTGCAGCGGAGGATTGCCGGAAAGAGGCGGTGGCTGCCGGAGTATTGACGCAGCTGTTGCTGCTGGTTCAAAGCGATTGTACGGACAGGGCAAAGAGAAAGGCTCAGATGTTGCTTAAGCTGCTTAGAGACTCGTGGCCCGATGAGTCCGTTGGGAATTCTAACGATTTTGTTTGCAGCGAGGTTGTGCCGTTTTGATGCTCTTTTTTCTATCTCCTCTTGTCGTTTTGATGGAAATTAAATGATAATTTGATGGGAAAAAAGAATATTTGACAAATTTAGGTTTTTAGATTCGGTGTATAGAGAGAATTGAAGTTCTGTATGTAAATTTTGAATTTATTTTTTATAACGGTGAAATTCGTAGTTTCTGTTTTAACAAATTTTGAAATAATTCATAAATTATATATTTCAAATAAATTATTTAACAAATATTTATAAATCTTAATGCATATATAAAAATTTTATTAAGTTAAAAAGTTCTTTACATTTTGTGAATTTAACTCAAATTTTTAAACTCTACTTTACACGAAAAGTTTTAAAGTTAAAAACGTTTAATCAACAATTTATTTGAAAGTAAGTGAAGGAGACTAAGTTTAAAGTTTAATTGGAAAAAAGGTTGTTAAATAAAAATTAATCGAATTTATAAAATCATAGTTTAAAAAAATTGATCAATTAACTAATTGATTTTTAGCAATAATAATTATTAAACTAAATCAAACCCGAAAGAAAAAACTGAACCAAAAATTTCGATTCAAAATTGAACCAATCTCAACAGTACAACTCTTTTTTTATATATAGTTTTTAATCAATCTCGTGCTGAAAGAGAAACTCCATTTTAGCATTCTCCAGTTATAAGACTTTGGTATTAATATTAGAACTTTAGCATGGCAAAAATAACAGTAGAGATTCTTGAGGATGCAGGAGATGATAATTTGAAGATCCAATAACACTTAAAATCTGTATAAATGCCTTATTTTATTCAATTGGATTAGTGTTGATAAATCTAAGTTACTTTGCTTTTTATCAGACACTTGAAGGTGTTTAGGTGAATTGTAGGAGTCAGCCAACCTGTGAGCTCCTCTAAGGTGGGAGACACTTGAAAGGGGTCCTCCCGCTAGCTGGACCACCGGGGCTGAGTCACATGTTTGTGGGAATATAAACTATGGATTGGTATTGGAGTTGGGAGTCACATGGCGATGGGTGGCTCTGTGCCTCTGTTCATCTTCCATCCTTATAGTGATGGCTACACTTGCTCACATGCTGCAAACCAAACTTCGATTTCTACTCTTAAAAGTCGCAACTCACAGGAACAGACTTGAAATCCCTTTGTCTTTCAACCCCTTCGATACGAAACATTTGGGTCCCCAATAGTTAATGTGTTGGTTCTTTTAGCTTTTGGAATTTGGAAGTGTTTGAAGAGTTCTCATCCTTGCTTTAAGATTCTCTTTCAAGCTCTCTTTGCACTTTAACAATGGGTGCCCACCAACCCCAAGCTTATGGTTACCACCATTCGATCCCTTAGATTCATTATCCACAGACATTGTCTTCTTCTCAAGGCCTCCATTAGTTCAATTCTCTGTTTCACCTGATTGTTACCGCCCTTCAGGATTCCAATATCTCTCAGGGTCATCGAAGGACAGTGGCATGTGCATTGACATGAGAGCATGAGTACATGAACTTTTCCCTATCGTTTCAGATTCACAGGACCACCATAACAAAATTTCGCCCTGACGTGAACTCATTGGCTGTGTACTTCACTCAGACTCCTTAACACAGTTTCTTTTGCTTGAGTAACTTCTGTGGTGCTTTGGTAAGCAATCTTAGATAAAGCAGTTGACAACAGAAAAGAAAAAGTAACTTGGAAAGAAGAAAGCAAAAGGAAGCTATGTGACCTTTGGGAGAACAGTATTAGAGAAAAAGAAACAACAAATGCTTTAATCTTAGAACTTTCTTTTCATTACTGTACCAAATAGTTGAAGCATAATATCTGATACAGATCCAAACTTTTCTTATTCTGAGATTGCACTGCTTGTCATGGACCTCATGGTGCTCCATTTTCCAGGTATTGCCAGAACATACAGCATAATATTAAACCAAGAACCATCCAATCCATCATGATTGACATTAGTGTTTAGTTAAAGATTAACAGTTTTATACCACTCATATTCAGTATTGCATCATATCACTAAGATTACATTTTCATTATCACTTTTGTTTTAAATCTTTGAAGAGCAAAGGAAAAACCTGACGAGCCTCCAAAGAAATGGCCAACTGTCCTCGAATATGTTCGTTTGAAGGCCTTGGAGTAGTACTGTGGGCCGCAACCTTGCCTTTTAACCACAAAACTACGGAGTTCGCATGCAAATTGGAATTCGACCTCTGAGTCTGAGGGATTCAACACATGGGCTAGGCCCTTTTTCTCTATGCAGAGGAGCTTTAGCTTAACAAAGACGAAATTTCTTACCCTAAGAAGGAAACATGTCTGATTTGCCTACTTATAATCGAAAAGAACCTGGGAGTTGAAATTAAAGTAGGTGAACTCTGAAACCTGAACTAATTAAATTCTGAGTATGCATGTTTTGGATATTATATAACCAATACATATGCAACTACAAATGTAGCATGGAAGCTCACTTTGAAAATTACTTGACAAGTAATGGCGATGATGGACACTGCTTACATATATATGAAAAACCTATAGTGATCACATAAACCAGTAAATATATAATCTGCTTCGATATATAAAGAGGAAGGCTTCCTTATCACATATATTTGCTTGTAATTATATAAAAATTTATGCTGTCAGAGAAAAAAACTTTTGGATAAATTCCTATGATTAAAAGAACATTTTCAGGGTTCGAGGGTATGCTATCTCAGGTAGTGACCCAGCACATTATCTCTGCTGCAGCTTGTTTATACGTTTCTTCTGCTGGAATAGTCTCTGTGAAAAGATCATAAGCTCCGTTTGCCTGTTTGATGTTCTTAATGTTAGAATTGACAATATATATGTATCCGTGTGTACGTGTGTGTATATATATATATGAGAGAATATATATGTAATTTAATTGATCTCCCTAAATTTATATTCGAAATTCTGGAGCTGTTTTTGCTTATTGATGGAATATATACATATAGGCAAATGAAACAGTAGTCGAAACTTGAACTAGCAACGACCAACTTGGTTGGTGAACACGAAACCCTAGTTTATAGAATCATGATTTCTTTTGATCAGTTGTCTATAAACTTAGTAAACCAACCCATTGTACTATATTTTACTATGAATGCTTATATCAGTGTACTTTGAAGACTTCTTACTACTTTAACATTCTATGACTAACGATCACGTTAGTAAATTGCAATCATATGCAACTTCTTTAAACGTTGTAACTTAGGCATGAAATATTAAAAGATATACGGGAATGTTATAGTTTTGGGTGCGACGGGTAAAGAATGGTATCTTGTGGATGAAATTAATTGATTGAAAGAGCAATTAGAATAATAGTATTTCCCTTAACCTATGATGTTGTCTAATTAATTTACCACCTGAAAGAAGAATAGTGTCAAATTCACTGAAGAGTGGAAGTATGTATATGACAAGAAACTTACCCGAGCTTGAATCATGTACATCCTCCTAGTGCAATCCGAGGAAACATGAGCAGACATCACCTGTATGTTATGCTTTTCCAACAGAGAGCAGATGGTAGAGAAGAGACCTGGTTTCTTGGGAGAGCATATACTGATTTGAGCTTCATCCCCACAAATGTTCAGGACGACATTGGTGGAAGTCCACGTCTGAAAGATCACAGGATACCTTAAAATTGAGGAAGCATTCAAGTTTTCAGGTTTTGTTTCAGTAATTGACATGTTATTTGTGGACCCTAGATCAGCTAAGAAGGCCTCCCTCGAGTCTGACTGGTTTTGTGAGGTAGTTAGAGACGGACTGTAACCAAATGTCGCCGTGGCTCCTTGTAGCCTTTCAAGCTTTTGTTTCTGTAGCCTCTGGAGTGTTTGCTGTAGGGTTTTGATGTAGTTTACAGCTTCATCAACAACGGTGGACTTGTCAGCCTGTACAAAATTGTCAAAATTAGGGATCCAAACAAACACTTTACCATATGGAAACTTCTTAGTTTCATTGGAAATATAAGATCGTATTCATAATAAATTAGACAAGATCACAAGTTAGTTGGTGATTTCTTTTCATGTTGTCAATTTGGCATATTTGTCTCCTTCAAATTGTCACTTGGGATTTGGAAACTAGCTTTTAATTAATTGCAAATCATAGCATCTCATGCACGAAATACTTACATAGTAATCCCATCTAAAGTTAATTAGCAACATAATATATGCTAAATTTCCAACGATACAAGATGTAAACAGCTTCTACTTTGGTCCAGTTCTAAAACTATTATAGGGTTACTTAGGAAAAATAGGTATAAACCCTTAAAACTTCAGTGCAATTTTTGTTAATTGACTTCAAGTCTTGAACTTATCTCAAACCAAGCGTTCTATACGTGTACTCAAAAGGAATTCAGACAAAAGAAGAGATCTTTAACGAAATATGAATGTTCTTCCACATGAACATTGTACAAGAGACACTAGAGATGTTGTTGGTAAAACAAGATCATATACTATGGCTACATGGACAACTAGCTAGATTCTGCGGAGTAAGGCCAAAAGATTTTCTCTTCAAGATGAGGGGAAAAGATTGAAAAGAAGAAAAAGATAAGAAATGGCCATCCTCCTCTCTAACTAACTTACACACTAAAGAAAATGGATACATATTGGAAAGAAGAAAAAACGAGTACAAAAAGGCCCTTTTCCTTTGTATAAAGACATGGGAAATTAAGCAAAACTCAATATGAGATATATTCTCTAATTTATAACAAAACAAAGAAATGGTAAACGAGATCAAAGAAGTGTATAGATAGAGCCCTAGGGCAAGATTGTCACCTTAACTTTGTAAAGTGATCTATTACCTTAGGAGGAAGTTGTGGAAGCAAAGCATGAAGACTAGAGAACATGTTCCTCATCTTCTTCCTCCTCTCTCTTTCAGTCCATATGTGCATCTCATGATCTGATTCTCCACCGCCACTACCACCACCAACTTTGGCTTCTTTAGCTTCACTGGCGATTGCTTTGCCGTTTCTGTGTGATTCTTCTTGTACCCTTTTCTTACTTATCGTTGCCACTTTTTTTCCTAATTCTGTTGGACTATTGGAGCTCGACCCCAATGGTAAAGAACACTTCTTTCCTGAGTAATCTCCACTACCGCCAGATTTATCAGAGTTCGTTAAACAATCCCATGTCTGGTTTTCCCAGAACAAGCTGTCGTGCTCTTCTTCTCCGGACATGACCAAGCTTATTACAGAGGGAAACAGACAGACAGAAATAAATATGAAAAGATAAAAGAGAGAAAGTAGTACGATACAAGCAAGGAAAGAGAGAGGCAGTATATAAAGGCTTTAAAAGAGAGAATGAGAAGAGAAAGAGAAAGAGATAGAGAAGGAAGAGGAAGATGGCCAAAATACAATCATAAGGTGATGCCGTTACTACACTTGAAAACAAAAACTGAAAACATAAGCTACAAAATAAAGACTTCTTCTCTTTTTTATGGTGGTGTTCCACACTGTATATATGACAGGCCCCACTTGCCTGAACTGTATCTATCTCTTTTATGATTAATTTACCCTTTCTAACCAAAGCATCATCTGCCATATTTGGAAAGAAAATCCAAGTACAGTCTTAATTAAGGTACAAAATTTAATTACTCAAAGTCTGAGGAATGTTTCAACAGGCAGCAATATGCGGAACTTGTTTCTCTTCATCTTCCTTTTCTCCTAGGGTTGCCATGAGACAGATTGAACCTAGCTAAGCAATCTGTAAGCCCAAGTTCTGATGAGTTGCTCTGTCGTAAAACTATGAGATTAACTGGGAGCCAAAAAGATGATATGTTCGTTTTTACCTTGATCTAAAGAAAGAAAACAAATATGCAGCTCTTGTGACTGACAAAAACAGTTCATTATTTTAGGAATATGAGATGCGAGCGTTACATGCAAATGTAATGATTGAGTGTCAGGTGACTTCATCATGATTTGTTTAGGATAATTACTTATTGCGTTACAAGTGTAGGCTTCTTTTGGTTTTCATTCACTACAAAACATAATAACACAGAATTATGTATGTCTTGTACTTTTCTGCCCTGTTTACTGTCCGTTTAAGGTTTAATTCACTAATACACCATTTGCTTAGTGGAACTCACACGAACAAGGTTTTGCATGCTTTTTGAACGATAATTGATAAGCACAACACGACGCAAACTCACCCGACCCAAACGGTCTAGTTACTTAATTTGGTTTATAAGTTAATGCTTATCTTAATTCTATTTTTAGGTAAAAATAATTTTTAAAAAATCTTTAATTTTTATAGTTATTGAAAAAAAGTAAATTTTTATTATAAAATTATCTATTATCTTAAATTTATGTTAAAAATATATATACGATATGAATACCACACATTAACAAATTAAATAATATTGATATATCGACCTAACTCGGTTCTTAAGCCTTACTCAAACATATTAATCATGACTCAAACTTATAGTTTAATATAACTATAATAAATTATTAATTTTGACCAGATTTAATTAGTTTAAGTTGGATTAAAAGTTGAGTTAGTTCCGGTTTGGATAGGCTTTCTAGAGGTCAATAAGTACTTTTCTCTACAAAAGCCTTTTTTTAAGAAAAATGAATGTTTGACTGTAAAATAAAAAATTACTTTTTTAATAGATATGGCTTTTAATAAGCTCAAATTTGGAGCTTTTCAAAAAAACCTCTCAAATGACTTTTTCGGATATATTTTTCAGATCAATTAATGAGTATATTTTTTAGTCCTTTTTACCCTTATATTTTACACATAATTCTCATAATATTCACAAACTCTTCTTCACGTTTACTCAACTTGATATTTATTTTAGGATTTATATAATATTATTTGGCTTTTTTATATGTTTGAATATTTACTTTTGATATTAGTTTTACTTATGTTATAATCCATATAAAAGATTTGGTTAAATATATTTTCATTTATGTTTCATATGGTTTAAAATTATATAATAATTAATATATTGTGCTTTGCATATTGTTTAATA
>JANZLC010000201.1:34076031-34091090 GCA_026413385.1 Erythroxylum gracilipes | reverse complement strand
TTCTTCCTCCAAGCATTCCCAACACAAAACCCCTTTCTCTCTCTAAAACTTCTTCATTCACAACACAACAACCCATTCCTTTACTAAAGCAAGAAGAAGATGATGAACTTACCTTGAAAAGCTTGATTCCTTCCTCTTCCCACTATTTTTCCTTCCTTTCTCTAGCTTCTTCGATTTTTCTTCTCTTCTCTTCTCTCTCACGTTTTCTCTCTTTCCTCTTCTCTCTTTGGCTGCTCACGACACTCTCCTCCTTTTCTCTTAATTCAAGCCCTTTTGTTTGGTCATTCTCCCCATTTTGCCCTTCGTTAAACTTGGCTTTCCCAATTTACCCCTCTTTCATTTAACACAAGCCTACTAACTACTTAAGCTAACTTAATTTCTAACACTTCATTCTAATTTCAAATTCTAATCCTTCCCTCAAAGTCTAATTAATGACCCAATTCTAAAAATAAATAATTAAACCAACAAACAAACAAAAATAAATAATTAAACAAATAAGTAATTTAGAAAAAAATCAGGATCCAATATGGTGAATTGAATTTGAATGATAATGACGACAATAATGATGATGCTCTGCTCAATGATGAGGATTTTGTACCAAATGAAAACTGAGGTTAACGCGATTAGAGCGGGTATTCGATTGAATGAAGTTCTCAATTTTTATTTCTCCTCTTTTTTTAATTTCAATTATATTTGATTTATATGTTAAATTTTGTATATACAATATAAAAATAATTGTAAATGTTTTTGTTTCAAGTTTCACATCTAGTTAGTTGTTTCCTCGAGACGAACTCTTATTATAAATTGTAATAGTTACAAAGTAATGAATATTTGTTTTTCTTTTTATTTAATGTTTTGGTGTAATTATAATAGTACAGTATTTATAACTTTGCTTTTTGATTCATGGATGGTTATCAAATGATTTTATTTATCTAACATAGAAAATTTTCATATCAATATTTAATATTTTTAATCAATTTTCTTTTTTAAATATTACTTAATGTTGTACAACATTTAATTTACAAAAGTAAAATTTCTTTTTTCTATTATAATATCGTCTTTTTAATAAAATTCTAAAATTTGAAATTTTAGTTAAATTTTTTTAATAAATAGCAATAAATCCTTTACATTAAAAATAAGCTGGAGAAATCTCATCCTTTCTTTTTTTCAAATGTGTTTATTTATTATTCAAAAAAAGAATCAACTATATAGGAAATACTTAAAAAATTATGTTAAAGGAAATGAGATAAATAAAAGGATTTTACATAAAAATGATTAAATTTTAATTTGCCCTAAGAAAAGTCATAGTTGACGGGGACAAGATCCTCTGTCTAGTTTTATGGTGTCTTATTTTGTCTCATAAATCTCAGCCATTTATTTATGTAAGCCCCACGTTTATTTATGCGGAACTCACGCGGAGCCTATATAAATAAATGACTGAAATTTAATAGGACAAAATAAGACATAAAACTGGAGAGAAGATCTAGAGTATATTAGGTGATGCCTTTGGAAGCCTAAGAATGAGGTCCAATCCCAGTGTTCCGTGTCATCCAAACCGACCTCCAAACCTCACCTCCTCCTTATTATCATCGAAACCCGTAGACCCGCAACCGTCAGTAAAACGACAGGCTTCAGAACCTGATACACACACCACATACGCAAAAAGCAAAACAGGCGCTCATAAAACCAAATTACAAGAATATCTCTACTCATTTCTTCGATCTATTTTGCTCTTCTGCGATGGAAATCGCCTCCGCGGCGGCTTCGCCCAACCGCCACGTAGAGAACAATAATGGGTTGAATTCGCCGTCTTCGCTTTCTCTTTCGAGTTCTGCTTTGACTTCGATTGAGAAGGAGGAGAGTAACGGGGCGTCGGTTTCGTCGGCGGCGAGGTACGACGACGATGAGGAGGAGGAGGATGTGTGCAGGATCTGCCGGAACCCTGGAGACGTCGAGAATCCGTTGAGGTATCCATGTGCTTGTAGCGGTAGTATCAAGTTTGTTCACCAAGATTGCCTCCTCCAGTGGCTTAATCACAGCAATGCTCGTCAGTGCGAGGTCTTGATTTATGTTCACATTACATACTCTCTTTAGAATATTTTTTTATTTAATGTTTTGAAGAGTTTCAAGTTCCGTCCTTTTATTCTATTTGCTCTCTGTTATTCTGTATGGCATATTAGATGTTGTTTTGTTCTTGTGTCAAAGCACGTGAATTGGTGGAATCATTAAGGAGCTGTTTCTTTTTTTGTCTTCCCCTTTTGGTAATTATGCTGATAGTTGAGATTTTGTTGGAAGATGTCTAGTGTTGTCTAGTGTAATTTTGATTCATGAACGCCAATTCAAAATTAAGATTTGCAGCTGGCAACGATAAACATGCTGTACATGTGCAGCTCGCTGGAAATTTGAGTATAAGTTTCATAGTTTAGGGACGAAAGTTTGAAGGAGTCAACTTGCCATGAATTATCCATTTCACTCGATAAAACTCGATAGAAAAGGTTAACCTTTTAATGTGTTGTGCTCAAGAGAACTTGTGAAATGATGCAAAATCACAGTTTTCTGTTGCAAGTGTGGGTAAAGGGAATTCTTTCATGCTATTTAGACTATTTTGCACTTAAGTCATGTACCATTGGTGCACTGGGCCTTATGTAAAATGCATAATGTGGGTAAAGGGAATTCTTTCATGCTATGAAGACTATTTTGCATTTCTGTCATGCACCATTGATTCATTAATATATCTTCACTGGGTCGCATTATATATTGTGTTGTTTGTCTCTTTGTCAAACTTCTGGGCACCTGGATTGATGTACCTTCAGTGCTTTACAGGTCTGCAAACATGCTTTCTCTTTTTCTCCTGTTTATGCTGAGAATGCTCCTGCAAGGCTTCCTTTTCAGGAGTTTGTAGTTGGGATGGCAATGAAGGCCTGCCATGTTCTGCAATTCTTTCTGCGCCTTAGCTTTGTCCTTTCGGTTTGGCTCCTTATCATACCATTTATAACATTTTGGATATGGCGTTTGGCTTTTGTGAGGAGCTTTGGTGAGGCTCAGATATTATTTTTAAGTCACATCTCCACTACAGTTATCCTCACTGATTGCTTGCATGGCTTTCTACTGTCTGCAAGCATTGTTTTTATATTTCTTGGGGCAACTTCTCTTAGAGATTATTTTAGACACCTAAGGGAGCTTGGAGGACAGGATGCCGACAGAGAAGATGAAGGTGATAGAAATGGGGCTCGTGCTGCAAGACAACTGCCAGGACAAGGCAATAGGAATTTTGCTGGTGAAGCGAATGCTGAAGATGCTGCTGGAGCACAAGGGATTGCTGGAGCTGGTCAAGTCATTAGAAGGAATGCAGAAAATGTTGCTGCCCGGTGGGAGATGCAGGCAGCTCGTCTTGAAGCTCATGTTGAGCAGATGTTTGATGGTTTAGATGATGCTGATGGCGCAGAGGATGTTCCTTTTGATGAGCTTGTTGGCATGCAGGGTCCTGTTTTCCATTTGGTTGAAAATGCATTTACTGTAATTATAAGCTGCTCTTTGTTTTCTCTTTTTCGTTACTTCTTTATTTAATTGTGAATATGTTTTCCCCTTGCGTGTCCAAAATGGTTGTGGATATTGATACCCATGAACTTTAAGAAATCATAAAATATTTTGGAAAACATTATATGATTACAGATCTAATTAAATTTAGACTTTTATTTTATTTTTTGGGAGTTCTTTTCAACTGTTGTTTTCTTGCTTTGCAGGTTTTGGCAAGCAACATGATATTTCTTGTTGTTGTGATCTTTGTGCCATTTTCACTTGGACGGATTATACTATACTATATATCTTGGCTTCTCTCTTCTGCAAGTGGTCCATTGCTGTCAACTGTTATGCCAATTACAGATACTGCACTTTCCTTGGCAAATATCACATTAAAGAATGCCCTAACTGCTGTCACGAATTTGACGTCTGAAGGACAGGATGTTGGACTACTTAACCAAGTTGCAAATGTTTTGAAGGTGAATGTGAGCGGAATGAATGAGGTCTCAAATAACATAAGCTCTACACCTCCTATAGACCTCTTGAATGGGGCAAGTGTTGGCACATCACGGCTTTCTGATGTAGGAACTCTTGCTATTGGATACATGTTTGTATTCTCCTTAGTCTTTTTCTACCTTGGAATTGTTGCTTTGATTCGGTACACTAGAGGTGAACCTTTGACCGTGGGAAGGTTATATGGTATTGCTTCTATAGCAGAGACAATTCCCTCTTTGTTGAGGCAGTTCTTGGCAGCAATGAGACATTTGATGACTATGATTAAGGTTGCCTTCCTTCTGGTTATTGAACTTGGGGTATTTCCTTTAATGTGTGGATGGTGGCTAGATGTTTGTACTATAAGGATGTTCGGGAAGACTATGGCTCAAAGAGTTCAATTCTTCTCAATTTCTCCCTTAGCCAGTTCGCTGGTTCATTGGGTTGTTGGAATTGTTTATATGCTACAAATAAGTATCTTTGTCAGCCTTCTTCGTGGGGTACTGATCTTTGTGACCTTGCTGCAATGGTTTGTACACTCCAAATTTTGTTTGGACTAGGTTTACAGTCTCTCTCTGCTGCTTGCAGGTCCTTCGCAATGGAGTGCTGTATTTTCTTCGAGATCCAGCTGATCCAAACTACAATCCATTCCGTGATTTAATTGATGATCCTGTGCATAAACATGCCCGCAGAGTTCTTCTATCTGTTGCAGTTTATGGAAGCTTAATTGTGATGCTGGTATTCTTACCTGTCAAACTTGCCATGCGGATGGCACCTTCGATTTTCCCACTGGACATTTCGTAAGCTTGGTTTTGTTCCCTATTTTCCATGCGTGGCTCTAATCTTAGTGAGATGCTTTATTGTAGTTTTCTAACATATGACATTTTATTCAGGGTATCTGATCCATTTACAGAGATTCCAGCTGACATACTTCTTTTTCAAATCTGCATACCATTTGCCATTGAGCATTTCAAGCTGCGGATTACAATCAAGTCCCTTCTTCGCTACTGGTTTACAGCAGTTGGGTGGGTACTTGGTTTAACTGATTTCTTACTGCCTAGACCTGAGGACAATGGTGGCCAGGACAACATCAATGGTGAGCCAGGAAGGCAGGACAGGGTGCAAGCTGTGCAACTAGGTGGGCAAGATAGAGCACCAGAAGGACTTGCTGCCGCTGATGATCCTAACAGGGACATTCTCGTAGCTGAAGGTTCCAATGCTGCAGAGGAGTATGATAGTGATGAACAATCCCATTCTGAGTATGTTTCTAAATATAAAAATTCCACTGTTTAAGTTGTGTCAAAGTGTGCAAATCTGTTCTGCTGTTGTTTAATTTGATCGCCATTTACTATAGTTAAAATTTTGTCTCAGCAGGTACACCTTTGTTCTTCGCATTGTTCTCTTGCTGATAATAGCTTGGATGACTCTTCTTATATTCAACTCCGCCTTGGTAGTTGTACCTATGTCTATTGGGCGTGCCATTTTCAATGCCATTCCTCTTCTCCCAATAACTCATGGCATTAAGTGCAATGGTAATACTGTTTACATAATTTTGTAAAGATGTCCTCGTATTTTTGGGTGAGATTGTTGATTGTTTTTCCTTTTCTGTTAGATATATATGCTTTTATAATTGGAAGCTATGTCATCTGGACCACTTTAGCTGGAGCTAGATATTTTATTGGACATATCCGAACAAAGAGGGCAGCAGCGCTGTTTGGTCAAATCTGGAAGTGGTGTGCAATTGTTCTAAAGAGCTCTGCACTATTGTCTATATGGGTACGAGTGCCTAAGCCTTTCTTTCCTTTCTTTAGGTCATTATTGATTAAACCAAGTGCTCTGTTTCTGCACCTAACACCTTGTCACAATTTTACAAATTGTTATCTCTTTCCAGATTTTTGTGATTCCATTATTGATTGGGCTGCTGTTTGAGCTCCTGGTGATTGTGCCAATGCGGGTGCCTGTGGATGAAAGCCCAGTTTTTCTCCTGTATCAGGACTGGGCTATGGGACTTATCTTTCTGAAGATCTGGACTAGACTGGTGAGTTCTCAAATAATTTGCATCTTGGTCTGCATGAGAAAGTAATGCTGTTTGCAAAAGAAATGATTTTCTTTTTTGATCCTACATTTGTGATCAATAGGTTATGTTGGATCATATGATGCCATTGGTCGATGAGAGTTGGAGAATAAAGTTTGAGAGGGTGAGAGAGGATGGTTTCTCAAGGCTGCAAGGTCTGTGGGTGCTTCGGGAGATTGTGTTCCCGATTATAATGAAACTTTTGACAGCACTGTGTGTGCCTTATGTCTTAGCAAAAGGAGTCTTTCCTGTTTTCGGGTATCCAGTGGTCGTGAATTCAGCAGTGTACCGATTATCATGGCTTGGATGCCTCTGCTTCAGCATGATATGCTTGTGCGCCAAAAAATTCCATGTTTGGTTCACAAATCTTCACAACTCAATTCGTGATGACCGCTATCTCGTCGGTCGCAGGCTCCACAACTTTGGAGAAGATGGTGTAGAGAAACAAAATGAGGCTGGGACATCCTCTGATGCACAAAGTTCAGATTTATGGGATCGACATGACAGGGAAGCAGATATTGGTTTAAGATTGAGGCGTGCCAACCGTCAGGAGGCTTAGTTAATGATGCATGTGTTTAGGTAGGTTAGGAGGCTGTAATCAAGTAACGGATGCATGGGTCTATAGATTGTGCGATTCAGGTGTTTCCTTAAAATGTTTCGCTAGTTCTTGTGCGGTACTATTCTATTAGTGGATAGAAGTGAGTTGATAATTTTGGGTATACTGTACTTTCCAGGAAAAATATCTCTACAAGCTGTCATGTTCTTGCAAATTTAATAAAATCCTTTATTCAAGAACACATCCATGGAAATTTGAAGTTCTAACGGATCCTTTTCTCTTTTTAAGCAATGTGTTGTGAAAAAATGAACAATCATATTGCCCCCTTTGGTAGGTTATCTAGATACAGAATCCGAAGCATAACTGAAGACGACCAATTAATTAGCCATATGGTATGATCCGCTCTCCTAGTTGGAAATCAGTATTTCAAATCCACTTAAACACGATTAATCTCCACTCAACAAAAACCAAAGCATTAAGGTTAATCTCCAAACTTGAGGAAACAATCACAATCAATCAAAACCAAGTGAAATCAATCTAACAAAGTATTGAAGCCGCATCCAAAATGGTTTCAAATCTTGTTAAATATTGAAAGCTCGCACGCAACCTAGGGAACAAGGTTGTCATTCAATGATAATGAAGCCAACTGATCAGCCGTGCCACCAGCTGCCTGCTGCTGTTGCTGCACGCTCCTCAGAACCTCCATTGCTTCCGCAACCTTCGATTTGAGAGCTTCTGGTGACTCAAGTAAGTGCAAAACCTCAGTCTGGTCCATCTCCAAAAGCATGCCAGTGACCTTAGCTGCTGCATCACGTTCCAGCTGTTCTACAAGGGGATAAAGATTCTCACCCAGCATCTACAAAAAGTAACGTACATGGGAAGACTAATCAGACACAGATAAACATCACAGATGTAACTCACTCAGATAGCCAAACCTAAATTCTTATAAATCAATCACTTGCCATCATCTCTTCCCAGGAAATCAATTAAGAAAGCTGCAGAAGTAATAAGGTCAAACCCTACCGTTCTCTGCTGATCTGGAGTAGCATTTGCAAGAGCAGAAGCCAAAGCTCCTATTGGAACTGGTTGAGACAGTGCTGCATCACGCATTGGCATACCACCCATATCGTAAGGAACAGAAAGCATTCCACCAGCACCAGTCATTGGTACATCAGGTAAGCCTCGACCAGGAGGATAGCGATATACACGCCCTCTTGGAAGCATCTAACATTAGAGAGGGCAATTATTAACCCCACTATTTAAATACAACAAACAATATACAGACGCCATCTGAAAATTCCAACCTGTTGTTGCATCATTGGGACTGGCTGCTGAGATTGTTGAGCAGTTCCTGCTCGCCGGCCACCAGGTCGTTGCCCCTGCTGACCTTGCTGAACCATTGGCACAAAGAAATTTGGCATAGGAGCAGCACCAGGCCGCATACCAGGTATAAGCTGCTGTTGATACCCAAATCCAGGCTGAAAAAAGTTCATTTGACAAATATTCAGCACTTCAACCACAAGTTTGTACAGAGTCAATGTGATCTTATGAAATAATCATAAAAGCTACTTGAAGAACATATATCAAAAGAATTACCAACAGAAATTCACCTGAGGAGGCATTATGGCAGGTGGGGCTTGCCCATAGAATATTTGCTGTCCTAAACCTGGACCGCCAGGGGGATACATTGGCATACGAGGTGCTACCGAAGGTCCCATTGCAACTGGCCGCATTTGAGAAAACTGTGCCTGTAGAAGAGAAGATACGTACAACACTTGTTAATATGAGCAATACCATAGAATATAATAAGGTGTCACTGCAACGTAGAAAGAGATCCATATAGAGAGGAAGGAGGAGGAGGTACGGAGCAAGTTGCATCTCTGTGATCTAGAGTGTGGGATACAAGTACTCATTGCAAACTACGAGTAATATGAAATAACTATATACATAAATTCCTTCAATAGTTCATAAACTACTGGAATGGAGGTACCTGCAACCTAGCCCTTCTGTCTTCCTTTCGTTGTGCAGGTGCAACATACAGTGGCTTGCTAACAATCATTTTACCATTCATCTCAAGAAGCTATCAAGACAATAACAGGTATAAACTTACAGAACTATAAAAACAGTATGTGCATACTTGGAAAGCACAACTTACAGCTCTAGATGCTTCTTCCGGGGTTGAGAACGCAACAAACCCAGAACCTCTACTCATCCCATTCGGATCTCGCATCACCTAATCAGTAGGAAAACATACTTATTAGGCCTCATGCACTATAATTTCCAAGGCTGATCACACAGGTAAATACTATTCAAAAATTAATGCCAAGTACCTTACAGGATGTGATTGTACCAAAAGGAGAAAACAGCTCCTTAAGCTTATCATCACCTATGCTATCATCTAAATTTTTAATGTACAAGTTTGCCCCTTGAAATTTGTCAGCTGCCTCCTTCATACTCTGCTCAAATCTAACTTTTAGTTCAAATTCCCTTTCAGATTTCTTCTGGGCTTTCCCCACATACCACTCTTTATCTTCAAATTTCTTTCCATTAAGAGCCTCAACAGCCCTAGCAGCATCATCGGCATTCTCAAAGTTGACAAATCCAAAGCACCTGGATTTTCCTTCCCCATCCCTCATTAACACAGAACTGGTGATCGTTCCAAAATCACCAAAAGTTTTCTTCAGGTCTTCTTCATCAGTTGCTTCTGAAAGATTCTTTACGAAGACATTATTGAATTTTGTCTTGTCAATCACAGTTTCCCTTTCCTGTTTGCGAAGGAATGGTCCCACATAAACTTGTTTATCATTTAACAGCATACCATTCAGTTTTTCTATGGCTTTCTGAGCTGCTTCCTCAGTGTCAAACTGTACAAATCCATAGCCCTTAGACTGGCCAGTAGAGTCTGTAGCTACCTTGCATGATAATATGTTCCCAAATGCAGAAAAGGTATCATGTAATGCTTTGTGGTCAATAGCCTTATCCAAATTCTGTCATTTACATCCAGATTAGAGACATGAGAACCTGGGAATTAAGTATGCATCAAAGCAATGAATTTAGCAAAGCTTCCTATTGCAGTATACCTTAATAAATATATTTCCAGCACCACTCTTGCGAAGACTAGGGTCCCGATGTGAATACATAATCCTTATGGGCTTCCCATTAAGAGGAGAGAAGTTGAGAACATCCAATGCCCTTGCAGCTGTCAACAGATTCAACAAAGGATGAGATAGGGAAGGAGTTGGCTTGTTGGTGCTTAAATGGAAATATTAAAAAGAAAAGAGAAAAACAAATTCATAAGCTTAAAATCATTGATAAGATAGCTTGTTTATCCTGAGAGTCCATGCAGTTAAACACTTTTAACCGAAAAAGAAAAAACAACTTTCAATTTCAATTGCTTGAAATCAACAGCCTACATTCAACAAGCAATCAACTCTTACAAAATGGTTCTGGATTTAGTCCATTTTTTATATTTCAGGAAGTGGAAAGTTACAACCACCTATTATTGAATTGATAAGTAAGCAAAGTAACAGAATTGGTAAAGAGACAACCTAAACCCTCTCAACAAAATTACAGCAATGACTTTTTGATATGTGCAAAACAAGCCGGCCATCAAAATCATACAAACATAAATTTATCATCTCATCTCTTCCCTCACTCTCTGTTAAACACTAGGGCGCTACACATGATATTATTTGTTTAATGAAGACGGAAAGTTTTTGGGTTTTATTTTTCATTTGAACTTATCTTTCAGAGTGGAAGAAAACATTAGGTCGCGCATGTCATTCAAGACAACAAAATTGTTTATGTCAAGTTTGAAGCTTTGCCACTCTTATACAAAACTGCACTCCTAAAACTCAACAAGAAAGTATCCGTGTCTCGACAACTAAATCCACCAATTAAACAAGACCATCTAGTACAGTTAACCCACCAAACCCTACTTCCTTCTAGTATATATTGGTATAAATCCACTCCAGTTCTCCATTAGAATAACTAAGCACATACGTTACAACAACCCAGAACCCAAAAAGGTCCAAACTTTAAGCGAACTACAAACAATGTCCTTACCATCCTGAGGATTGCTGTAGTTAACGTAACCATAACAAAGGGATCTCCGGGTCGTCAAGTCCCTGCAAACTTTAACAGAAACCACCTGCCCAACCTGGTTAAACACGTCGTACAGTTGCGAATCGTTAACGTTTACATCCAGATCGCCGACGTAAAGCGACGTAGTCACAAACTGTGGATTGACGGTTCCGCCGTTCACACCCTGAGCCTGAACCGGTACCTGAACCTGAGCCATGACTACTTCTCACCCAGGAAAACACAAACTTTTTAATTTTTTTTCTATTTCTCTTCCCTCTCCTCTTGTTATTCACAAAAAATAATCAATACCCAGGAACCCAAACTCAACCAAACAACAGCAACAGCTACTCAGGCAACGTGTTCGATAAAAAGCCTAATAGTAGCTACTCATGCAACGTGTTCGATAAAAAGCCTAATAGACGCAAAATAGAAGTGCTTAATCTTCCTTCTCTAGTGTCTTCTTTTTTTAAAAGGTTTTTTGATATGAGAGGAGAGGGAAGGTGGTAAAGGGATAGGTAATTTTAGCCGCCGGCGGTGAGGAGGCGGCGCGTGAGGCTACTCCAGAGACGGAGAAAAAAAAGAGATAAGTATATAAAGAGGCGAAAGAGAGACTGCACTCAAAAGGAAGGAGCTTTGTGGGAGGCTGGTTGGAGGATATAGAGAACCAAAAAAGAACCCTAGATGATCACGACGACGATGATGATGCTCGCGAGATTTGTGCGCCGTTAGATTTGGCTGTGAGTTGGTGGGTCCCACATGACGAAGTCAAGAGTAGTTAATCAAAGACACGTGCTGTAAGAGCGCGTGGTTTGGTTATGTTCTAACCTCAGTAACTATCCCTCTTCTACCAAGGTTCGGAGGGCTTGTGTTGTGAACTGAAAACATTCATTCCCTCAAAAAAGTTACTAATTATAGAGACTTCTCCGATTTCCATAATTGTTAAAAATAATTTTAAAATAGCATTATTTCAATTTTTATAAATAAAATAATTTAAAAACATATTTTAATTTTTTAATTTTATTTAATTTTATTATATATTAAATTTAAAATAAGATGTCATTAGATTTGTATATTTCAACTCATTAATCATATATCAACAAATAGTTTTTTTTCTTAATTTATAAAACTATTTATTATATTAAATTTCATTCAAAATTAAAATAATTAAAATATTTTTCTCCCATAAATAGATCACATCAATCAACCCATTGTGGCAATTTATCATCAAACCATCAACTATAATATTTAAGCTCAAATTTTGAAATTATTAATTACAAAAAGATTTAATCAAACTATTATCAATATAATTAAAACCAATAATTAAAATATCTAATAAGTTTAGTCGATTTAATCGTAAAAATTTTAAACCGTTCAATTTTTTAGTTTGATTTTTAATTTTCAGTTTGATTTATTTAAATAATTTTTACGGTTAAAAATGGATCAACTTATTAATTAATTTGTTAATTTTTGTAAATTAATAAATTGTTATAAACTAAAATAAATAAATAAATTTTTTATTTATTAATTAAACTTAAACTTAAACTTTTATTTTTTATTTTTATTTGATAGAGTTAAAACATTGATTAAAACCAAATCTTCGGACAAACTCAAATAAGAAAAGTCTCCAATAATTTAGGAGTTGGACCGCTTCATTTAAGTCACTCCCCTCCAACTAAAAGTCTAAAACAGAAAAAGGGAGAAAAAGAAACACATGTTGTTCTGATGACTGATGCTATCGGATCAGTATGTTAGATCTCCTCTCAGATTCCGAATCTCAGTTTCAGACCAACAACCGTAATTTTATTTGTATTTAATAAAAACGACCAACCACCCTCAAGAACTCAATGTCGTTCGTTCAATCAATGGCCTCCTTTGCTTTAGCAAGTGCGCTTCCTATTTCACGCTTTGTCTGTTATCCTCACCACATGACATGTCTGCCTCTCGTTTCTGCTTCTCCGGCAAATATGCTCCGCCAAGTGTGGCGGTGCCGTTGTCCCGCTGCTCCTTCCCGACACTTTCCTCGCACGTTCTCAATGGCGGGAAACGAATCTCTTCCGGTAACCAACAACTATCTCACTAACTACTCGACTAACCAACTTGCTTGTGCCAATACTTTCCGGCTTTTTTTTTTATTTTTTTTGGTTCTTCTTGATGGGTTTTTGGTGATCTATTTCTTGACTGTTTAGCCTGAACATGGGAAGTACACGGTTGGTGATTTCATGATCAAGAAGGAAAATTTACTCGTCGTCAAAACTACAACCACTGTGGACCAAGGTTTGATATTTTTGGAGAGAATAAAATACAATATGCTATCTGCGCTCTACCTTAGCTGTTGATTGTCTAACGTGATAATGAATTGCATAGTTTGTTTATTTTATTACTTGTGCAGCGTTGCTGGCTCTTGTGGAGAATAGAATAACCGGTTTTCCTGTAGTTGATGATGACTGGAAATTGGTAACTTCCGTTCCTTAATTTGACTTTTTTTGGTCTCTGCGAAACTTCCCTTTCGTGGATGTTGATATTCTTTTCCTAATGGTTTCGTGGAAATTGATGTTGCAGGTTGGTGTTGTTTCTGATTATGACTTGTTAGCACTGGACTCCATATCAGGTAGTTTATACCATATACTAGTCTAAAACCACTTATGGACATGCTTTGTCTTAACTCGTGTCTGGGAATGTTTATGCATTCTGTTTACCTTAGTGTTTGGACTTAAAGTTGAAGCAACAATGGTTCCAATAATTGAGTTTTGTTTCTTTTGACAGAGAGCCCAGCTCACACAAAAGTTTATGAATTTTCATTTTTTGTTTTACTTTGCTGAGGAACTGTATATTGGTTCGACAGTGTTGATCTAGAACTGAAACACCAAGTTAATTTTGGAATTTAACTGATAAAGTTGCTTTTCCAAGTTGTGGTATAGCTGGAATATTAGACTTGAAGATCTTAAGGCCTTTTATTGATATGTTTGGAGGGTTTCTAATAGATATCAAATTCACAAGTTACCCCAAGCATTGCTTGTTGGATGATAACCAATAGCATATCCTATACTTTAGTAAGTTTAATTTGCTAACTCTGCTTCGTTAATGACATGAAGAAGTTAACAGAATAAGGACTTCATAAAATGCATTGGGGTGCACATAATTCCTGAGATGGAGAGGTACATACAAATAAATGAGATAAAAGAAGGATTTGGAAAGGAATTGTTTATCCTTTTGGGTTTGGACCAAAGCATTGAGCTTTTCTGTATTCTTCATCTTCTTCATCGAGAATTTGTTTTCGTGGTTTTAGGCTTCAATCTGGCAACTGATTCAAATTATAATTGAATTTCATTGGTACTTGAATGTTGGAACCGATTGTACTGTGTTTTGGCATCACAAGTTAAATTAGTTTTGTCAGTTTTGAGTATCTTTTTTCCTACAATCATGTGGTAGAAAAGGCATTGCTAACACGTTCCTGTGATGGATCATAGGTGGGAATCAAATTGAGACAAATCTTTTTCCAAATGTCGATAGTTCTTGGAAAGTAAGCACACTTCTCTTTGACTGTTTTTTGTTCTGTGGACAGGAAATATGAAGCTTGTATGGTATGCAATTGTGCTCCTTTTCATAGTAGTCAATAGTGCGCGATAGCGGCGCTATCGCGGCGGAGCGGCGCGGAGCGGCACCAACCCGCTCCAGACACCCTTGTAGCGGAGCGGTTCGGCGTCGCGGCAATAGCGGCGCTAAAGCGGCCGCGAATCGCGGCAGATAGCGGAAATAGCGGCCGCTATTCTGTCTGCCGATTAAGCCCTCACCGGTTGCCCTTTAAGGTTGGTTGGTGGTGGGGGTAAATATGGAAGTTCTATATTTTTAATACCGTAACTCTGTTTTTCCCTATCGTAGCTAGACAACCGAACACCTATTCTCTTCTACTCCTCACAATCGGACGTTACCAGTTGCCAGCCGCCTGTTGCCAGCCGACGACCAACACCCGGCGGCCTCCAGCCGGCGACCAACACCCGGCGGCCTCCAGCCGGCGACGACCAACAGCCTGCGACCTCCAGCCGCCGACCAACAGCCTGCGACCTCCAGCCGCCGACTCCTCTCACCCACAATGGAGTCATCCTCTTCTCAGCCACTGGGTGTACCGTCTGCTGCGTCTGGGACAGTTTCTTCATGTGGATTGGTGAAGCCTACTGGTAGGAATTTAGATATGGGTTGGCAGTGGAATAGCTTAAAAGACATCAACAATAAGAAGGCTGTCACTTGTGACTTTTGTGGAAAAACCAGCAACGGTGGTATTACCCGAGCTAAGCGGCATCAAATGGGAGTGACGGGAGACGTTGATAAGTGTTTGAA
>JANZLC010000201.1:33992308-34007446 GCA_026413385.1 Erythroxylum gracilipes | reverse complement strand
CAATTCATACTTACAATTAAAATGCCGGAAAATCATGAATGCATGTACCTATGAATAAATGCATAAGCAAGAAACCTATTCCTCTACGATCAGAGGCCAGTAGCATGCTCAGTCAGTGAATGCAATGCAATCTATCAGTCTGATCCAATATTACCATAATACCCTTTGCTACCAGTAACGGGATGTTACATGAGCTGTCATACTTGATGTCTTCCTGCTGCAGTTGTGAATTAATACTGCTATTTTCATAAATTAGCTCATAGTTTGTGGTGACAACTTTCAGAACTGTTTCGGTGGAACTAAATTTATAAGGGAGTTGTTTTTGGGTTATTTCTCAAGTGTTCTCATTTATGTTGAATTTTTTCACTTGAGTTATTTATTTAGTATTCTTTCGTTATAAGATTGTTGAGAAAAATCCTCTATTGAGGCTAGTATAAGACGATCGTACTATTGGGTGTGAAATTCTTTTATGCGAGGGATAGTGTCAAGGGTTGAGTGGTGTCGATTCAGTGAAGTCTTGTATAAAATTATTGTCAATAGTGAAAGTATTAAACTAGGTGAGAGCCTCGCAGACATAAGCAAAGTGTACTGAACAACGTTAACAAATATCGGCATTGATTTGTTATTTCGCTGTTAATTGTTTAATTTTTCTGATTTTTGATTATACTTAAAACAACTATAGTAAATTGAAAAGTTTGCGAAATTGATACATCCTACAGCTTTTTTAGTAATTGCTCTAAATTGAAACTGTGAATCTAATAAGACAAACCAAGTCCATGAGCAGTGATCGAAATAGGACTAAGCTTGTATGAAAAAGCGGTCCACGAGCCCACAGGAAACGGAGGAAACTTGGGCAAAAGAAGACAACTTTAGACAGCTAATGAAAGTCTCTAACGACTGGACTTTTTGATCGCTTGAAATGGTGTCCCTTAGACAATGTGTGGATGTTGAGAATTCCCCGTCTTCCACGGTCGTTGGAATATGTCCCAAACATCACAAGAAAGTCTTAAACTCACTCGCTTCCTTTGTGCCGGCCTTGAAAGTTGAATCCTTTTGGATTGCCAAAAGTCACACCTAGCTGAAGAACTTTTTACTGTGCTTCTTCACAAACGAATTATTTTACGTTAGTTCACTTTATAGTCAAATTGGAAAATCTTATACAAAAACTTTGTGACAACGTTCTTGTTGACCTGATCTTTTTTATTAGTTCCACATTTTAACTCTAAATATTATTGGTTATGGGTTGTTTTCTTAATACCTCTTCCTGTCAAAGTTAGGTAACATTATTTGATGTTGCCTTCGCTCTGGAGTGACGGAAGCATATGAATTGCATTTAATATAAATGAAATTTGTGCTTGCATAAGTCAAAACTTCAAATGGTGAGAATTGTCATATTGCAATATGCTGTGGAAGAAGACATTTGCACCAAAAAGGCCAAATAGTCGGTAGAAACATGAATAATGAAACCTTAACTACAACCGCAATCCGTCTCAAAAGGTGAAATGGAGATTTTACATCATTTCTTTGTAATACAATAAGAGTTCGTCATAAATTATTTAAGTCGTAATTAATTAATTAATTAAAAATATATAATTAACAAATGATTACATTTTTTTAAGAATACTCCCACCTTCTAAAAATGTTGTTAAGATTTTATGTAAAATATATTTATTAAAAATGCTTCATTTGACATAATAAGGATCTTTTCTGAAAAAAAAATGTAAATCGTTAATCACTTAATTGTTTAATAAAGAAGTTGTTAGTGTTGTGAAACTGTGGATTAATTTCTATCAATAATGACGAATTTACCTTGATCACTATTGCCTAGATGAATAGAATGTAAATGATTGTACTGAAAAATTATTAGGTAAATTCTTAGAAAAGACTGGAGGGTCATAGACGGTCCCACTTAAATTCTAATATCCTAGACAGAATTTTCCTAGAAATTTAATTTAACAGTATAATAATTCATTACAACTATATCCAACAATAGCCATTAATTAGGCAAATAACGAATACTAGAATTTAACAAGATTCAATCAATTATGCCTACTTTCTCATACACTACTAAATTAATATTTTACTATTTTATAAAAATAATACAAGTGAAATGCTATAAAAGAAGAAAACAAATTTTATCTTATAAAAGACAAAATTGGGATGCTTAAAATAGATGAAAGAGTCTTCCTTTTATAACATAAGTAGACTCCCCTATCTTTCTAATTCTTCAATATAAGATTTCAAAATATGTCATAAATCAACACTTAGAGAGTACATGTCAAGGAAATTCGATCTAAAGCAAATGTCCAATTTATTGTAATCGAGAGAGGGAAAAATCATTAACATCACTTCAAATTACAGACATGATTATGAGTGTCCTTGACAGAGCACCATGCTTATGAACATAATAAATTGCCATATAAATTTTGGTACTGAACAATTTATATTAGCTGTATCTATCCATATTAACTACAATTTAATTTCTTAACAATTATGTATTACTTAAATTTATCTTGATCAGTGTTATCTTTTAATTAATTTTTCATATTTTCTATATCAGTATACAAAAATTCCTTAACTCAAGTCTTTTTGTGCCATAACTATTGGAGCTTGCTTGTGCTGCTGTTACTGTTCATATCATTGCAGTCGTCTATCATCGATTCTGGTTATGTTAAAGTCGATGACCCTATTATAGGTGCAGAAAGATGAAATACTTCTAGAAAAGAATGTTTTGTATTTCTATATTTGTAAAATTATTATATAAAAGGGCATCTATGCATAAACTTATAATCTTATATAAGAATATACACACGATATGTTACTGTAGTTATTACATAAATATAACGTATATATGCACATTATATGTTAATATGCCCCTTTAAACTTAAGGCAATAAGAAGTTGAACATTTTAAGTTTGAAAACAAGTTCATAAAATCCTTGATCTGCATGGGACTTGGCAAAACTACTTACAATTTAAGATTGTGATAAAGTAGGAGTTAGTTGAATAGTACCTTTAATAACAAGGTGTCACAAAAAAGTGATAATTAATTTCAATATGTTTAGTATGCTCATGGAAGATATTATTATGAGCAATTTTTATAGCAAAATAATTATCATAAAAGAGAGGAGTTGCAAAAGAAGAGAAAATGCTCATAGTATCTACAAAAAGCTTGGTACTCCACTTCTTTGCTAGATCAAGGGATAACTATTAGTTTCATACTGCAGCGCGAAATAAGGGATGTGTCAAGAAGAAACAATAACAAGTAGTAGAACATTGATCAGTTGAATCTCCAGCCCGCTTAACATTATAATATGCTCATAACTCTAACGAAGATGAATGATAGAAGTGAAGACTAAGAAAGAGAATATCTATAATATAATGAAGGATACAAAGAATAGTAATGAAGTGAGTGGTATGAAGTGTTGACATGAATTGATTCGTGGTATGAACAACGTGAGTATTATAAGGACGGGAGACAACATGTAAGGTTGCCAACTAATCAGCGATAAAGAGTACCATCATTAAAGAGTGTCCGATTAATAGGAAAGAGATGAACATTGGGTTCGAGGGGAGTGGTAGTAGTCTTGATGTCATTGATGCTTGATCGAGAGATAAGACTTGTGACATATTTACTTGTGACAAATAATTGGCAAATTGATCATATGGGATTTCAAGATTAAAAAAAACTAACTCAAATTAGTCAAATCTTTCATCTCGACATGTTACGTATTTAAAATTTGAAGTACCATGTGTATTATTGCTAACAATTATCATGTCATTAATATAACAGAAGAGGAGAGTATATCCTTGAGACATTTTACAAATGAATGAGACATGATCACAGGAGCTAGATTCAAATCCAAGAAGACCAATAATGGAGCTAAATTTTACAAACTAGACTTGAGGAGCTTCGTTTCAATCCATACAAGGCATTATGAAGTCAACAAACCTTATTGGGTAACATTCATCTAAGATAATGGTTAACGTTTACTAGCAACAACTACCATAAGACTACAGATTGAGGTTAAATAAGTTATAGGAGCAAATGTTTCTGAAAAACCAAAGGGAGTTAGTAGTTTTACAAACTTTTCGTAAATTTTTTTGGCATGAAAAAAATAAAAGCAAGCAAAACTGAAATAATAAAAAACACCAAAAATTTGGTAACGCAGTTCGACACACCTTGCCTATATCTGCAGGATCCTCACCCAGCTTAATCACTTTCACCGATATATAATAGATTTACTGAAGGCTTTACTAAACTGACACCACTCATCCCTTAATACTATCTCTCAACCTCACTTCCCGTGAAAGAATTTCACACTCAATAGTACGACCGTCTTATACTAACCTCAACAGAGGATTTTCTCAATCAATTTTTTAACGAAAGAATAATGAACAAATAACTCAAGTGATTAAAATAATAAGGAACCAAAACTAAATACACTTGAGATAGAAAAGAACAACTTCCCGATGAGTTCCGCTCCACTGAAATAGATTTGGAAGTCGTTGCAACAACAATGGGCTGATTCACATAAACACCAACATGAAGTTACAAAAGGAACACATGCACAACCCCAAATGAGCAAGTCTGGAAAATCACAAGTTAACCCACAGTATATCGCAAGCCAGAAAACATACACTCATTCAGTTGTGTTTTTCATCTCCTATTAACACCAACTGCACAAATTAACGCCCACTGCACACAGCTATGTTTTTCTAAAACTCCCATGCAAGGCCACTGCACTTGGCCACACATCAACAACTTAACGCCAACGTAAGCTACACTCACTTCAACAACATATTTTCTTCAGCTATTATCCTGTTGTGTTAATCGTCAAAACTCCAAAAACCACCACCTAAATTCGTTCACAAAACACCGTTGCTCTTCTAACAAGATCCACTTCTGCTATATATCAAGACACACATACAACCATACAATTCTCCTATAAACCATCACTCTACTCACTATAACTTCCAATTAATTAATCACACAGCCTCAATGTATTTCAATAAACAATAAAATGCACACTACACAGTGGTTGTTCAACTATCTTAATAGCATACTTCCAAAAACAGTATCTTGTTCATTGACAATTAACGCACATCACTATTGTTTCATTGAACCACCAATTCACATTAACTCTGTCCCACACATATGCACATCAAAACCCCCTTGCCGCACACTCACATTAGGAATAGATATCTACAGTGTTTGTTTAATGAATAATTAACTTCTCTCACACACCCACGTTAAAGATAGACATCAACAGTAGGTAGGAGATGTGCACAATCCTTCAAGTGTTAAGAGTCCTACTTCAACCAAAAGTCCCACTTAAAATAGAATTTTATCACAACTGAACCATTATCCAAAAATCCAACAAGCCAGCCGTAGCCAATTTAAATTCAATCAATTTGGATGTGAAACTGAATAATTTGCTAGGTCCAATTATCCAAAAATGCCAAATTTTAATAATAAGATATACACCATATATCTTAACAATCTCTCCCTTTTTGACATTGTTTGTCACAAGTATGAAACTCCCCCTAAATAACATAATTGGACATATAAATTAAATGCACAGTCCATATGATAAATACTTCCCCTTAATCAAACACCAAGTTCCAAAGAACATCAAGTTATCCAATCATCCAAATTTCTCCCCCCTTGAGACAAAAAGTTACTAAAAAGCATGACCAATAGTCACGTATATACCTTAAAATCTCCCCCTGAGTGGAACATTCATCATAAATAATCTGATATCTTCCCCTTGGGACAAAACAGTATCAAAACGCATAATCATAATAATCAACCATAGATGCAACGAAAGAATCATAAACACGTCAAAAAGACAAATTACCACCATTTAAAACACTGAGAGATATACCCAAAAGAGAGAGAGATGCTCAAGAGAGATCCATACTGATTAGAGAGCTAAGGAGTCTTCGATGGAGCCAAATAGAAGTCACAATGTAAACTATTAAAAAGATAAGATGATAATGGCAACATAAAAACTAAAGAATTAAAAAATATTTTCTTTTTTTCTCTCTTTTTTTTAACGTTTCGTTTTTTTAACAACACCAAAAAAATACTTTAAAATATAAAGCACACAGTCCCTGTGTCTGTCGAAAAAATTCAAACTTGGTCTTTTTCTTTGGCTCCAATGAATATGTGTAACATAAGTAGCCTGCAAGTTCTCGATAATCAACCCTTTTTCTTTCTCTTGTTTTTCTTCTTTCGCTGACGTCTCCAATGATGTTTTCTACTAGATGATTTCTTCGAATTCGAGATAAAGAATCTCTGTTCAAATCAACTTCTAGTGTTTTGGGTGATTTATCATCCGAAGTAACTGAAAGTTCTTCGGCTCGCGCAGTTACTTCCTTAGCAGCAACTAACTGTAGATCAGTTCCTGCAGTTCCTTCCTCAACAGCAACTAACTGCAAATCTGGGCAATTCTTCAATCTCATCTCTTTTCTTGTTTGGGCTGATTCAAATGGTTGGTTACATTGATTTTCTTCTGCCACTTAACCATTTAACAAAGATACATTATCTATCACAACATTTATGGACTCTTACACTTTCTTTGTTCTTTGATTATACACTCGGTAAGCTTTACTATGAGTTGAATAGCCAATAAAAATTCCTTCATCACTTTTGCTCTCAAATTTTCCAAGCTGTTTTCCCATTTCACACGCACTGCAAATTGATTTTCCTTCTTTGTTCATTTTGGCTAGACATTTCGCAGCCTCCAATTTTGTCAATTTGCTGATGAGTTCAAAATTTACATGCCCAAGCCTTTTATTCCACAAATCAATGTCATTCTCATGAGTAGTTGACTTACCCGTAGTCATACTTGTAACATGTAGCAATTGTTAGCTGATCGTTTGCTGCTCACGATGCATTCTCCTTGTTCGGTAAGTACCCTGCATTCATCACTTGTAAATTTAACTAGCAAACCATCATCACAAAGTTGGCTTATACTTACTAAATTTTCTTTTAATCCATCGACATGGAGTACACTGAGAGGAGGCAAGCCATTCATGCATAATGTTCCTCTACTGATCACCGAAGCTTTCTTTCGATCTCCAAAGGTCACATGACCATCCATACAATTCTAATAATCAGTTAAGTATGTCTTTTCCCTTGTCATGTGGCGTTAGCATCCACTATCGAAGTACCATCCATGTTGCAGAGTTGCCTTCATGGATGTATGAACTACTAGGGCTTGCAATTCACTCCTTTTTACCCAAGTGGATTTTGGTACTGAAGGTTGATGTTGAAATTTTTGTGGAGGATGTATACTTTTCGGCTTTGTCTTCTTTGAAACAGCATATGTAGTAAGCATCTTGGCCTTATATGTCTAATGACTCCACAAAAATGACATGTAGGTATAAATCTTCGATTCTTTTTCGATGCTTCGACCTCTTGGACTGATCTGGACATATTAATTTTTCTTTATTCACTTTCGAGCACTCACCTTATAACCTATGCCTTAGAAATTCCCTTTAACCTTACCAGTTTCTATAAAACTTATTTAGCTTTTTCGTGCCTCCATTCAACATTCTCAATCCCTTTTCAATATTTACCAACTTCATTCTAGCTTCACCAAGCTCATCTGACGTCAACATCTCTTCTATGGTAGTCTTCATGGAAAGTTTCTCTTCCTTCAATCTTTCATTCTTTCCACACGTTTTCGCCCATTTTTCCTTTATAGCCTTGTAATCCTCGTAACTTCACTGTCATAATCTGATATTGGATCTTGAGCTAGATTGTTTTCAAAATTTTTAGATTTTCTCCCTTTTTCAACTTCAATTACTTCCCTCTCAGTTATTGTTAAGCAAATAACTGGACTTTTACTGTATAGGGTAACTAACGCAGAACCATTAGCGATTTCTTCTTCGCTGTCATATTCACTATCGGAATCATTTCCACTCCAGGTGCTCATAAAGGATTTTCCTTTTCTCTTCTTCAAAGTATTTACATATTCAGCTTGAATGTGTCCAAAACCTTGACATTCATGATATTGGATTCTCCTTGCATCTGTTAACCCTTTTGTGTTTTGACTTGTTGTCTTAAATTATTACTCGATGAACTTTTGCCATATTGTCTAAAGTCAGGTTCTGTCCTTGTTCATTCTTTTCAGCCATTTACCAAAAATTTTGTGTGAGTAATACCAAGTCTTCGTTTTTCCTCTGATTCATCTTCCACATCATTAACACCTTTTCCAGTTTCCACCTGTAGTGTCAATCCTTTGCTTCTTTCTCTTATGGCCATGTTCGCGAAACTAGGATCAGAATCAACTTGCTACTAAGTTTTGAATCGGTGACCTTGCTCTGATACCAATTGAAAAACCAAAGGGGTTAATAGTTTCACAAACTTTTTTGGTAGGAACAAAATAATGCAAGCAAAACTGAAATAATAAAAACACTAAAAATTTGGTAACGCAGTTCGGCACACCTTGTCTACATCTGCGGGATCCTCACCCAGCTTAATCACTTTCATTGAAGTATAATAGATTTACCCAAGGCTTTACTGAGCCGACACCACTCATCCCTTATCACTATCTCTCAACCTCACTTCCCGTGAAAGAATTTCACACTCAATAGTACAACCACCTCGGACTAACCTCAACAGAGGATTTTCTCAATCAATCTTTTAACGAAAGAACAATAAACAAATAACTCAAGTGATTAAAATAATAAGGAACCAAAACTAAATACACTTGAGATAGAAAAGAACAACTTTCCAATAAGTTCTGCTCCACTGAAATAGATCTAGAAGTCGTCACAACAACAATGGCCTGATTCACATAAACACCAACATGAAGTTATAGAAGGAACACATGCACATCCCTAGATGAGCAAGTCCGGAAAATCACAAGTTAACCCACGATATATCGCAAGCCAGAAAACATGCACTCATTCAGCTGTGTTTTTCTTCTCTAATTAACGCCCACTGCACACAATTGTGTTTTTTTAAAACTCCCATGCTTAATGCCAATGTAAGCTCCACTCACTTCAACAACAAATTTTCTTCAGCTATTATCCTGTTGTGTTGATCGTCAAAACTCCAAAAACCACCACCTAAATTCGTTCAAAAACCACCGTTGCTCCTCTCACAAGATCCACTTCTGCTATATATCGATACACACCTACGACCATGCAATTCTCCTATAAACCATCACTCCACTCACTATAGCTTCCAATTAAATAATCACACGGCCGCAATGTATTTCAACAAACAATAAAATGCACACTACACGGTGGTTGTTCAACTATCTTAAAAGCATACTTCCAAACATAGTATCTTGTTCATTGACAATTAATGCACATTACTATTGTTTCATTGAACCACCAATTCACATTAACTCTATCCCACACATATGCACATCAAAACCCCCTTGTCGCACACTCACATTAGGAATAGAAATCTATAGTGTTTATTCAATGAACAATTAACTTCTCTCACACACTCACGTTAGAGATAGGCATCAACAGTAGATAGGAGATATGTATAATCCTTTAAGTATTGAGAGTCCCACTTCAAACAAGAGTCCCACTTAAAATATAATTTTATCATAACTAAACCATTATCCAAAAATCCAATAAGCTAGTTGTACCCAATTTAAATTCAATCAATTTGGATGTGAAACTAGATTATTTGCTAGGTCCAATTATCAAAAAATGACAAAATTTAATAATAAGCTATACACCATATATCTTAACAATTATCAATAGATTCCTAACACGTTTTCTACCTTTCTATAATAGTTTATAGGCTCTGGTGTTCAATTAAAAAAGATTGATAGAAAGGAAGTGAGGGTTCATTGAAATGACCCCACAAGGAAACCTGCTTACGCTTTTTGACTCCGAATAGGATAGTTGGGCTTTAGAAACGGGGCCTAACATCTTTTGGTATCCGAGTTTAGGCTTTTGCCTAGGCTTAGAGTGCATGGTAGGATGAATTGATATGCTATGTTCTTAATTTTTTGTATTATTAAATTGATTGATTGTATTAAATGACATGCATATCATGCATACATGTAAGAAATAGGATTAAGATCAAATGTAAGCTAATAGTTAGTGGTTGCATTGAAAGAGTAAGATGCCACCCCGTAGAAGGACATGGGGAGTATTGCAAGGATCAATTGCACCTGACTCTTCACCAAGAAAGGAGAGTATTGATGAATCTGTAGCCCCAAGAAATGCTGAGGCTTCAGTAGGATAAGGTAGTGAGCCCGTTCGGTCACAGTCACGAGAGTCTCCTCATCCACAAGAGCAAGTGCTTGCTCCATTAGATCCGAGTATGTTTTAGGCATTTGCTCAGGCTATGGGCCAGATGCAACAATCTTCAGTTCAGGTCCCAGTCAAGAAAGGGAAACAGTTTAACAAGCTTAGGCAAGTACGGGGCAGTGGATTTCTATGGGACAACGTACCCAGAAGAAGCTGAGACTTGGTTAAGGAAGACTGAGAGGATATTGGATCAGATGGAATGTGAGGATAATGAGAAGGTACTGTATACTGCTAGCTTGCTTCAGGGGGATGCTCTACATTAGTGGGAAACTGTGCCAGGGAGCTAGATAAGACCGTCAGTGCTCGTATGGAAGGATTTCTTAGCAGTGTTTAAGAAGAAATACCTATCTGAGGTGTATATTCAGCAGAAGTAGAGAGAATTTTTGAGTCTCACCCAGAGGGAAATGACAGTGAGTGAATATGAGCATCGATTTACACAATTGGCCCTATATGCAACTGAGTTAATGATGAGTGAGGCAGTTAAGTGCCGTAGGCTCGAATCAGGGTTACACCTAGCCATAAGAGAAAAAGTGGTGGTGCAAAATTTATGTGATTTTCAATAGTTGGTTGAAGCGGCCTTGAGGGTTAAGAATATTGAGAACATAAAGATTATCGTGAGCAAAAAGAGAAAGTGGAGAGAACAGTTCAAAAGGGGAGATGGTACTTCTACACCTGAGAGGAGTGCTAGGACTTTCCCTATGCAGTCTGAGGAGAGGAGCAGTGGGGCAAGCAGGCCTAAACTGATGAGGACTTCTACTATTTCTCATCAAGCCTCAACGGTGGGAGGTAGTAGGAGGGGAGAAGGGGACAAGTCATCCGTCCCTAAGTGCGACCATTGCGAAAAGTCCCATAGAGGGAATGCTAGAAGCTGACTGAAGCTTGTTTCAAATGTGAAGAGAAGGGGCATATGGCTAGAGAGTGTCCACGGTATGCAAGAAAAGAGGGAGCACAGATGCAAACTTCGAGGAGAACTGAGGCAGTGGGGCAAAAGGCTACAACTGAAGTGGGCAACTCTGATGCAGTAAGGAGAGTGAATTCTTCAGGAAGACCAATGGGGCAAGCACCAGCTAGAGTGTTTGCAATGACACGGGAGGATGCAGAGACCGCCCCAGAAGTTGTGACTGGTATGATGAAATTATTTGATGATGATGTGATTGTTTGATTGATTCGGGTTCTACCCACTCTTTTGTTTCATCGGGTAGAATTATGTTTGATAAAGAGTTGAGCCTATTGGATACTCCTTTGATGGTGAGTAGTTCAAACGGCTAGTGTATTGTGATTAGTTAAGTTCATAGAGATTGTGAGATACATATTAGTGGGGGATACTTAGTGGTGGATTTAATGCCATTGAAGATGGGAGGATTGGATGTGATTTTGGGTATGGATGCCTTAAAGAAGTATAATACCAACTTAGATTACAAACAGAAAACAGTGGAGTTCGAGTTGGATGATGGAAGAAAGGTGATGTTGATAGGAGACAAGAAATTTAGCCCATCGAAGATTGTTTTGGCTTTGATAGTAGAGAAAATGATGAGGAAAAGGTGTGAGCTATTTTTGGCCTATGTGGTAGACAAGTGGGCAGATAGAGGGAAGTTCGATGATATGCCATTAGTTAAGGAATTCTCGGATGTCTTTCCTAAGGAGTTACCAAGACTACCGTTGCCTAGGGAAATTAAATTTCCCATTGAGCTTCTTCCAGTCACAATGCCAATTTCGATTCCGCCTTATAGGATGGCTCCAACAGAATTGAAGGAGCTTAAGCAGCAATTGGAAGATCTGTTAGAGAAAGGTTATATTAGGCCAAGTTCTTCACTTTGGGGAGTCCCGGTTCTTTTTATAAAGAAAAAGGACGGATCCTTGAGAATGTGTGTGGATTATAAAAAGCTTAACCATGTCACTATTAAGAACAGGTATCCACTCCCACACATATATGATTTGTTTGATCAGTTACAAGGAGCAAGGGTCTTTTCTAAGATAGATTTGAAATCGGGTTATCACCAATTGAGGATAAAAGAGGCTGATGTGTCAAAGACCGCTTTTAGAACACAATATGGCCGCTTTAAGTTTTTGGTCATGCCTTTTGGGTTAACGAATGCACCTGTAGCTTTCATGGACTTGATGAATCGAGTCTTTAAGTCTTTCTTAGACCGATTTATCATTGTCTTCATTAATGACATATTGGTTTATTCTAAGAGTGATACGGAGCATAAGGAACATTTGAGGATTGCCCTGGAGACTTTGAGAAAGAATGAGTTGTATGCCAAATTCGACAAATGCGAATTCTAGCTAAGGAAAGTAGTGTTTCTTGGGCATGTGATTTTAGAGCACGAGGTACATATAAATTCGAGGTAGATAGAAGCAATTGCAAAATAGGAAGCACCTAAGAATATAACAGACGTGAGGAGTTTCTTAGGTTTAACTGGATATTACCGGAGGTTCTTGGAGGGCTTTTCTATAATAGCAGCTTCACATACCAAATTGACCAGGAATAAC
The DNA here is from genome assembly GCA_026413385.1 of Erythroxylum gracilipes. Lineage (NCBI taxonomy): Eukaryota > Viridiplantae > Streptophyta > Magnoliopsida > Malpighiales > Erythroxylaceae > Erythroxylum > Erythroxylum gracilipes. The sequence goes on along the minus strand of JANZLC010000201.1, from coordinate 33,994,661 downwards.
CAGAAGTTTGTATGGAAAGATGAATGTTAGAAAAACTTCGAGGAGCTTAAGCGTCAATTGACGAGTGCACCAATTTTGACTTTGCCTTCAGGTAGTGATGGGTATACAGTATATAGTGATGCCTCAAGGAAGGGATAGGGCTGAGTATTGATGCAAGGGGATAAGGTGATTGCATATGCTTCTAGGCAACTGAAGCCTTATGAGATGAATTATCTGACGCATGATTTGGAGTTAGTTGCTATAATCTTTGCGTTGAAAATATGGAGACATTACTTATATGTAGTCACTACCAGGGTGTTTACAGATCATAAAAGTGTTAAGTATTTGATGAGCCAGAAAGAGTTAAATTTGAGACAGATAAGATGGTTAGAGTTACTAAAGGATTATGATTTAATGATTGATTATCACCCGGGGAATGCTAATGTAGTAGTGGATACACTGAGTAGAAAATCGGCATGGCACATATGGAGACAATGTATCTTCCTTTGTTGAAGGAATTGGCCAAACTGTTGGACCCCGAACCTTTAGTGAAAATTAGAAATATTAAATGACATTGAATGAGCGTTTTTGTATATGAATTTTGTTTTAGATGTTATTTGTGCCTTAAGGAAATTGACGAGAAAAGAAGCGATGGGTTTTTGATGACTTTGAGATTTGAGTAGTTTTGTATGAATGATATTATTGAGTTGATTGAAAATTAAGTGGAAAATCAAGAAATAAAGAGAAAAAGTGAGAGATTTTGAAGAATTTAGAAAGTTTGACTTTTTGGGAGTAGAGAGTTGACTTTTTGATTTAGACAGAATTTGAGAAAATGATCTTCATGAAACTTGTAGCTTCTGTTGAAAGCTTTCTGTCGCTATAACGTATGATATTTTTTGATATCGGGAGTAAAAGTTATGATCTTTTGAAGTTTAGGTTATGTTGCTTTGTGATTGGAAAATGTTCATAGAGTAAGTTTGTGCATGTTGTGCTTTGAGGCCAATCGTCGGATTGATATGTTTTGAATTGAATAAAGTGGTCTACATGAAGGTTATATAGAATTTGAATAGCTTTATAATGGTGTGTAATATGTTATTTATCGATGTGAGAATTAGAAGATAGGAAATTGTGAAGTTGGATGTGGTATTAGGATGACTCATGTTTTGGCAGAATCTTTGACTGAGCTAGAGGTTGAAATTGTCTTTAAGTGCTTCATGAAAGTTTTAGCTTATGTCTTGATATTTTCATTGATATAAATATGACATGTTTGAACCTTGGAGTTGAAAGATGGAAATTTTCAAAGTTGAGTTATTGTTTAGAGATATAGTAGTTTGGATAGAAAGTTTGATTGGGATTTTGACCTATCTAGAGATGGAATTGATTTTTTAGTTCTTCAAGAAAGTTGTAGAGCTTCCGTTAAGCTTTCTATTGATACCAAATTTGTCAAATTTGGAGTTAGAAATCAAGAGTTATAAATTTTTGAAGTTCTGTGGTTTTAAAAGAAAAGAGAGAAAAAGGAAATTTTGAAATCGGGGGTCTCGCGGTCGCGAGCCGACCCTTATGGCCTCAGATTCGTGATCGCGAGAAGGCCTTTTTCCTCCGAGGCTCGCACTCGCGAGCCGTCATGACTACGACTCTGCCATTCTCTCGTGAGCCATTCGCAATCACGAGGCGACTTCTGTTTTCTTCGGCTCGCGATCTATTTTCTTCGATTCACGATCGCGAGCCGGTAGCGACCGCGAGCCGGCTGAATTGTTTTGTTCCATTTGATTTTCTTACATTCTTTTGCTTCTAATTTCTTCGTCCGACATCCGATTGATCTGATTTTTGAAGCGTTGGATTCTTAAGCTTTCCTCTATCTGTTTATGAAGAATTATAATTTTTTTAGATTAAATTAAGGATGATTGATTTAATCAAAGTAAGTTGGGAAATTTTCTGAGCATGGTTCAGTATTTTGAGAAATTCTTGATCTGTGGAGATCCAATTGAATTGATTCTTGAGGAAAATAAAATAGAGACTCGGGACTACAAATCATACGAAGGAATTGAATTTCAATTTAGCCCCTAAGACTTTCAATTTCTGAATTGAAGTTGAGTTTAGTGTTCAGTTTTTTATTAGTAAGATCTGCAAGTATTTTGGCGATAATATTTGTTCTAGTTATCCAAATGAAGTGATTCTTGATTTGGATTAAACTAGAAAGATAAGGCTAAAATTTGTTTGAAGGAAGTGAATTTTAATTCATCCTCTAAGATTGTCAATTTCTGGATGGAAGTAAGTTTCTAGAAATGTGTTAACAAAATGATAGTCTGAAATGTTTTGGAGTATAACTCTTGGTGTAGTGCACCAAATTAAATGATTTTGGTGGCATTATGAA
>JANZLC010000201.1:33970562-33992208 GCA_026413385.1 Erythroxylum gracilipes | reverse complement strand
ATTCTGAGATGTATTATATGTGTGTTAATCTTGGATTTTAAAATTGCATGTGTGAAATGTTTTGATGTGATTGTACTGTCTTGGGTGGCATCCATGTATCCTCCCAGGGGGTATTTGGGTGTTACATTTTGCCTATATGTGTATATTGCGATTGATTTGTTGAAATTGTTTTGTTTGTAAATGTAGAAAAATGCATGGTGATATATGGCTACGTTTTACTTTAAAAGGGGTCATGACATTTGCATTAAATGAAAATGAAGACAAAGCATAAAAGTATGAGCATATGAGAAAACAAATACGTGCCTTCTGTTTGGGCGAGAGTAGAACCATTTTGTTCATCACGTGCACGTTAACAAGAGCCTTCTCCTGGCTGTCCGCTTGTGACATATGAGCTCCGAATATGGACTTATTCTGTTCATGGGGTAAACTTCGATTTTTCCATTCTGTCTCCAAGAGACCCTCAAGCCAATTTCTATGCATTGCATCCTTGAACTTGTTATAAATGATGCATTTGAGTGTTATGTGCTATGAGTGTTCAACCAAATTGAAGAATGCTTAAGTTAGAAAATATATGAATAAGCATAGATATCTCTCTATATATATGCATATGCATAAATTTGTGGTCAATTAGCAATGACTATGAATATGTCAGTCACTAAGTTGTGTAGCTCACCCCAATCCTTCCCTCCTCAGGTGTAAATCGAGAAGATCAGTGATCCTTGCAAGGCTTTAGAAACTTTGAGAAATTAGAACATTTGTAATTAAGATAGTTCAATCACTTTTGGACAACTTCATAGAATGTTGAATCATTGAGCATCCATCTGTATTTGTATTAAGCTATTGATGAGCATGTTGATGTGTAATTAAAGCTAAGCTCAAAGTGTGTTTGGTTTTGTTAATGAAATATGATTTCTTTTGCTTATGATTTTCCAAGTTTTATATTTCATTTCATATTTCAGGTCTTTTATAAGGGTAAAATTCGTGCTCTAAATTCTGGGGAAAAATCTAGAATAACCTAGGTTGGTTTAGACAAAGTTGTCTTCTAGAAAGTGGTGGCTAATCTTGTTAGCTTTCCAGTGGTGTTTCGTCTTAGTTTCCATCATCTTAGTTTGGAAGACGTATTGTCTTAGTTTGGAAGACGTATCGTCTTAGTTTCTATCTTCTTAGTTTGGAAGACGTATCATCTTAGTTTCTATCGTCTTAGCTTGGAAGACGCATCGTCTTAGTTTCTATCGTCTTAGCTTGGAAGACGTATCGTCTTAGTTTCTAACGTATCGTCTTAGTTTGGAAGACGTATCGTCTTAGTTTCTGTCATCCTAGTTTGCTAAGACCATTGTCTTAGTTTGTATCATCTTAGTTTGCTAAGACTATCGTCTTAGTTCGCATTGTCTTAGTTTGACCCCTGCATCGTCTTAGTTTGACTTCTGCTTCGTCTTAGTTCCGCTTCGTCTTAGTTTTGTTTCGTTTTAGTTCTATTTCGTCTTAGTTTTTGTTTCATTTTAGTTTGACCGTCTTAGTTTAACCTTCTGTATCGTCTTAATATCTTCTGTTCCATTTTTGATCCTTTTAGAGGCTGAATTTCGCTTTGATTCTTCATGAAAGCTGTAGATCTCGAAGTCCTCTTTCAAACCGTCCAAACACAAAATCAAACCGACCTCTGTAGCAAAAGTTATGGCATTTGTGCCAAGATTGATACAATATGAGTCAAGACATGAACCTGTTAGATTTTTTGACCATAACTTTTTCGTCCGACCTCCGATTGAGACGATTCTTGAAGCGATAGATTGCTAACATGTTTTCTACCTTTCCATAGAAGTTTATAGCCTTTGGTGTTCAATTCAAAAAGATTGATAGAAAGGAAATGAGGGTTCATTGAAATGACCCCACAAGAAAACCCGCTTACACTTCTTAACTCTGAATAGGATAGTTGGGCTTCGGAAACGAGGTCCAACATAATAGGCACTTTGACAAAATTTTTAGATCAAGGAAGAGCCCACAAATCATTCTATTTCCAAAGGCTACAATCTAATGGTAAACCTTTCATCACCAAACAAACTATTTTTTAAAAATTTTATCCAGCTTGATTATTATTTTCTTAATTAAAACCATTAATCATTCAAAGTTCCTAATCAGTTTCTTCATCTGCAAGTTGACAAATTAATAGTTCAAATTCAATGAATCTTAAATTCTACTAAAATAATGTTATTTTAACAGCAAAAATTTATACTATTTCAAGCTTTTAAGTCGAATTTAGATTTGATTTTTAAATTTGACCCTTTAATTTTAGACTGAATTAATACTGTCAATCTTAAAATATATAGTGTATGCTCTTCTTAAATCAGAATATAAATGTAAATTTAATTCATTATATGGCACTTATATATGTTTATGAGATATAAAAAAAAATCCAGGTTAATTATTAATCAAATTTGATCCTTATCCTTTAACATTCCTCATCATTTGAGAGATATGAGATGCAATGGAATTGTTTGCATTACTGATTCAGTCACACCGGATAATCGAAGAGTTAAGACGATGAGCAAGCACACTTGAGCTAGTCACGACTCACCTCACCCCTTTGTATCAAGTCGCTTGGTTGGAGGCGAACAAAGCCTCAAGTCTTGGATTCAGTGATGCCAACTGGCTCAAAATTGCTAGTGCTTCAAAGACTGTTAATGTAGTGGGAACACTACTCCAACTAAAGTAAGTGAGACGTCACTCAAAATTTTTAATGGAATATATCCGCAGATTATGTTTTTTTTAATAAATTTTTTGGGTAGAAAAGATAAGAAGAGTTTTAAGATAAACATCACATGGTATACGTCTAGTCTCTTCCTAAACTTGCTATACGCTGTCTAAAACTTTGCAGTTTGATCTCGTTCCTCTAAAACTTGGTTGCAGGACAGTATGGATCAAGAAAATAGCAAGCAACTCCATATTTTCTTCTTCCCTTTTATGGCTCAAGGCCATATAATTCCTTTCCTAGACATGGCCAGGCTATTCGCTTCACGAGGAGTGAAGACGAGCATTGTCACCACTCCAGTCAACGCAGCGCTTTTTTCCAAGTCCGTAGAGTTGATGAAATCTGAGGGACACAACTCTGATATTCTGATCATAAACTTTCCAGTGAAAGAGGCTGGATTGCCTGATGGATTCGAGAGCTTGGATTTTGCTGAGAATCAAGAAATGAGCCTTAAATTCTTCTTGGCCACGTCATTTCTTGCCCAGCCACTTGATCAGCTTCTGGAAGAGCATCGTCCCAGTTGCATAGTTGCTGACATGTTCTTTCCTTGGGCCACTGGTGTTGCTTCTAAGCATGGGATACCAAGACTCGTTTTTCATGGAACTTGTTGCTTCTCTCTTTGTGCTACTGAATGTGTGAGATTGCATGAACCGCACAAGACATCGTCTTCTGATGATGATGTTTTCGTCATTCCTGGTCTTCCAGGTGAGATCAGATTAAAAAGCAAACAACTTCCCGAATTTGTCTGGATAGAATCTGAATTTTCCAAGTTTTATGGAGAGATTAAAAAGTCAGAACTCGAAAGTTTTGGGGTTCTTGTCAACAGCTTCTATGAGCTGGAACAGATGTATGCCGATTATTACAGGGATGGTTTGGGAAGACAAGCGTGGCATATAGGTCCACTGGCGCTATGCCATAGTCACATCAAACGTAGAACAAATAGGGGTAAAGAAGCATCGATTGATGAAAATAAATGCCTGGAGTGGCTCAATTCGAAGAAACCAAACTCAGTGGTTTACGTCTGCTTTGGAAGCCTAGCAAATTTCACTTCTTCCCAGCTTCTAGAGATTGCAAGAGCTTTGGAAGACTCCAAGCAACATTTCATTTGGGTGGTGAAGAGACAGAAGAGCAGCGGAGAAGATACTGAAGATTGGTTACCTGAGGGATATGAAATGAGAAATGAAGGCAAAGGATTGATAATCCGAGGATGGGCACCTCAAGTGATGATTCTTGAAAATGAAGCAGTTGGTGTTTTTGTGACTCATTGTGGGTGGAACTCGACGCTTGAAGCGATAACAGCTGGAGTGCCAATGGTAACTTGGCCCGTAGCAGCAGAGCAGTTTTACAATGAAAAACTGGTGACCGAGGTTTTAAGAATCGGAGTTCCTGTGGGTGCACAGAAATGGGCTCGGCTGGTTGGTGACAGTATAAAGAAAGAAGCTATAGAGAAGGCAGTGACTCGTACTATGATTGGTCAAGAAGGAGACGAAATGAGAAACAGAGCAAGAAATTTTGGAGAAACCGCAAAGAGAGCAGTCAAAGAAGGAGGATCTTCTTATACTGATTTGAGTGCTTTCATTGAAGAATTGAAGCAAATATCAAACTTATGATGTGTCAAGAGATAGTTGCCTAGATATGAATGAATAATTCTGAATTCTCTTTACTGCATGATTAGAAGGCCTTTGATCAGTTTCTTCCTCTTTGCAAGTTTTGGTGGAAAAAGGCCTAAAAATATGTTATGGTAGTCTCCAGCTTCATATGAAAAAGGCCTAATTGGCTATGTTACAAGACAGGAAACATAAATTGTGTGTTGTGTAAGAATTCAATTCAAAGGTTGCAATTGTTTGGATGAATAAAGATGATGCAAACAAGATTAGGCACGAGGGAACAGGATGTACATTACTAGTTTAGGTATCTTTGTTGGATAATTTTGATATTTCCCATAAAGTTGGACAACATTTAATTGCATTTTTTGGTTTTTCAATAACTTATCAATTAAGTTACGTAATTTGATCGGGATAAAGATAATAAAGTGGCCAATAAATGATCTAAATCAATAGGTCGTGTTAAGATATATGTTATATATGTCATTTTTAGTTTTGACATTTTTTATAATCGGATCTCCAAGATAATGTATCTTCAATTTTAAATCAAGATAAGGTAGAAGATACATTGGATTTGATTGGTTAATGCTAGCTAGACCATGGGTTAAGAATTGTTGTTTTAGTGTAATTAAACTATAATTCTTGTTAGACTTGGATAAAGACTCAATCTTGCAAAAGATATGGTGTGAATCACATGACTAAAGAGGGGGTTGAATGAGGAACTCTACTAAGTGAAGACTTCTTTGTGAAGAGGTGACCTAGCTTATGTATGTGTCTACAACTATCTTCCATTTTGGTTCTTTTATGATTATTGTTGAAAACATATTATTGTTGAAAAGATATTAGTGCCGAAAAGGTTGGGATGTGGCTCACTTCCAATTGAGTTGTTCATGCAACCCACGACTTTGTTCTTGGATGTGATCGTCTTATGTTGGCTATGGTGATAGGTAGTAAGAGACGAAGTTCATTTTGAGTTGGTATCATGTTTCTCTTTTTGGTCTTCTTGTCATTGATCGATAAATTGAGTGTAGCTTATTTCAATTGGAGTTTCACGAAATCTAGGCAACAGATTACGACTATTCAATTAGTGAACAATTTTCATATCTGTCTTGGAAGGATTTAAATTATAGAGAAGTTGTTCTTTTATATCTCAAGTGTTTTCGTTCTTGTTCCAATTTATTTCAATAACTTGAGTTGTATGTTTATTGCCTTTTCTGGTAAAAGTTGTTAAGAAAATCTTCTCTCGAGGTTAATACGAGTCAATTATGTTACTAAGTATAAAATACTTTGATGGGCTGTGAGGATGAGAGATAGTATCAAGGGTTGAGTGGTGTCGACTCAGTAAAGTCTTGTATAAAACTATTGTCGTTAGTGAAAGTATTAAGTTGAGTGAGGACCCTACAGACGTAGGCAAGGTGTGTCGAACTATGTTTCCAAAGTTTGGGTGTTGATCTGTTTAATTTCATATTTATTTTTATATTTTCATTTGTGCTGAAAATTAACAGTTGCTGATACAGTTACTTTATATCTAGTAATCGACATATACAGTTACAAGCAACTGCAACAAAATCAAGTTTTTGCAAAACTACATCCTTCAGGATTTTCAATTGGCATTAGAGTGGGTTATCAAATCAGAACTTGGTACATCAATTCGGTGCAGATCCATGTTTCGCAATTATGGCTATAAGAGAAGGGACAGCAATCATCAGGTCATCATTGTTAGATAGTTCAAATTATCCTACGTGAAAATTATGGATGAGAGTATTCATTCAGGCACAAGGAACAAAAGCATAGAAATTAGTTTTAAATGGCTAGACACATCCAGTGACAACTGATGAAAAGGGAAAAGCAATGCTCAAAGATGCATCTAAGTGGACAAGGGCTGAAGAAGAGAGAGCGCTTGGAAATTCTTAAGCCCTACGCGCCATCTTTAGTGTAGTTGATAAAGGTTACTTTGCTATGATATCAACTTTTGAATTGATGAAAGAACTGTGGGACACTTTGTAGACTATACATGAATGATCGAAATCTATGATAGCGTCATTGTGAGATTTGAAAAGCTAAAGATGGATGAGAGTGAAACCATTGGAGACTTCTATGAGAGACTACGTGACATAGCAAACCAAGCATATCAACTCGAGAAGAAGTACTCTAACCTAAACTGGTTAAGAAGACATTTAGATCCTCCGAGGTTCATATAAAAAATTACGGCCATCGAAGAAGCCTATGATATCACTGAATTATCTTTAAATAAGGTAATTGAGATTCTTACCAACTTTGAGATGAATTTATTGAGGGATAATCAAGAGAAGAACAAAGGATTGACATTGCAAACTGAGATTGGTAAAGTCATGAATGACTTAGGAGATGAATCTGATGAAAATGAGGATATAGAGTTATTGACAAGAAATTTTATCAAGTGGTTAAAGAAAGTGCAAAAAGATAGATCCAATTTTAGGTAAAACTGTGGGAGTTCATCGAATAACTTTAAAGAACAAGCTAAAACTTGAAAGGGTGCAAAAAAAGTGAAGAGAATTCAATGTCTTGAATGTCAAGGTTTCGGACATGTGCAAGCAGAATGTGCTAACATCTTGAAGAAGAGAAAAGGGAAATCATATACGAGCACTTGGAGTGAGAATGAATCCGAAAGTGCATATGGCAGTGAAGAAGAAGTTGTGAATAATGATGCGTTAATTGCTTTATACAGCAAAGTCTAGTTGCTTGCTTAATGGCAACTATAAAGGAAGTAACCGATGATGAAAACGTAAGTAATCAGAAGTTCAAAAAAAACACAGACGAATCAGCTCAAAGCGCAATCTTAGATTATGATAATGATAACAGTGGTTTAGATGACAAAAAGGAGAATATTTACGAAGCTTGTAAATTAATGTATACAAAATGGGTGCAAACATGTAAGAAGAATGAAAAGCTAAAGGAAGAAAACCTTTCCATGAAGAACATGATTCAAGATCTAGAGAAGAAGTTGTCGTCTACATTAGATGTGCTTGATGAAACAAAGTTGAGGCTGGTTAGTATGTAAAAGGGAATAAGAATGTCAAATGGAGGTACCGAAAAGCTAGAAAAGTTATTGAAAATTGTTAAGACTAAAGGAGACCTTCAAGGCATTAGCTATAAAAGTAAATGTTCTAAGTCTAATGACGAGAAAAGTGGTGCAACCAGATCTATCCAAGGAGAAATCTCAAAGAAAAATAAGAGGTTTGTACCTATATGTCAGTTTTGTAGGGTTATCGGGCACATAAGGTCGAAATATTACAAGTTATTACAAATAATGTTTCAAAGGGGGCAAAACCAAAAATTTAGACACTCTCCATTAAATTTTCAACAGAACCTATGTTACCAAAACATACTTGGGTTAGAAATAGTCAATTACAAGTACAAAGACATAGTGAAGGAAAAACAAAAAAACTATCCAGATTCACAATTAATTATTGCTATTAAAAAAACTGCTCAAATAGAAGACCAGTTGTGATGGAGGTCCATCAAATACAGCCTTGGAAGACATTTCTAACATGGGTCTTGTTCCAATAAGTTCGAATGATAGTGATGATAGTGATTCGGTTGGAGCAGAGGAGCTTGAAGAAGAGCCAAACTTGAGCCTAAAGTTACAGGTTTTGCTCAAGCCTTTGGGACTTACAAATGCATGATTTTTGAAGTCCATTCTCCTGATGTTAGTTCAGTAGAAAATCCAGCTTATGTTGCACTCTTTGATGATATTTGAAGCCCAAGATCTTAGCTCAAGTATGACTCAATTTGAGTTGAAGATATTTGGTGAATAAATGCATTTATCTTGCTTTATTTATCCTTTAGGAGACTTAAAGTTTCAGCTCAATTTCATTACTTAGTTTCCTTAATTATGTCATTTTATTGTTGTTTAATGGCTGAAGAGAAACCGACTTGTGGTTCTCCTTCATGACCCTTCATTTGCTTTTATTTCCTTTTATATTGCTTTGTGAAAACTCTTATGGAAGTCAGATTATCAAATTCAAATTGTGAGAGAGATTTGCTTTTGTAAGTTATCATCTTTATTTGGGTTTTGTTAGCTTCCAAAATCTATCAATTGGGTTTTGTGTGTAATCCAAAAACACTCAATTATCTTTCCTTATTTACCTTATCATTCCCTTTCGTTCATCTAAACTTCCATTTCAATCAAATTCTTCAAATCAACCCCTTTGCATCATTTTCCAAAAATCTACTCAGATTCTTAATCCAAAACATCCAACACAAGAAAATTCATATCTTTTTTTCTGCTTATCCTTTCGACAGAGTTCCTTCATCAATGTTGTAGTTCACTTCTTAAACTAGAAATCTCTAGAAAGGTTTTCTACCCAGTTCTAACTCCAGTCATCTCAAAATTTCCAGTTTCCCCACCCATCGCCAATCAACCGCCCAGCCAGATATGCCTGCACTAAAACCCCCATAACTCACTCGTCCCTTAACCAAATCGTCTGATTCTTGTGTCTAAACTCATTAGCACAAAAAGTTCTACAATGTTCCCTTCTACACCAAACCCTGATTCTGTCTGTATTTTTCCCGAAAATGACCTAAACCCCGCTGCCTGTTTTCTACCCGAGAAGAACAAAACTCCTCCAATCTTTGTCGATTCTTTTTCAATTCCTTCCCAATATTTTTGAGACGTTCCACACCATCATGTATGGAACTCTGACTATCAGTGAAGAGAACCTTGTCATGTTGCTTCTTGCCCAACTCTTCCAAGTAATCAGTCAACCATATCATCTCCTTACTAGCTTCAGCTATTAAAACATATTCAATCTCTGTAGATGACATAGAGATATAGTTTTGAAGTTTAGACATCCAGCTCACTACAGTACCATCTATAGTGTAGACATACCCAGATGTACTCTTGCTTGAATACACATCTCCACTAAGATCAGTGTAAATAATTTTAAACATGCTTATCGATTATGAAAAAGGAATCGGGACCCAACAATCAGCATCAACAAAACCCTCTAGTACTACGTTTCCATTCCTATAACAAAGTAAGGTTCTAACTGTCCCTTTCAAGTATCTCAAAAGCCACTTTACAGCTTCGTAATGCTCTTTCCCTGGATCTGACATGTATCTGCTCACAACTCCTACTACATGTGCTATATCAGACCTTGTGTAAACAATAACATACATCAAACTCCCAACTGTAGAAGCATAAGGCACTTTTGCAATGTGCTCATGTTCCTCAGCTGTCTTAGGTGATTACTTCTTTGTTAATTTGATATGGTTAACCCAAGGTGTGTTTCTGGGCTTAGCATCATCAACTCTAAACCTAGACAACACCTTCTCAATATATCACTCTTGGGACAGATTTAGAATTCCAGTAAACCGGTCTCGAGAAATCCTCATCCCTAGAATCTGCTTTGCTGCACCCAAATCTTTTATCTCAAACTCTGATGACAGTCTCCCTTTAAGATTATTTATCTCCCCCATACTTGAACCTACAATCAACATATCATCCACATACAAGAGTAAAATAACAAAGGAGTTAGTAAACTTCTTGATGTAACAACACTGATCCTTTTCATTCTTGTGAAAACCGTTTCTGAACATGAAAGAGTCAAACTTCTTGTACCACTGTCTTGGAGCTTGCTTCAATCCATATAAGTTCCTCTTGAGCTTACACATCATATGTTCCTTACCAAGGACCTTATATCACTCAGATTGCTGCATGTAGATTTCTTCCTCTAGATCTCTATGTAAAAATGATGTTTTTACATCCATTTGCTCAAAGTGTAAGTCCTCTGCTGTAATAATACTCGGCAAAAGTCTTATTGTAGTTAGCTTCAAAACATGAGAGAATATTTCAGTATAGTCAATACCTTTCCTTTGTGAATATCCCTTAACCATCAATCGAGTCTTGAACCTAACTGTACCATCAGTTTCATTCTTGATCCTATAGACCCACTTGCTCAACAGAGCTTTTTTCCCTATAGACAACTAAGTTAACTCCCACGTATCATTCTTATCAAGTGACTATATCTCATCATCCATGGCTTGCTCCCACTTGATTGAATCCTTCACCTGCAAAGCCTTATTAAAGGATTCTGGCTCCATCAGTCAACAACAAATAATGCAAGGATGGTGAATACCTTTCTAGATACCTGGTAACCCTGGTAGATCTCCTTAACACTGGCTCAAGTGTGACTGACTGCTGTTCTGGTTCTGCAACAATATTTTATGGATTTTCTTATGGTCTTGCTGCAACATCACTAGGTGAAATTTCCTGCAACTCAGCTCGGCTCCTACTTCTTCTGCATCTTCAGATCGCATACTAAACTTGTCCTTATATAGGACATTCTCATCAAATGTCACATTACAGTGTCTCAAGATCTTCCTATTCTTATCATCCCAAAATCTATATCCAAACTGATCCGAAACATACCCAATGAAATAACACTTCAAAGCCTCAGCATCAAGCTTGTCTCTCTTGTCTGGATCAACATGAACATAGGTAGCACACCCAAAAGTTCGCAGGTGAGTAAACTTGACCTCCTTACCTGACCAAACCTCTTCTGGCATCTTGAAACCCAAATGAACTGAAGGTCCTTTATTTATCAAGTATGTTGTTGTGCTCACTGCATCTGTCCAAAACATTTTTGGCGGCCCAACATTTAGTCTTATGCTTCTTGCTCGCTCATTCAATGTTCTGTTCATCCTTTCAGTAATCCCATTCTATCTTGCCTTGCCAGGAACTATCCTGGTGTAGCTGATTCCCTCATCAACATAGAACTTCTTGAATTTTGTAGAATCATACTCTCCACCACTATCAGACCTTAGGCATTTGATCTTCAACCTAGTCTCATTTTCAACTTTAGCCTTCCCCCTCTTAAAGGTAACAAACACATCTGACATATGTTTTAGAAAGTAAACCCATACCTTCCTGCTGAAGTCATCAATGAAGGTAACGTAGTATCTCGAACCATCAAGAAAGGAGATTGGATATGGTCCCCACATGTTTGTGTGTACTAGTTCTAACTGTTTTGCCTTTAGTTCTCTGCTAGCCTTTGTGAAACTGACCCTTTTCTGCTTTCCTAGAACACAGCTCTCACAAAAACCCATATCAACAGATTTCAAACCTTATAGATACCCCTTTGAAGCTAGCATCGATGTACTATCAACTACAGCAACCATGTTCGAACACCCTGCAGTAGTGTATAAAGTTCTAGATTTTGTGCCCCATGCTATCACCATAGCTCCCTTCATAATTTTTCAGGAGCTCTCCTCGAATACTGCCCTATAACCCGTGCTATCCAACTAACCAATAGAAATTAGATTCTTCTTCAAGTCAGGAATATATCTGACATTCTGCAGCTTCCATTTACTCCCACCTGAGATCTAGATACACACATCCCCCTTTCTAGCAATCTCTAAGGCTTTATTATCAGCAAGATACACCTTCCCAAAACTTCTAGACTTGAAATTATGGAATAACTCTCTCCTTAGAGAAGAGTGGAATGATGCACCGGAATCAAGTATCTAGGGGTCAACCAGACTGTCCACAGCCCCAATAAGAGACCTCGTTTCTACCTTGAGATTTTCCCTGCCCTTTTGATTTCGATCGACCATGTTTACTACGGCCTCCCTTCAACTTTCTCCTATCCCTTCCCTCAACATTAAGTGCACTACCAAACAAATCCACGATTTTCTTTTTGTGAATGCTCTTGCTCAAGATAACATCTCAGACTTCATCAAACTTTAGCTTCTCAGACCCACGTGAACTGCTAATTGCGGAAACAACAGTTTCCCACGACTCGGGTAAAGAGGACATAAAAATTAAAGCTCTAATCTCATCATCAAAAACAATAACAACAGAGCTTAATTGACTGATAATCATATTAAATTCTTTAATTGATCTTAGACAATTCTACTTTCAAACATCTCTAGATTAAACAAACGACGCATCAGATATACCTTATTAATGGCTGACTATTTTTCATACATGTTTGCCAGAGCCTTTAGTACTTCTGCAGTCGTCGTCTCTTTAACAATGTTGAAGGCAACGTTTCTCACCAACGACAAATGAATCAACCCTAGCGCCTGCCGATCTTTCATATCCGAAACCTCTTGTTTCATGGTTCTGGTTTCTTCCCTGACAAGGGTTCATGGTGGTTTCTCTGATACAGATAATCTTCCATCTGCATCTTTTAGAAACCAAAATCAATTCCATCAAATTTCTCAATTTGAACCTTCACACTTTCCATCTTTTTAGATTGTTATGATACAAACCTGGCTCTGATACTAGTTGTTATGAACGATCAATCACAATAATCAAAGAACAAGTGCGAAAATAACAAACACACACTAATTTACTTGGTTCACCAATGTTTTTTAGCTACGTCCACAGGCGGCTAGAGTTTTATTTCACTGTGAATGTTTTTGACATAGATACACTAGGAGAATAGAACATATTTATATGCTTAGGAGAATATAAAAGACATAACTGCCCCCCCTCCCGACCAACTCAACGAGGAGTTGGATTCACGATTGTGGTTCTGGTGTAAACTCCAAATATATTATCAAGCTCCATATCTCAACAATTTTGTATTGATTACAAACGTAGTTAATCAATTGTTTGAATATGATTTACTGTAAGATGATCTTAAGGTATAACAAGTCAACTTTTTTAAGAAATAAATATTGGTAACACATCAAATATCCCTAGACTATTTCTAACGATTTCAATTAAATTCTTAAGATTTCTATCATATTTCCAATATTAAAAATATGTAATTTGATTTGTAATTATTCTTTGGACTATTTACTTTCTATTTATTATACCTAGATATATTGCATTGTAAATAAATCAATGCAAGCCATATCTTTATATTTTATCTTTTTTCTTTTATCTGTCAAAAACAACCATTTTCGGTGCTTACCAAAATTGAAATAAATAAATAAAAGTCAAGGATAGCTAGCCAAATGTTCAGCCATCCCACACATCTCCTGCCTATAAACGTGTGGGAAGGAGATGAAGAGAGCAAATCATCTCATTAGTAGAGGAAAAAAAACGAGAGTGAGGGAGAAAAGAGAGAAGAAAAAAAAAGATGAGATAAAATATTTTGTATATTTTGTGAGTCTAGTTTGTAATTCTCTATTTTTCCTATAGTAAAATTCTTCTATCCTTGCCCGTGATTTTAAACCTAATTTAGGAGTTTTCCACGCAAAATCTATGTATCTATTTTATCGTCAATATTTTCAGTTTTATTTTAGCTATGACCCAGCTCTAATCCTACCCATTTTTACAACAAGTGGTATCAGAACGAGGTGAGAAAATTACGATGAATTTTTTGGCGTAATCCATTTGAAATTCAGGTGAGCAAAGTGAAAGTTGGTGAATAGTAACCATAAAAGGTGACAACTGTTCATGCATTTATTTTTGCATTAAATTGTGCAGTTATTGTAATTCAAGTATACTACTATTCACATATACGAAACTATTCATACGTGCAGGTACTATTCATACATATAGGTAATATTCACGTGAAATAGTAGGAGCTAAAATTCTATTCATGATAGAAGCAATGGCAGCAAAATTTGAGATTGAAAGGTTCAATGGGAGTAATTTCTCATTGTAGAAGTTGAAGATGAAACTTATCTTGAGAAAAGATAACTGTTTAGTAGCCATCAGCGAAATGCTGACAATATTCACAGATGATAATAAGTGGAATGAGATAGACAGGAATGTTATTACAAATCTTCATTTGGCATTAGCAGATGGGGTGTTGTCAAGCATAGAGAAGAAGAAGATGACAAAAGAGATTTAGGATCATCTCACAAAATTGTACGAGGTTAAATCACTCCACAATAAAATTTTTCTAAAGAGTAACTATACACTTTACGCATGGAGGAATCCACTTCGATGATGGAGCACTTAAATACTTTAAATATTCTATTTTCCCAACTCACATCATTAGGGCACACAATAGAGATAAGTGAACGTGCAGAACTTATACACCAAAGTCTTCCAAATTCTTATAATCAACTCGTCATCAATTTAACAAATAACACAAACATTCTAGTCATTGACAATATTGCAACTACTATTCTGGAAGAAGACAGTCGGTGCAAAAGTAAGGAAGAAAAGCTAGCAATTTTGCAATAAGCGGAGGCCTTGGCAGTGACGAAAGGAAGATTAATGGAACGCGGTCTAAGTGGGAATCATAGTCATGGTAGATCAAAATCTAGGAGTAAGAAGAATTTCAAGTGCTACAATTGTGGCAAGAAAGGCACCTAAAGAAGGATTGTTGGAATCTGAATAAGAAAGATTCTATTCCTTAAGGAAATACGGCAACAATTATTGGAGGTAAAAGAAGATTTTTTGATGTATGGGTTCTCGATTCATCAGTTACTTTTCATATGACCTCTCGAAGAGAATGGTTCCATTAGTATGAATATGTCTCTCGGGGATCTATGTACAGCTGTAATGATCAAGCTGTAAAGATCGTTAGTATTAGCACCATCAAATTAAAGATATATGATGACACAACTCAGACTATTGAAAAAGTGCGACATATGGAGGGCCTAAAGAAGAATTTGTTTTCTTTAAGACAACTGGATGATCTCGATTTTAGATTTGAGATTCAAAATAACATCATGAAAGTGATTAAAGGAGCACTGGTATTTATGAAAGTAGAGAAAATTGTTGCAAATCTGTACATGCTGAAGGGAGTGACTTTGCAAGAAGGAGAGACATCCATTATGGTGACTATTCCAGATGATAAATCTACAATGACGTGGCATAAAAAGCTTGGACATATGTCAGAACAAGGAATGAAGATACTTGTAGAGAAGAATCTACTTCCAGGTCTCACAAAGGTATCACTACCCTTCTGTGAGCATTGCATTGTAAGTAAGCAACATCGTTTAAAGTTTAACACATCAATGTTCAGAAGCAAATAAATTTTAGAATTGATTCACTCTGATGTATGGCAAGCACTAGTTATGTCCTTAGGAGGAGCAAATTTCTTTGTATCATTCATTGATGATTATTCGAGGAGATGTTGGGTGTTTCTTATCAAAAGGAAGGAAAATGTGTTTCCAACTTTCAAATTTTACAAAGCGCGGGTGGAACTCGAATCTGGTAAAAAGATCAAGTGTTTGCACTCAGATAATGAAGGTGAATATATTGGGAAAGAATTTGATGAATTCTGTAAGCAAGAAGGTATCAAAAGGTAGTTCACTACGACATACACTCCTCAATAAAATGGAGTAGCAGAGCGGATGAATAGAACTTTGTTGGAAAGAACAAGAGCATTGATGAGAACTACAAGCTTAAATAAGAAATTCTGGGTAGAAGCAGTCAATACTGCCTGTTATGTGGTGAATCGAGCTCCATCGACTGCAATTGAGTTGAAGACACTGATAGAGATGTGGACTGGTAAACCAGTGGATTATTCCACCCTTCATATATTTGGAAATCCTGCCTATGTGATGTTCAATGCCCAAGAAACTACAAAGTTGGGTCAAAAATCTAGAAGGTGTATTTTCTTAGGGTATGCTAAAGGTGTAAAGGGGTATCGTCTGTGGGATCCCACTGCCCACAAGATTGTCATCAGCAGGGATGTTATCTTTATGGAAGATAAGGATCAAGAGCAAGAAAAAAATGTTGGCACTATACAAGAGAATCCAGAAACTACAATAGTACAAGTGGATAGGGAAGTTGATCAAAATGATTCTTTTGAAGCTGCACCAGAGCACGAGGAGCGAGAACCAGTTGAATATGATGTTCCAGATACTCGGAGACCAACTCGTATAAGAAGAGCACCGAGCTAGCACTCAGATTATATTATAGAGAGCAATATTGCATACTGTCTTTTAACTGAAGATGGAGAGCTGTCAACTCTTCAGGAAGCAATGACTAGTTCAGATGCATCTCAGTGAATGTAGCAATGCAGGAAGAAATTGAAGCACTGCATAAGAAAAAGACATGGTAACTGGTATCACTATCGCAAGGAAGAAACCTATTGGCAATAAATGGGTTTACAAGATCAAGCGGAGTGGTAATGATCAATATAGCGATATCGTGCTAGATTGGTGGTAAAGGATATGCTCAGAAAGAAGGTATTGATTTTAATGAAATATTTTCTCCTGTAGTTCGACTCACTATAGTTCGAGTAGTTCTGGCAATGTGTGTTACATATGACTCGCATCTTGAGCAGTTAGATGTGAAAACTGCATTTCTTCATGGAGATCTTGAAGAAGAAATTTATGTGCTCTAACCAGAAGGTTTTAAAGAAAAAGGGAAAGAGAACTTGGTTTGCAGGTTGAACAAATCTCTATATGGTTTAAAGCAGGCGCCAAGATGTTGGAATAAGAGATTTGATTCCTTCATCACGAGTCTTGAATATAGCAAACTAAATGCAGACCCTTGTGCATATTTCAAAAGGTTTGAGAAAGATGATTTTATAGTCTTGCTGTTGTATGTAGACGACATGTTGGTAGCAGACCCTAATAATGATCATATCAAAGAATTAAAGGCACAGTTGGCTTGGGAATTTGAAATGAAGGACTTGGGACCAACAAGCAAGATTATAGGGATACAAATTCACCGAAACAGAAATAATAGGAAGATTTGGCTTTCTCAAAATAATTATTTGAGGAAGATCTTGCGGCGATTCAACAAGTAAGATTGTAAGTCAATCTATACCCCTCTTCATGTTAATTTCAAGTTATCCTCTAGTATGAGTCCTAGCAATGAAGAAGAGAGGATGGAGATGTCTCGAGTACCATATGCATCAGCAGTAGGAAGCTTAATGTTCGTTATGATTTGTACAAGACCAAACATTGCACATGCAGTGGGAGTTGTTAGTAGATACATGGCGAATCCTGGTCGAGAGCATTGGAATACTGTCAAGAGGATTCTCAGATATATCAAAGGAACCTCAGATGTTGCATTATGTTATGGAGGATCAGATTTTACTGTTAAAGGATATGTTGATGCTGATTATGCAGGTGATCTTAATAAAAGTGAATCCACTACAAGATATGTGTTTACACTAGTTAAAGGAGCTCTGAGCAGGGTTTCAAAATTGTAGTCAGTTGTGGCTTCGTCAACAACAGAAGTAGAATATGTAGCAGCTACACAAGCTAGTAAAGAAGCAGTATGGTTGAAGATGTTGTTGGAAGAACTTGGGAATAAGCAAGATAATATTACTCTGTATTGTGATAGTCAGAGTGCTTTGCATCTCGCCAAGAATCCAGCATTTCATTCAAAGACAAAAGACATCCGAGTTCAATACCAGTTCGTTTGTGAGAAAGTGGAAGAAGGAACGGTGGACATGCAGAAAATTCATACAAAGGAGAACCAGGCAGATTTTATGACAAAAGCAATCAATGGTGATAAGTTTATGTGGTGTCGATCCTTGTATGACTTGACAGAGACGTAAGCAATATGAAGTGGCAAGGTAAAAATAATGGTGTGAAAATATAATTGATTATCAATCAAATCTTCAAGTGGGAGAATTGTCAAACTTGGTTGGCTAATATTCAAATTTGGTTAGCATAAAATAAGAGACTTGGCCAACCATATCTTCGTTTGAACGAAGAGAGGAGAAGAAAGCAAGCAGAAGAGAAAAAGAGAGAGTGAGGTGAGAGAGAAAAGAGAAAGAGAGATACAAAAATATTTTGTATATTTTTTGTCTAGTTTTTTCTTGTAATTCTCCAGTTTTCTCAATAGTAAAAGTCTTCTATCATTGTCCGTGATTTTTTACCCTAATTTGGGAGTTTTTCACGTAAAATCTGTATGTTTATTACTATTCCCTCAGCCCTATTTAACTGCGAATCTGCTCTAATCCGATTAATTTTCACAACAAAAGGCACATGAGTGAAAAATTCATGTCCAGATTTCACCAAGTAAGCTCCTGAGTTACTCTCCTCCCAAATAAGAATATCTGATAGTCCAACATGAAAGAGAAATAGACACGACAAAGATTAACTTCTGAACCTCATCATTGAGATTAGTACGAATCAAGGACAAATTGACGCCCCTAGATACGGATAATAAATCACACACCCTGAGATGTATATCCTCTGCATGAACACTAGAGACAAGATTGCCAAGAGGTCGATCTCCCGCCCATCCATCTTTCCAAACTGAAACATGCTCACCATCTCCAATCCGTGTGCCAGACAAAACCATCCTTCAAGAAGGGAATAATTCATTGGATAGCCCGCAAAATGGGAGATGCCTGAGGGTGAGGAACCCTGTCAAACAGCGACAGATCTAGGATTTTAGTCTTGGGGGGGCAAGGAAAAAAAATTTTAGTCTTGAGAGGGGAGGACAAAATTTTTTCGTTTTAGAGAAGGGGGGGCCAGATTTCAATTAACAAAGCATTTTTTTTTAAAAAAATTAGTCTTGGGGGGGCCATAGCCCCTGCTGGCCCCCCTGGATCCGTCACTGCTGTCAAAGCTATACTTACCACGCAAATATTTCCCTTGAAGAATGTTAGCATAAAGCTTATCCATATTAGATGACAATGCCCAAACTAGCTTACCAAGCATGGCAATATTATTTTTCTGAGCCATAAGAATGCCTAGACCACCATACTTTTTCAGACTACAAACAACCTCCTAATGTAGGAGATGAATACCCTAATTGCTCCCCGACGAGTTCCATAAAAAATCCCTTCAAGCTTTATCGATCACATTGCACACTCCATTAGGCAACTAACAAGTCTGCATAGAATACAATGGGATAGTCGATAATGACATAATGTAGATTGCACTAAGGTGTGTTGCCCGCCTTGTTTGAAGTCCTGGCTTTCCATTCTTGCAGCCGATTATGAAATTTCTCAATAACTTACTTGAAATCTTTCTTCCTGTTGTTACCATGTAAAGGAACTCTAAGATACGAACTGAGTTCTTTGGTAAGCTGTAAATGGAGCTGGTGTCTCAAAGCTTCATGATGACTTCGAGGAACATTTGGAGAAAGGAAAGCTTTGGATTTTTTCTCATTGATAGACATTCCTAAACAAGTACAAAAAGTCTGCATGACACTTAACACAATTCGGTAATCATGGATCGAGCCATTGGTGAAAAGGAGGACATCATCATCAAATAGCAAGTGAGAGATAGCTGACGTATTAGGAGCAATCCTTACAGGGCGCCATTGGTTTCAGACAACACTATTCATGATAAGCAACAAGAGCTTTTCCATAATAGCGGGCCCCCCTGTCGTAAACCACGCTGAGGAGAAAATGGTGGAAGTTTGGATCCATTCCATACTATAGAAAGCTGGGAGTGCGTAACACTCGACATAATGAGAGAAATAATCAATGGGGGAAATCCGAAGTCCGATAAAGTTTGCCGTAGGAAACACTAGTCTACTTTGTCATAAGCCTTAGCAAGGTCAATCTTCAGAGCAAGAAAACTGTCTTTCCTCTTAGATCTACGGATTGTATTCATCACTTCCTTTGCAAGAACAATATGCACAGAAGTTGTCCGACCAAGAATGAACGCACCCCACAGTGGATTAATAATTGCATCTAACATGGGTATGATATGTTGAACAATTACCGTTGTTAGAATCTTATAGCACACATTACATAGGCTTATAACATGAGATTGATTCATAAAGACTGGGTTCTCTTTAGGAATTAAAACCACCAAAGTTTCATTAATATCAGGAGGGCAGTATCCTTTAGCAAAAGCTTGCGTCACCATCTCAAAGACAGTATCTCCCACAACATCTAGGCCTGGAGCTTTATAAGCAACCATGGATTTAACCACAACGAAGACCTCCTCCTTAAAGATAGGAGTAAGTAGAGCCTGCAAATCCTCGCTAGATAGACATGGATGGTCCGGAGTCTGAGGAAAAGTCAAGGTAGTATTTTCAACAGAACAAAATAAATTTTGAAAGAAATGGAGCACCTGACTTTGGAGGTCTTGTTCGTCCGTGACCCAAGAACCATCAACACTTTGAAGGTGTTCAATTATATTCCTCTTACGCAGGTAAATAGTCATAGCATGAAAAAAGTGAGTATTTCTATCATTGTGCTGTAGCCATTGCACCCTAGAATTTTTGTACCAGAATAATTCCTCCTGCTTAAGAATAGTATTATATTCTGCAATCAAATCTTGCTCCAGTTCATTGAGAAATCCTGAATCTCTATTAGGAAGGTACCTTTGAATACCCACTAGTCTGGCTAGGACCCGGTTTTTCCTGTGGAAGATATTACCAAATATCTCCTTATTAAATTTCAACGCAGCTTCTTTAACATACGTGAGTGCCTCTGGTAATGAATGGTTATTCAAGTTCCAAGCACCTTCCACAATAGAATGAAACTCTTTATACGTGGTCCATGCATCCTGAAAGTGAGAAGCACGAGTGGAGATAGGCGGAATGTAACCATCGAGTCTAAGAAGAATTGGATTGTGATTCGAGGAGGTGCGAGGAAGATGATGAAGAGTGGCCTCAAGGAATAGTAAACGCCAATCAGAAGAACACAATGCTCGATCCAACCAAACTAGTGTAGAGAGAGCTCCATGGTATTTATTACAAAAGGTAAAAGGAGCTCTTTTAAATCGAACATCAATCTATGCACAAGAATCCCAATTGGCTCTGAATTTCTCAGCTCTATTTGGGCAAAAAACACCTCCTCTCTTTTCACTAGTGTAAGCATAGTCATTGAAATCAATAAGAAGCTAGGGTCTATCGATGATCCTATGAATCCTCATCATCTCCTGCCAAAAAATACTCCTAGTTGTTGCTTGGGGGCAGGCATACACGACAGTTAAATACCACAAATTACCAAAATGATCCGAGGCAAGCAAGTGGATAACTTGCTTATGGGACACCAAGACTTGAAGATTAATAGAGGAGGATTTCCAAAGACACCAAATTCCTCCAGAGATTCCAACCGAATCCACCCGTACAATGCTATCAAAGCCAAGAGATTGAGAAACCTTATCAGCCTTGTCCCCCGAATTCTGTGGTTCCACAATAATTAGAATGTCTGGTTTATTTACTCAAATAAGGTCTTTGACAGCACGTGTAAGTCTGCTCTAGCTGCACCTCGACAATTCTAAGATAAAATATTCAACTTTTGATTCATTAAAACCATGGGATAAGAGAATGGCCAAAATCAACTCAAGCTGCTGGCCCCTGATGTTGGACCCCGAACTTTTGATGGAAATTAGAATTATTAAAATGAATTTAAATTAGTGTTTTTGAATAGGAATTGTATTATAGATGCCTTTGTGCCTTAAGGAAATTGATGAGAAGAAGTAGAATTGAGAAAAGTTATTATGCTTTAAGACAGTTGATGAGAAA
>JANZLC010000201.1:33957356-33967853 GCA_026413385.1 Erythroxylum gracilipes | reverse complement strand
CGGGCTAAGGGGAGCATGGATCGGGCCTGGGCTTGACATAGCCATTGGGTATGAGACTGATCTTTGAAGGATGGACCAATCGGCCCATAGGATATTTTGACTGGGCTCGAGCCCTACACGACCGACCCGACCAGATTTAATATTAAATCTATTGTTTTAAGAAAATTATTTTCATTCCACTAAGTTTCACATATAGAGTCAAGAGAGAATCATAAGCGCATTTGCTTAAACTACTTACATTTGGAAAAACTAACATATTTAAAGAAATATATTTCTAATTTATTTCTAGTGCATGTCTTGATAAAAGATGATTATTAATAATGACGGAATAATAATAAATTTTTTTTGGAAAATTTATTAATAACCGAGAAATATCAAAAATTAAAAAAGACTAACTTTATCAATAATCAAATTTTGATATTTTCTATTAAAAAAGGGATTATGCTATTAAAACAAAGGAATAAGATATTTCTCCCTCAAAGTGTTTTGAAATTATCTACTTATTAAGTCAAAATTCAACAAAAAAATATGGAGATAAAAAATTAATACAAGAGTAAAAGCCCTTACTAAAAAACAATTAAACACTTCAATTTAAATAGGATTAAGAGATGATAGGTTTTATGACTTTAAAGATTCTCTTTTACACTTAGAATCTAGTCTGGTTCTATCTCTTTTGATTGTTATCCAAACATAACTGTATCCCTTCAAAATAAAAATATTTTAGATGCCTTAGCATTATAAATAAAGACTCCTAACATAAAAGAGAGGATTGTTTTACCAACAATTTAAAGTCTCTTATAGTAATAACCATAAAACTTGTAGAAGTGTAGTAAATCTTGAAAATCAAAAATAAAATAAATTCATAAAATATTTTACAAACAACATAAATAAAATAAGAAATATTATAGTAAAACTTAGAAGTTTCCATCAACATCTAAAATTGGAAATATAACATACTATAGGTGCGGTAAAAAAGGTCGTACAACCAAATATTGTAGAAGCTTCCCCTATAATGATATCTATGATACTGAAAAAAATCTTTGTCTTATTCAATTATCTACTGAGCAATGAAAAAGATTAAATAAAAGATTGTGCACAAGTATGATCGTGACAATACGGAGATATTCAAAAAAGCACGATCGTGCACAAGTACGATCATGGCAAAGAGGAAGCGTCTTGTAGTGCACAATCGTGACAGTAAGAGTGCAGAGATATATGACAGCTATGAACATCCTTCACTCTTTTGGCTGTAACTTCTTGTGCACTATAGTGACAGTAAGAGTGCAGAGATATATGACAGCTGTGAACATCCTTCACTCTTTTGACTATAACTTTTTCTCCAGACCTCTAAATGACTTAAAATTTGAACCACAAACTCCTCACACATTGTTTTTCCTCTCCAAAAAAATTCATAACCATCTGAATTCATTAGGAAGGGATTTATTGATGAATTTAGGATGGAAATGATGAGGTGTGCTGGAATATTGTTAAATGGAATATTTTTAAATGGAATATTTTTACTATATAGGCATCTGTATTTTGGCCATATCTTGATATATACATATCCAAATGGGATGATTTTAAGTTTATATTAAACTAAAAACATATGGTTACAAATTTCTTAAAGGAATAAAATTTTAATTCTGTATATAAGAGTTTCAAACTTTGGCTTGAAGTTGTGTATAGAGTACTGTTGCAGATTGAGTACAGTCTGAAATATTTTATGTATAACATGCTGAATACTGAACAAAATGGTGAGGCCTTGGTGTCATTAAAAACTTAAGACATATGGGAACATTTGTTTAGAAGAAGGTGATGCCTAGATACTTCATTTTCCTTGTCTTAATGACCATGTAAAATGGATCAAAAAATATGTTTTAGAAAAAGCTGGAATGATCAATTAAGTTATGAACTTTGACTCAATTTGCTTTATTGAGGGGTAAACCTAAGTTCAACTTGAACTTATGTGAGTTTTGATATATGAGTGATCATGTGATGAAAATAATGGCAATATACCTGGGATTGTCATTGAGCATGCATAGTACATAATCTATATATACATATGTGCATAAATGAGTACTTACATAATTGTGCCAATTTGTGATATGTGTAAATATATATTGCATGATATAGAGGAGCATTTAGAGCGTCAACATCTAGACCTTACCAGGACTTCGAGGCAATAGCTTTCTAAAGCAACCTATAAGTAACCTAGATGGTCTTAATTAATTGTTTGTTTTAAATTATGTTCTGAATTATCTTATGAATGTGAATTTGATTGTGTTGATTCCGGACATCAAATCTTCGAGGCGTTTGATGCATGAATGAGATATTGGATGGACTCCTTATATGTGAATCTAATAAAATAAATGATTCTCAATGTATATGTTGAATGTCGGACCAAAGTCCTAAGATAAATGTGATGCTTTTCATTATATGAATGCATGAAAGATAAAGGTAGTTGTAATCGGAGTCTCAAGTAAAAAGAACTTAAAGCTCATAATTTGATAAGAGCCTCTGGCTCAGTTGCTATTGTACCCGGTATCCACTAAGAGATATGAGACATTATCTGATACAAGCTCGGTATCGACAAGGGATATGGGCTAGTAATAAGGTACTCGGTCACAACAAAGAAATAAATGAAAGTGAGTCTTATATGCATTGCATTTATAATTGATATGTATATTCTAAATGATTGAAATGATCGGTTTGACTGCTCTGAATGTGATATATGATGTTGCATGATAAATGAAATGATGTGAATTATGTGTTAATATGTGTTGATATGTTGTATGAATTGAGTGAACCATCGAGAATAGTTACCTTACTGAGTTTGCAAAACTCACCAAAATTGCAACGTTGACATTTTAGGACTGAAAGAGGACACTAGTGACATAGAGACTCTACAAGAAGCATAGTGCTTGTACTTTTGGAAAGAAGGGATGGCTCAAAGGTCGGTCATCTGAGATTAAAGGATTAGATAGATTTTTTTATAATTCCTCATGTGTGTAGCGTGTTTTGTATTTAGTTTTGATAATGTACATGTAGGGATGAAATATGAAATGCTACAATGTACATATTCAGTTTTTATGAAATGAAATAAGGAATTTAATTTTAAAATATTGTGACATTTCCATATTAAATGATGATGCCATGATTAAATAAGTGTTGTGATTGCTCTAGTATGCCACCCTTATGGGGTACGTATTTGGATATCTCTCAGAATGTCAGGTATGTGTCTTGCGAGAGTGGAGTGCTACACATTTTGGTGTTAGAGCATGGTTTGGCATCCATAGGGACAGATTAAGCATATAGACATGAAATATCGTGAGAAATGCGAGTAGTAATTGAAGTTATTGTCTATTATAGGTCATCCGACATAGGTGATCAAGTGAGACACTCAGCTGACATAGAATTAGTAGGAGCAAAAAGAGAGTCTTCTATGCCTCGATCTAAGAGAATGCCTCCGAGGATTCCTCAGAGAAGGGAAAGGACGTATGACAAATTGCGAAAGAAGGGGGTTATGGACTTCTACGGAAGTACAGACCCTGCAGAAGCCGAGGGATGGCTAGAGAGAATGAAGAGGATCCTTGACCAAATGGACTGTGAGTTGGACAAGAAGTTTGATTATGCAGTTTCTTTATTGCAAGGCCCAGTATATCATTGGTGGAAGACTATTCCAGGCAATACCACTAGGCCTTGTAACTTAAAGTGGAAAGATTTTCTGAAGGTCTTTGGGAGAACTACATGCCCAAAATCTACCTGGATAGAAAGATGAAGGAATTTCTAGATCTGAAGCAGGGTAGATTATTAGCAGCAGAGTATGAAATTAAGTTTAATGAGCTGATGAGGTATGCTACTGCCTTGATTCCTATCGAAGAAGATAAGTGTAGGAGATTTGAAGATGGGCTGAACATGGAGATCAGGACAAGGCTAGCAATCACCAACTTGAGCAGTTTCACTGAGTTGAGAGCTTCTTAGATCAGAATTGAGTAGCTATTGAGAGAGGGACAAGTAGAGTATAGGCAGGAGCCCCAAATAAAGAGGCCTAGTGAATTTCATGGTAGTTCTGGCAGAAGGTTTAGTAAATGCCAGAACAGATCCTTTTGACTACCAGTTAGATCAAGACAGTTGGGCTTTAGACAGAGGGATAGTTTTATGCAGTTTGGCAGTGTAAGAGGAGTAGTAGCGAGTCAGTTACCCAATTGTAAGCACTGTGGGAAGAAGCACGGTGGTGAGTGTTGGACATTATTGGGAGCTTGTTTCCGTTGTGGATCTCTTAAGCACCGAATCAGAGATTGTCCTGTTGTTACTGGAGAGCAGTTTGGTGTGAGAGGGGGATCAGTAAGTGAAGCTACTGTCTAGCAAAGTCAAGCTAATGGGTTTAGACAGAGAGGCTATGGTAGAGGCAGACTGAGCTCTGGGTCAGGACTGAGGTGCAGAGCAACCAACTACAGTCTCAGGCCCGAGTGTATGCCATGACTAGGAAGGAGGCTTAGGATTCTCCAGATTTCGTTGTAGGTGCGTTACTTAGTTTTACTTTTGAAACATTTGCATTGCTAGATCCTGGATCTACGCACTCTTTTATCGCATCGTATCTGGCATCTAGGTTGCATTGTGATAGAGAGTTCTTGAATTATGGATTAGAGGTGAGTACTCTGATTGGTAATACTGTAGTAATAGGAGAAGTTTGCAAGAGGTGATTGATTAGAATTGATCAGGAAGAATTGGAGGTAGACTTGATTGTACTACAGTTAAGGGAGATAGATATTATCCTAGGCATAGATTGGCTCACTGCTTATAGGGCTATTATGAACTGCTATACTAAGGAGGTGATATTAGAATCTCCTAATTATCCGAGAGCAATTTTTTGAGGTGTTAGTCAAACAGTGCCAGCCAGGCTGATCTCGTTCATGAGTGTTTTGAGGTTAATACAAGGGGGATGTGAGGCTTATCTGGCCCATGTTACTTATACTCAAGCTGAGCAGAATGTACAGGACATTCCTATTGTTAAGAAATTCCTAGATGTGTTTCCCGCTGAGCTATCTAGTTTACCTCCAGATCGAAAAACGGAGTTTACGATCGACTTAGTTCTGGGTGCTGCTCCTATATTTATCCCTCCATATAGGATAACACTTATGAAACTAAAGGAATTGAAGGCTCAGTTACAGGAACTATTAGAAAAGGGTTTCATTAGACTTAGTGTGTCACCTTGGGGAGCTCTAGTGTTATTTGTGAAGAAGAAAGATGAAACTCTAAGACTGTGCATCGATTATAGGCAATTGAATATGGTAACAGTGAAGAACAAGTACTCATTGCCTAGAATTGATGATTTGTTGATCAATTGCAGGGAGCTCATATGTTCACTAAATTGGATTTGAGATTTGGGTACTATTAGTTGAAGATAGCAAAGGTTGATGTACCAAAAAGTGCGTTCAGGAGCAGGTATGGGTATTTTGAATTTTTAGTAATATCGTTTGGGTTAACTAATGCCCCAGCTGCCTTTATTGCTTTGATGAATAAGGTATTTTAGCCATACTTGGATCGATTTGTGATTGTGTTTATTGATGATATCTTAGTGTATTCAAAGAGCATAAAAGAACATGTTGAGCATCTGAGAGTAATTTTATAGATTATGAGGGAGAAATAGTTGTACGCCAAATTCAGTAAGTGTGAATTTTGGCTAGATCAAGTAGTATTTTTAGGTCATATAGTAACTGGATGAGGCATACAAGTGGATCCAAAGAAGATAGAAGAAGTGATGAAGTGGGAAGCTCCGAAGATTGTATCAGAAATATAGAGTTTCCTAGGATTGGCCAGATATTACCGGAGGTTTGTTGATGGGTTCTCATTGATCTTAGCCCCTCTGACTAAACTTCTGAGGAAGAATGCAATTTTCAGATGGAATAACGATTGTCAAATGAGTTTTGAGGAGTTGAAGCATTAGTTGACTACGGCACTGGTGTTAACTATTCCATTAGGAACTGGAGGATATATAGTATACAGTGATGCTTTGCGTTAAGGAATGAGATGTGTATTGATGCAGTATGGCAAGGAGATAGCCTATGCATTGAGACAACTAAGGTCTCAAGAGATTAGTTATCCTGTACATGACTTAGAGCTTAATGTAGTTGTTTTTTCTCTAAAGATATGGAGACACGATTTGTATGAAGAGACATTCCAGATATACATTGATCATAGGAGTTTGAGGTATTTGTTGAGTCAGAAAGAATTAAATATGAGACAAAGGAGATGGATAAAGTTGTTAAAAGACTATAATTGTACGATTGAGTATCATCCGGGAAAAGCTAGTATAGTGGCTGAAGCTTTAAGTAGAAAGTCAAATAGCAGTGTAGCTCAGATTCAGTTATCAAGGTTACCGAGCTTAATTCATTTGAGATCTCTGAATGTAGAGTTGAATCTAGAGTAGAATGAGGCATTAATTGCTATATTGAAGCTGAGACCGATATTGCAAGACATAATCAGAAAGGTACAGAGTAAACATTTCGATATGGTGAAGCTTATTGAGAGATTGAAAATGAATTCGGATTTTGAGTTTGACCTGAGAGATGAGACACTGTGGCTAAAGCAGAGGTTGTGTGTGCCTAATGTGAATGATATGAGGAAGGACATTCTAGAGGAAGCTCATGTGGCCGCTTATGCTATGCATGCTGGTACCACTAAGATGTATATCACGCTGAAGCAATACTTCTGGTGGCCCGGAATGAAGAAGCAAGTAGCAGAGTATATTGCTAAGTGTTTAACAAGTTAGAAGATAAAGGCTGAACATTAGGCTCTGGTTGGAAAGCTACATTCGTTGCCTATTCCAGAGTAGAAATGGGAATAAATCACTATGGATTTCATCATGAGATTGCCTAAAACTCCGAGCAAAATGACACTATATGGGTTATGGTAGACCGATTGACTAAGTCGACCCATTTCTTACCGGTGAGAGAGAATAACTCAATAGACCAAATAGCCCGGAGATATGTAAATGAGGTGGT
The DNA here is from genome assembly GCA_026413385.1 of Erythroxylum gracilipes. Lineage (NCBI taxonomy): Eukaryota > Viridiplantae > Streptophyta > Magnoliopsida > Malpighiales > Erythroxylaceae > Erythroxylum > Erythroxylum gracilipes. Next base: position 33,960,849 of record JANZLC010000201.1, on the reverse strand, counting down.
TAAATTGCATAGGGTTCCAGTGTCTATTGTATCAGATAGGGATCCCATATTTACTTTAAGATTTTAGAAGAGTTTGCAGTCAGCTATGGGTACAAAGTTAAACTTCAGTACTGTATTTCATCCTCAAACATATGGACAGAGTGAGAGGACAATCAAGACTGTTGAAGATATGCTCAGGGCATGTGTATTGGAGTTTCAAGGAGCATAAGATCAGTATATAACATTGATCGAATTTACTTACAATAACCATTATCACAGTAGTATTGGAATGGCACCATATGAGGTATTGTATGGCAGAAAATATCAATCTCCTCTATATTGGGATGAAGAGGGCTTGAGAATGGTTGAAGGTCCTAAACTGATACACGATACTGTGGATAAGGTGAAACTTATCAAAAGCTGAATTAAAGTAGCTCAAGATAGACAGAAGAGCTATGTGGATCAACATCAAAGGGATATGGAATACAATGTAAGAGATAAAGTATTTCTGAGAGTAACGCCTAGGCGGGGAGTGCTGCAGTTTAGTAAAAAGGGTAAATTGAGCCCTAGGTACATTGGTCCTTATGAGATTATTGAGAGGATAGGACCATTGGCATGCAAGTTAGCTTTATCAAATGAGATGTCTTAGTTACATAATGTATTTCATGTGAATATGCTCAAAAGATATCGATCTGATCCGATGCATGTGTTACTGGCTCAAGAAATTGAAGTTGATAGTAACCTAAGTTATATTGAGGAGCCGATCAAGATAGTAGGATATCGAACAAAATAGTTGAAGAATCGAGTAATTCTATTAGTAAAAGTCCTTTAGAGGAATCACTCGACTGAGGAAGCAACTTAGAAAACAAAGGATCATATGAGGAGACAATACTCCCACTTCTTCGAATAATCAGGTAAGAATTTCGAGGACAATTTTTTTTAAGAGATGAGAATTATAACATCCCATTATCTCATGTTAGGAGCTAGAACCCTAGAATAGTGTATATGAGAGTTTATTGAAAAGTTAGAAAGTACATTTAATGCTTATGCATAATATGGCATACACACATGTGAATATTGATTTTTTCCCATTAAATGATTGTACGTACATTCATTGATATTTTCTGGGTATAATTGATTTATATATGTGATTATGTTGAGAATTATGATTTCTATGTGTTGAAAATTGATTTGGAGTGTATACTTACTAAATTAGAATTCTTGGTGAATTTTAGGAAATTTCCAAAATTATGAGTACTTTTAGACTGAGAAAAATGACAAGTGGCAAGTCAATTACTGAATGGTAGTAGAAATAAGAGATTTAATTTCTGACCATTCCTTTCTACTTATACAAAGTTCTACAGGCACTAGGGAACTTAGAGCACCATTTCAGTTTTTCATTGGCTTGACCCATATGGAGAGTTATCGAGACCTCCTTACTACTTGTTGACAGTAGGAGGTGAGGGGCTTTACAGCTTTCCAGCTGATGCAAAAATTGAGGATACTCAAACAGGCATTAAAAAGTTGTACACGTAGCAAAGTGACGGATATCTCCGTGTTGAAACTCCAATTAAAACATGCTCAAATAGATTGTTACTCTCAACCGAACGATGTCAATTTATAGGTAAAGGATGTCAATATTCTAATGGAATACCAAAGTGCCTTGGGATTACATAATGCCATTCAAAAGCAAAGGCTCGTGTGCATTGGCTTCAGGAAGGTGATACCAGTTCAAAATTTTTCCATGCGTCAATTATGGCTCCCCAAAACTGTAACCATATTATCCGACTCCAAGACAGCGGTGGAGACTTACACTATGACTAAGGGGAGCTGCATGAGATGGTGAGCTCTTATTATGAAAAATTAATAGCGCCTGAACGGGTTACCTAACCAACTGAGAACATGAGGCATCTTCTGGGTGGGGGTATTAAGCCAGAGCGAAAGGTAGAACTCATTGCTCCTATTTCGGTGTAGGAGATTAGGAACATAGTTTTCAGTATGAGTCCCTCCAAAGCCCTAGGACCTGATGGTTTCTCCGCTAATTTCTATCAACATTCATGGGACATAATTGGGCCTTTATATACTGAAGTTGTGTTGGAGTTTTTCCAAAATACTAAATTGTTACAAAAGTTAAACCGCACCTATCTTTGTATGATGCCTAAGACAAAACATTTGACGGCTTTAGGGCAGTTTCGGCCCATCTCGTGTTGTAATGTCATTTACAATGTGATAGCTACAGTGTTGGCTGATCGTCTGAAACAAGTACTACCAGACATTGTTGACATTACTCAAGGAGCTTTTATATCTAATCGTAATATGAGGGACAATATACTTATTGTCTAAGATTTGCTGAGAGACTATGGCTCGGGGAGACCTTTGAAGAGATGTATATTAAAGATTGATTTTTATAAAGCATACTACACTGTTAATTGGAGTTTTGTTAGAACATTCCTCGACATTCTGAATATGCCTTCTGGGCTTGTAAACTGGCTCATGGAATGCATTCAATCCCCGTCCTTCAGTGTATTAATTAATGGCATCCCCTCCAAGCTTTTCAAGAGCTCAAAGGGGATCCAGTAGAGGGACCCTCTCTCGCTGTATATTCACTTTGGTAATGGAGGGCTTGTCCCAACTGGTCCGATCGCTTACGACATCTAATGGAAATTTCAATTATCACCATAAATGTTCTGACATACAACTCACTCATCTCATCTTTGCTGAAAACGTCATGTTACTTTATGTTGCAAACGTTAACTTAATGAATGTCCTTATGCATCGGTGAAGTTATTCTTAAAATGGTCTGGACTAAGGATCAATACGGAGAAAAGTACCATGTTTGTTTCAGCAGATGTGTAGAATTCAAACGAGTTGTGTAACATCACTGGTCTAAACCTCCAACCCCCTCTCTACGATACGTAGGGGTGACCATTACACCTACTAAACTGAAGTTTGCAGATTGTCTTATAAAATAAAACACAGTATGCATGCATCGTATACAACAACTGGAATGTACAGATACATGCATATAACAACATATATATATGTACAGCAATGGAAGACCAAGAATAATTAATAATACCTCCAGCCATTGCCTTCTGATCTGAATGTCTCTGAGTGTTTTGAGTTGGAGCTTCTTTCCTCTTCCAGAGCAGATTGAGGGTGTTAACTAACTGAAGCTTGGAGACGATAGGGGCCAACCGATGTTATAAACCCACTGCATACCTGTCTCTGGCCATCACAGAGACAAGCAGTCGGGATGATGGGCAACAACATAATGTAGCAAGGTAAGGGTTCATTATTAAATGGACCATATACAAGTAAGGTTTGACCAAAAATTCTTACATTCTCCCACTTGGTCCATTTAACCCAAAACCACTACATATAACAAGAAATCAAACATATGAATCATGATGTTATGTTCTCTTATAGTGAGTAGAATCTTCCATGTATTACATATACAAAATTTCTCATTACTAGCCCTTCAACTTAATGAATAAACCATATGTTTATTCTA
>JANZLC010000201.1:33920823-33936321 GCA_026413385.1 Erythroxylum gracilipes | reverse complement strand
TACATTGTCTTTTCCCAAAGATTCCATCTTCTTAGCATATACCCATTTACAACCAATTTCTTTCTTCCCTTTTGGTAGTTGAACCTGTTGGGCCCCGATTCCTTTCCTTTGGAAAATAAGAAGTTTAATTTTTATTTTGAGGTTTTAGTTTGATAATGTTTTAATTTGGTTGGAATAAATTGAGGTGGCCAATTACTATTCATTTGGTCATTTATTTTACTATTCATATGGTCAGTAGTTAGAAAGCAACTTTGACCCTCCTTAGTGGCCAAATGAGGTTTTGCATTCTTCTTGAAAGTTATAGGATTTTTCCTTCAGTTTTCTTTTGGCACCGAGTTTGACCAATTTCGAGTTCTCAGTAAAAAAGTTATGCATGTCTGAACTTCGGTGTTTAAAAAACACTAAATCTCATTTTTCTCTTATAACTTTCTCGTTTGGCCTCCGATTCACCCGATTTTCGAATCAGTGATTGTCTCAACAAGTTTTCTACCCTCTCTTGCAAAAATGTAAAATTTTCAGATTAAGTTGAATTTTGTCGGAAATTTGCCCTCAAGTTCGTTTGACCATTTGTTTGCTTTGACTGGGTTGAATTGTGTTTCGATATGTTCGCTTTTCTTCCGCCTTATGCCTTTCGGTTCGATTTGCTTTTGCTTCCGTTTTCGTTTTGTTTCCGTACTTTGTTATCCGATTCCATTCGTTTCAGTTTGTTTCACTTTTGATTCTGAGCCTTCGATTTGTTTTTTTCTATTTTTGTTCTTTCGTTTCCTTTCCGGTTGAGATCCGAATCATGTATAAGTATGAGGGCTTCGGATTAAGTAGTTTAGTTTTTCGTAAGAATTGGGTTCCGGCAGGGAGGGGTTCCAACAAAGCTAGTACGTTTTATGGACATTATTTTGAGCCTCATGTTCATACAAGGGCGAGACAAGTTCCTCGTAATGATGATGGGGGAGGAACAAGTGGTGCGGGTGGGATGTTGTCAATTTGACGAACCTATGGATGTGCAACAAGAAGAACGCTAACAGAGGAGGAAATTGAGGCTGCACATGGATATATTTTATTGAACTATCAGGAGGTTCTTCCATTAGTATAGTAAGTAGAACAAATGATATGCACATTTAAAATTAGTGTGTTGGACGTTACTGACAAGTCTCATTAATTATGCAGAGTATACAATGCATTGTTACACGAGATAATGCCTGGTATCACACAGGATGACATGAACAACGAAGTTGAAAAACACTTTTCGCGATGGTTCGAGCGATACGTAAGTTCTAATTTTAAAATATCCGTATTGTTACAAACCATGTTTAAATGTTCCCATGACATTGTACTCTTTGCTATGCTACTGCTTTTTACGTAGGCTACCGAAAATTCAATAGAGAACAAGTGCATTTCTGATCTTGCGAAGGGACCTCTGCGAACTGTTTTCTCGTATCCGGTGTATTTCGTTAATGGATATAAATACATACAGAATCTTATGGACATAGCATGCCAACTATGAACAATGGTGTTTCGATACAGGGAGAATTTGATGGACTATTATGGAAAAATAATTGAAATACTTGAAGTTGAGTACCCTGTTTTGCCAATTAAGTGATGTGTGATATTTAAATGTGACTGGTATGACCCGACACCAAATGTAGGAACAAAAGTGCATAGTTGATACAATGTAGTTGAAATTAACTATCGCAGACGATTGAGACAATTTGAACCTTTCATCTTGGCTATGCAAGCAAAATAGGTGTGTTATGTCCCTTTTCCAAGCTTACAACGAGATAGGAAAGATTGGTTGGCGGTTTGCAAAGTTAAACCTAGAGGAGTTTTTAAATCACATAGAAATGGAGAGCAGAGAAATGACAGTGAAACGTTTCAGGACGATGTGACTTTTATCAATGCAACAGTCACGTATGACGAGAATGAACCTTTGAACGATCCTTCTAACGCTTATGTTGATATTTCATCTGCAGAGTCTGACGAGGGTCATAGATCTGAAGAAGAGGAAGAGTTTGATTCTTATTCTTCCGACGAGGAAGATGATTGTAATTTACATTTAAATTCTGATAGCAATTAATTTATGTTTGTAATAGACTATTATATGTACCAAATACATTATTCCTTTTAATCATTGCAATTCTTATTCAAGGAATGTCGATGTGGCGAATGGTTCCCGACGGTAATAATTCTTGGGAGGAATGTAGCAAATTTGTCCTGTCCCAGGGAATCACCAATGCAGGAAACAGTGTTGCAAAAAACACTCAGATTCGTTTGCCTTCCATGACCGATCTTCTACTTGAAGGTGTTTACTATGATTATTACGTCTCTGTTCTTATTTTGTACATCTCATTTCCTTAGTTGAAGTTCCTATGACATAATAGTAATTTGATGGTCTACACTTCATGTTGCTCTAAGCTTCCTGTATTCTCAAAAAAGAAATGTGTGCCAATAGAGGCCAGAGCGATGACACGACGATATATGAACGATATGGCAAATCGGTTATTGTGGAAGATTCGTCAATTGCTCATACTGGGTCTGGACAATCACGTATGCATATATATCTAGTTTTGCTTTGTGTCATGGTGGTCTAATAGCACAGAATAAAATGTGAATATATGTTCTTCCCTGTTTTAGGTGTAACTGTTCCCCCTTCTAGTAGTTCATCTGGACAAGTCGTCTTCCACACCAAGAGAGACGACACATTAACTGTCTTCTCTGCAAGTATGGCTATAGCCAAAACGTTATTGAAAGAAGGTGTCCAACGGCCTTCACCTGGTGGGGAAGTCTTATTATTTCCAAAGCTTCGTTTGAACATGCCAGGACGCTTCTTGGAAATCCAGACCTCGGGGACTCATTTACTTTTACCGACTCTTATGTCACATGGAATCCAACGGAATAATTACATCATGCATTACATTATTTGACTAAGCTTAAAAGTTGTTTGTTGTTGTATCTGTATTACTTTGTTAAACACAATCATAATTATATAAGTGTTGAAGTTGATTTGTTGTTGTTTACTTGTTTGTTAACTTTCAATGTCATATTCTGATATGTAAATATATTGTGTAAACGATTGCTTTAAGATTGTTATATTTGTACAAAATTCGATAAATATTGTATTTCATTCATTAATATGGGACCTAAGAGACCACGTGAGGTTATGAGATCGAGGATTAGAGGGATGTTCGGCGGCCAACTGTATCAAGGTGGATCGTCACAGTCTACAACTCGCACTGACTCACCTCCTCCTCCTACACATCCTCCCGTTTCAGATGAGCCATCACCTGCTGCTCCTAATGCCACACCATCCCCTACGCCAACTCATATATCATCCAATACAACATTAGAGGATGGAGGAGATGCCCGCCAGCCTGGATCTGTAGGAGATGATGGGCGAAAGTATATCACTGTTATCAATGACCAGTAAGTATGGCTATAGCATTAATCACTGCTTCCTGTAGATTAAGCATTAGATTTTTCGGTCCATTTGTACACTACAATTACTTCTTGTTTTAGGTTCGTACCGTTTGGAATGGCTTCCAGACATATGACTTCCACTTTTAAGGAAAGGATTGAACCCGATGGATATACATGGAAGAATATCGCTGCAGCTACTAAACAATTTTACTTTCAGGAGTTCAAGGTATAATAATTATTTAAGTCATTTATTTAATATATATATATATATATAGTCTAATGATATATATGTATAGTTTTACGTTAACTAACATATTTTTTTATTCTTTAATTAGAAAGCATTTTTTGGGGATGCTGCTTTGGACGGGAGCATATACAAAATATGAGAGGCGGGCTCGTACACGTTATCGCGACTTCATTACCGCGATATACAAGGCTGGTGCACGACCCCGCTTTATTTCAGAGGATACTTGGAGGCGTTGCCTGGCGTATTGGGCTTCACTTGCAGCAATATCCATCTCAGGACGTAACTCGACCAACAGACGTGGAGGCCCAGGTCAACAGAGTCTTCCAGTACATACGGGAGGCTCAATAACTCACCAGGAGCATGCAGACAGACTTGTAAGTATCTACACTTTAAACTAATTTTGTCAATATTGTGCTTCGTTGTATTATGGATAATGATATTGGTATAAATGTTTAGTGCCACTTATGGCTGTGTTGAGTTATTTTCTTTGTTTAACAGGGGGCAAATATCATACAACTTGATGAACCTCTGCCGAAGTTTAAACGATTTCTAGTTAACATCTAACATTTTAGTTTATTCATGTAGGAAAAGTCATTGGGCATCAAGCCTACACCTATTCACTTATTTCTGCACACTCACACGAAGAAGCATGACTGTGTAACCTTCATCAACAACCGTTGTTGAGAGCTGAATATATGTCCAGTTAATGCATTTTATATTTTTCTAAATAATGATCCCTTCCTTCCTATTAATGTTAACTTCACATACCTTATAGGACCAATTACAACAAACCATGCAGCAACAGTCTCAGGAGGAACAACCTGTAGATGAGACTCAGACATATTTTGAGGCCATGGGTGGTAGGGATCGTCTTGGCAGGATATTTGGTCTAGGTTCGTATGGGAATACATGTTATTCCCAATCTTCCATGTCCAGTATAGCAACGTCCACTAGGCCAGCGAACAATAATGAAGTTATCGAGCTTCGGGCCACGGTACAAACATTAATGGACAAGATAGCTCATTTGGAAAAGGGCCAAACAGAGCGGGAGGAACAACGGATGAGGGAGCAAGATCAACGGATGAAAGAGTAGATGGAGCTGATGGCAAAGATGAGAGAAGAGATTATGCAGATGGCTCAGCTGAAACAGTCGTTGGAACAGTTGAAGGGAAGTTCTGCAGAGGACCACCCGCAATCACCACAACCTTAGATAGTCGAACTCATTATGTTTAAATTACAAACATAACAATTTATGTACACTTTAAGCATGTTCATTACCAATTTTATAACAATTGACATTCTTTTAACTCTATACTTATCATATAATTTTTTGATTACATAAATATATACAAATATACAAATTAAATTAGTATGTACAAATAAGGGAACTCTTGAGAATATGCATTTAGCGAAAGTTAATGAAATGCTAGTAGGTGAACTATACATATCACCAACGGAATATACAAAACCATCGATAAATATAAAATTTCTCTTATGAAATTTATCATACCGTCGGTACAAAAACTTGAATTACAATTTCGACGTAAATATTACCGTCGGTAAAGCATTGAAATGTCCGACGGATTATATTTTCGTCGTTAACTTTTATACTTACTTTTGTTATTGATCTGAATGCACCGACAGTTGTTCCATCCGTAAAGTATACCGACGGAATTCTTCCATCGGTGATATTTGCACTTCACCGACCGAAATTTTAATCCATGTCCGTTGGTACGTAACAACAACGGATAATTATTCGTCGATTAGCCGTTGATAATACAACGACATACGTTTGTCCTTCGGTAAGTAATAGCAACAGCCTTGTTGATGACGGTTTCATTTTCCGTCGCTGTCCGTCGGTACATATAGTTTCCGACGGATATATAGATTTCTCCTACGAAATATTCCGTCGGTAACCGTGATTTTTCTTGTAGTGTTATATACTATAGGTTAAAATGATTGTTTGGTATGTGACAAATCTCTTCGTTCAATGACCAAAGAATTTCCTCCCCCATAACAACTAACTCAATCCGACCCCATCATTCAATAACCAACAATTGCATGCTCGAATGAAGATAGTCAGCAACGACCTTTACCAACATCGTCAGTTAGTGCTGAGGGGTCTTTAGGTATATTATTGTTAACCAAACAAATTTACATTAATGCTGAAATTACTTATTACAAGTTTAGTGTGTTTTTCTTATTATGATTTTTTGTTTTCAAGTTCCAATAATGTCATTAGAAAACGAGGTAGAGGTATCACAAAAGGAGTTGAGTTGCAACGGATGAGTGTTGCAATGAACAACAAGTTGTCTATGACCATTGACCCCACGCAACGTCGCTCTCTAGATAAGATCCAACCTACAAAATTGTCCAATAAGTTGGGCGTCATTGTGAAGAATGAATTGCCTTGCCTTCAGCATGCCAGGCAGTTGATGGAAGACAACTTGCTCCAAAATGCTTTGGACAAAGTTTTTGAAATATTTCAATTCATTTGATTAAATGTATTGCGATTTACTTACCAAAAAAGGTAACTTAACTTATACATGTTCTTTTGTGGATGAAGCTTAATATCGTTGATATCGACAAGCCTGAGATTTCAAGTTGTGCTAGCTCACGACTGAAACAAAAGGCGAAGGATCATCGATGTAGACTTTATAAATATTACCAGTCTTTCCCTTCTGATGAAGAGGCAAGGAGACATGTTCTAGAACGGGTGAGTCCAGAAAATTAGACTAAAATGTGTGATTATTAGGCCTCTGCGAATATTGAGGTTTGTTTTATTTTTCTTCATATTTCCTTCCATTATTTTTGTTTATACATTTCATGACTACTTCTCTTAATTTAAGAAAAGTGTGAAAAAGTCAAGGTGAACAAAGCAAAAATGAAGACTCCTCATAACACCGGCTCCAAATAATTTGTTGTCGTCCGATAAGAATTTGTAAGTGTAACATTTTCAACTTATTATTCAATTTATTAATACAATAAATTCTATTATCTTCTATTTTTTAAATTTATATAATAGAACCAAACTCAACTCTAAGGACAAGAGTGTGATAGGATCACACTGTACAAGCTAACACATTATAAGAAAGGTGAAGGTTGGACATCTGAAGAGGCACAAAGTAATTATGTATGTACAAAATAATAAATATTACAATTTATTTTTTATGTAATACTAAGTAATAATTTTTTACTTAACTCAATTTTGTACTTTAAATTATAGGACAAGATGCAGGAGTTGTTGCAGACATCATTGTCTCAGGGGAATCAACCCAATGTCTATGACATTTGCAACAATGTCCTTGGTATAAGATTCGGATATATCAAAGGTCTTGGCTATGGCCCTAAGCCTGTTGGTGCATCTTCGTTACAACCAGCATATGTCACGGTGCTTCAAGAGGAGAACTAGTCACTGAAGATTAAATTACAATTTACAAAAGAGAAGTTAGATTGTAATGTAAAAGAAGTCAACAAGCTTAAAACATGGTCAAACAATTACTTGACTCAAACTATGTCAGTAGCAGTGACAATGAGGAGTGTTAGTTTGTTTATAAATTTTGTACAAATTATATAATTAACCTGTAATTATTTTTTATAAAACGCAATTCATTTTTCATGTTTATTTTATTTCACTTTATTATTATTTAAAAAATGTCACCAACATTAATTATAAATTGTAACAATTTTACATTTCAAATTGTCTTAAAATTTGTAATAAATTAAATTAAATTTGTTTTTCACAATTATAATAAAATTAAAATTTAAAAATAAATGTTTGTCACTAAAAAGTATTAGGTACCAAAACAAATTCGTCACAAAAAGTTATTCCCTACATTTTGAAGAACGTCTCTAAAAACATTTACCTACAATAAATAATGAGTAGCTAAAACTATTCTGCTACAAAAACAAAATTGTAGGTAAAAATAATTACGTACGACTACGGTTTTATAGGTAAAAACTTTTCTCTACAAAACATATACATCGTAAATTCCTATGTACAATGTTTTTAGTTCTCGTTGGTTATATGTTTATTGACGAATATGTTGTGCATCCAAAACCTTTCTGCGATGTTTTTACAAAAATGTCACGAATATTGTTTTGCTTCCCGGATTCGATGACCATTAGGGCTATGATTGTTTTTTGTCGCAAATTATTACTTGACACGATTTTTTAATATTTAGCGGCAATTGAATTCGTCTCTAATAAGCTTATCTGTTGTAGTGATTGTACAGCTTAGGGTTTTTTTTAACCCCAATACACAACTACTGCATTTTACGTAAAATTATCTACAGTACCTTTGACGACATCATCCCACACCATTACCAAGATGCTTCTTGTTCCTGATCCCACATCATTCACTCAGGCCAACAAATTTTTTCATTGGCTCTAGGCCACATTTGATGAATTCACTGCTCTACATTACAACCACACGTGGACCCTTATTCCTCCTCCATTTGGTGTGATTCTAATTGATTGTAAAAGCGTGTTCTGTACCAAACAAAATCTTGAATACATACAACAATTTTATACTATAGATTATATTATATTTTAATGGTATATCTATATTATATCAATTTTGTAATGCACAAAACACTCACAAACTTGGTTGGAAAATTCACCATTTGTTATGGAAAAAGAAGATAAAACATCAAAATGAAGTTAAACGATAACCAAAAAATTTTGTTAACCATCCAGTTTGATTAACAAGCTTAGTTCCTGGCATAATTGCATGCTCTCATTTTAATTCTTCATCTCTGCAGTAGGTATTAATTATCAATTTGTCTTCATTGCTTCTAATCTAAACCTTTAAAGAATCTCTAATTCAGCATCTTCCTGCAATCAAATATTCAATTGTAAAGTATAAGTTCTAACAAATAATACAAAATAAAAAATCTCAAGACATTAACCATAAAAATATTTAAACATGAATTATCATTTAAGAGATAGGAGTTTAGCTAGTTTATTAAATAAAAATCCTAAAAAAACTAACACTACTCTGTGGAAAATTATGATTACTCATAAAATATATTATAGGTGTATTAAAGATGTCTGTAATATAAATCTTACCTCGTCCAGCACACACCCAATATGAGCAGTGTAGTAGCATTTCTTGCAACAATAAGCAGCATGATTTGAGTTCCTTAAGCTCTCACAAGTATGACAGTAATATTCATCTCGTCCTTCTTCAGTAACTGAATCCATTAAAGTAAGGGGATGGACATGGCATACACTCTTAACATTCTTTGGTATTGGAATACACTCAATGTGTAGGTTAAGATGACACTCCAAACATTGGTAGAAAGATGCATCGCAATATTTGTTACACTTTTCACACCTAAGCCATGAATGTATATGATTTATATCTTCAGCCACAAAGTAGAAAAGTGCGTGCTCATGACACTTATATTGGAGACCAGATGTTAGGTACTTGACACATTTTATATCAAGGCCAAACTTGCATCTTTCACACTGATAACCAATCTTTGAATACTTTCCATAAGCTCTTCAAAATCTCAAATATTTCTCAGCCTCAAAGCGGAGGGAATGTTGGATGTGAAAAGGATGCTGAATATATTGCATCTCAAATTTGTCAAAGCAGGATTCATGAAGAAAAAAGTCACATGAATAACAACAATAAGTTGGACCTGAAATTAGAAGCAAACATGCTAAGCACTGAACCTCAAGTTTCTCAGGAATAAAGGCAAATCTAAGTTTATGGTTATGGGAGAAATGTGAAATTCCAACTTTACTCCCATTATCATTCAAGTTTTGGTAATGGCTGGCAATGGAAGGGATTGCTTGAGCACACATCCTATCGAGGAAAAAACTACATTCTTCACAGTGGTAACACATGGCATTTTCATGGTAGACATGACATCCATCACATATAAATCTTTTGAGAAACTCTCCTCCTCTGATAAAAAAAGGGTGCTCATGAAGATTATGTTTTATTTTAGAAGGCAATTCTGCACACTCCTTATGCAAATGAATTTGACAAAATGAGCATTCATAGCGTGGACTTTCCACTAGCTCTTTACATAGATAGCATGAGAAGTCAATTATATCTTCGAAATAGTTCAAAACATGATCATTGAGTTTATCTTTAATCTGCATCAAGAAAAAAAAGAGAAACATAAGCTTAAGTTAATTACAATAAACATTTTCATAATTAATATTATTCTTTTAAACATATTTTTCATCCTTTAAGTTTTAGCAAAATAGTTATTGTACTTGATATCATTTAGTGTGTGTGTGTGTGTGTATGTGTGTGTGTGTGTGTATCATTTTTATTTTATTTTATAATCTATAATATTATAATTCCATGCATTGTAATTAATATAGAATTTTAAAATTAAAATATTTATTATATATTGTAATTTAATAAATGATAAAGTATCAGAACTTGTATCTATTTAATTACATCACTTTAATATAAATTGATATTATAAAAAAGTTAAAACATAATAATACCAAAAGACAATTTAGTATCATGAATCTAAAAATTTTAATATTTTTTGAGATATTAAACTAAAAAAGATCCATCTTTGAAAAAAAATACAAAAGTATAAAATATATTATTATCTATATATTTAATTAATTAAATTCTTGAATTTGATATTTATTTATGTACAAAAGAGTTATAATAGTTGAGATTAAAGTTGTAGTTTAATATTGGGTATTTGCATTGAACTTGAATTTCAAATTTTTCATTATTCAGTTAAAATATAAACGATTAGTAACTACCTGTTTCTATCATAGCCTATTAAACTATGCTAGGACGGGATAATTAGTATGCACAACTTATAAAACATTGAAGTTCATCAATAATTAACTATCAATGTTTGTCAAATGATTTTGATTTTTTAGCGTATGCACCTCAAACGGGTTCAGACGAACAACAAAAACGTTTGTTCTGAGAAGCGCTAGAGGGGGTGTTGCAACAATTCGATGCTACGGAGCAGATCATCATTGGAGGTGATTTTAATGAGCATATAGGGGCTGGTACGGACGGTTATACAAGAGCCCATGGGAGCTTCGGATACAGCATTAATGATAATGGAGTTGCTTTATTGGACTTAGTCGTAGCGTATGAGTTAGTCATAGCTAATTTCCTATTTTCAAAAAAACGTAGCGCACTTGGTAATTTTTTAGAGTAGCACATCCAAGACATAAATAGATTATCTCCTGGTCAAAAGAGGTGCCAAATCATGGTGCAAAGATTGCAAAGTACTATCGGCTGCGTGCATATCGACTCAACATAAATTGCTAGTTCTGGATTTCAGGATTAAAGGATGGAGGTCACATTTTTTTAACCTGCATTGTCATAGAATTTAGTAGTGGAGACTGAGAGGGGACACAAGATAGAATGATTTAGGGCACAAGTGCGGTCCAATGCAACATGATCTATGCGTGGGGATACAAACCTAATGTGGGAGGGTGTAGCCTCTGTAGTGCGTGCAACTGCCACCAATCACCTAAGGTTATCCAAAGGGATCCCTAAAGGGCAAGGAGGAAGGCGAATGGAAGGTTGGTGGTGGTCAGACGAGGTCCAGGGGATGGTTAAGGCAAAAAAGAGAGCTTTTAAAGATCATTTAGCTAGTTCAACGGAGGCAGAGAGGGACATTAACAGAGTTAGGTATAGGTTGGCAAAACGGAAGGCTAATAAAACTATCGTAGTGGCTAGAGGGGAAGCATATGAGACTACGTACAGGGACTTGGATACGTTTAGGGTAGCATAAAAGATTTTCAAGCTAGATAAGGCACATGGGACGAATGATTTCAACCAAGTTTGTTGTATACGTGATGAAGCAGGAAAGGTACTCACAAAGACCCAAGACATCAAGAGGAGATGACAGAGGTACTTTCATGACCTGTATAACGAAGAGATAGTGGGCAACGTAGAGTTAAGAAAACCCTCTGTGACGGGGCATGTTCATGACAGGTGCGTATGGGTAAGGATTACGAGGGGTGAAATTACAAAGGTGTTGAGAGAGATGGTGAGTGGTAAGGCCGTAGGACCAGATGAGATCCCTATAGAGGTATGGAAACAGATAGGAGTTGTCAATATTGTATGGTTAGTTCAACTCTTCAATGTGATTTTAGAGTCAACAAAAATTTCAGATGAATGGAGATTAAGTAGGTTGATCCCTATATACAAGGCCAAAGGAGACATCCAACAATGCCACAACTATAGAGGCATCAAACTAATAAGTCATACCATGAAGTTGTGGGAGAAGGTAATTGAGAAGAGAATCTGAAGGACTGCTGTGGTCTCGGTCAACCAATTTGGATTTATGCCTGGTAGGTCCACGACAGAAGCGATACATCTACTCTGTAGACTCATGGAATGCTACAGGGAACGAAAAAGAGATTTGTATATAGTTTTTACTGATTTGGAGAAGGCATATGATGGAGGTGTTTGGAGGCCAAGGGCATTCCTATCACCTATATTAGAGTAATTAGGGATATGTATGACGAAGCATTGATTAATGTAAGGACGATAGGAGGGGAAGCATTTTCTATCAGTGTTGGTCTCCACCAAAGATCTGCGTTAAGTCCTTTGTTATTCACATTAGTGTTAAATGAGATTACCAAACATATTCAAAGAGAGGTACCTTAGTATATGTTATTTGTAGATGATATTGTCTTAGTGGATGAGACCAAGGAGGGGGTCAATGCCAAGTTAGACTGCTGGAGAGATGTGTTAGAGTCGAACGGTTTTTAAATGAGCAAGTCTAAGACGGAGTATTTAGAATGCAACTTTTCAGGAAACCAGGTGGTGCATGAGGTGGCGGTAGCAATTGGTAATGACGTCATACCACAGAGGACGAGTTTTAAGTATCTCGGGTCTGTCATTCAAAGTGATGGTAATATCGATGCCGATATTGTACATCGTATTAGATCAGGTTGGGCCAAATGGAGAAGTGCATCAGGGGTTTTATGTGATAGGAAGATTCCTTTAAAACTCAAGGGGAAGTTCTATAAAATGGTGATTCGTCCAATCATGTTATATGTGGCAGAGTGTTGGCCTACCAAACATAGGCATATAAGACAGTTGTTGGTAGCAAAAATACGTATGCTTAGGTGGATGTGTGGCATTACCAGGAGAGATAAGTTCCAGAACTGGGTGGTGAGAGATAGACTATGGGTAGCCAGCTTTGCTGACAAGTTGAGAGAGACTAGGCTTAGGGAGATGTGAGGGAATAACACTTAGTGAATATAAGAGGAGGAGAGGGCAACCTTACAAGAACTGACGGGAAGTGATCTAGGAGGATATGTCAGAGTTAGCCCTTAGTGAGGTCGTCGCTAGAAATAGAAAAGTTTAGCGGGATTGGATAAGGGTAAAGGATTAACAGTTGCAGTTACTAGGAGATGTCGTGTCACGTTGCGTAGATTGCACGATAGGTGCGAGGGGACAGTAGGGGGCCATTCCGGCAGGGTCTTTGAGGTAGGTCCCATTACTTACTGAGTGTCAATGAGGGATGGACTTTGTAGGCTTTTAGGCTCTCGCAAATCTGGCCTCCATCAGGTATTCCCCATTATTGGTATTTTCATTATCTTATGTTTTTAATGAATTGTTTTTGTACATTACATCATTCTTATATTGTCTCATTTGCATGTGGGTCCATCAGAAATAGCCTCTCTATTATGTAGGGGTAAAGTTGTGTACCATCGGACCTTCCCAGACCCTGTTTCATTACGGGATTTCAAACTGGGTGATGATGATGATGATGATGAGATATACATATTATCTTAAGAAATTGGTATTTACTTGTAATATATCTTTTAAATTGAAGTTAATTTTAATATTTTTTAAAGGAAAAAATGGAATTAATAAGGAATTCAGCATGTTACGGAGCAAAAAGATGATCACGGGTATACTTGATTACATGCATAAAGCAACATATGTAGGCTAACTAACAATCAAATAATAAAGAAGGCATGTATACGATGATCAGAGAATAGAAGGTGGGTTGCGAGTTGGAACTAAGTCATTTAGAACGATTAGTTCCTTGACCCCTTGGTGACTTCAAAGATTAGTGTGTCCACAGCTTTGTTCTTAGCCTTAAATCGATGCAAGTTTCTTTCCTTCCGAATCGATTGTACAGTCTGTCCAAGTGCCAATATGAAAATCATGCGTTTAGAAGTAAGAATGGATGAATGTGTTGTTAGCCAATGAACAATGCGAGGAAGTGAGCTCACTGATATATTCCAGCTGCAAAGAGATTGTACACGGTTCCATATTGTGTTGGTTGTTGGGCATAAAAAAAGAAGTGGTCTCGGGTTTCATCATGTACTAAATAGAACAGGCATGATTTGTTAATGGTAAGGTATAGGTCAATCTATCAGTTGTGTTGAGTTTGTTCTTAATGGAGAGCCAGAGAAGGAAAGACAACTCGGGGGGCGGGATAGTAAGCTTGTTCCACAGTTGACGGAGTTGTCGATCCTTCCAGAAATAAGTATCAAAAGTGAGGGGTTGGGAGGATAAGAAGATTATATATGGGAAAAGTTAGCAGGAAAATTCCAAGAGTTCCCACTGATGACCGAGCGGAGCTTGATGGACGGGGGAAAAGGAAGTGTACTTGTAGCAGTGGCCTACAAAGGAAATAAGGGGCCATGGCCAGACCAGTTCATCAAGCTAGAAGGATATCTTTTTTCCATTACCCACCTTACAAAGGATATCTTGATGGATCGCATCTCTTCGAAGGAGAAGTTGATTCAGAAAATATAACTTCTTATGTATAACACCTATATATATATATAGAGTTCCCACTGATGACCGAGCGAAGCTTGATGGACGGGGGAAAAGGAAGTGTGCTTGTAGCAGTAGCCTACAAAGGAAATAAGGGGCCATGGCCAGACCAGTTCATCAAGCTAGAAGGATATCTTTTTCCCATTACCCACCTTACAAAGGATATCTCGACGGACCGCATCTCTTAGAAGGAGAAGTTGATTCAGAAAATATAACTTCTTATAAATAGCACCTATATATATATATATACTTATGGTTGTTTTCAGTATGTCTTCCTATCATTTTTAATTTTATCAAAAGTACTTTTGTATAATGATGTTTAGTTATATAGGTAATTTTTATTTTTACTTTATAGATTTATCAATTTAAGATTATAATTAAATACAAATTGTAACTCATAATGGATTTAGAATTGATATATTTATTTAAGATATAATTTAACAATAGATAAAGTATTACAAATGTATCTATCAAATTATATAACTTCTATAAAAATTGATATTGTGGAAACTATTTTAAAGCACAATAATGCACTAATATGAAAGAGATTAGTTTTATGAAAATTAAAAAATCAAATATATTTATATCTATATTATTAATAATTGACGTTTAATAGTTAGAATTTGCATTGAATTTACTTTTTTTTCTTTATTCAATTTATTGTATAAATGATTACTAAGTTTTTTGTGTCTATCATACCATATTAAAGTATGGTAGTAGTTTATATATACTTACCAGGAGTTGCCTCATGCACTTTGGACTAATTGAAAGCTTACATAAGCCAGGAGACTTTTCAAGGTTATAATCTTCTTCGTCATCTTGCTTTGTCATGTGATTATGCTCAATTTCATTTAACTACACGAAATACAACAAGCAAAAAAGATGATGAAATAGTTTGGTAAGACAAGGATTTAAAAAAAATAGAAAAAATGAAGTTAAAATTTACCTCGCTTGATAATACACATTCAATGTGAGCTGTGAAAATATGACCGGTATTGGCACACTGTTGACATGAATAAGCATGATATCTTGGATTCCTCTTTTCCTCACAAGTATAACAATAATACTGATCTTTAGATTCATC
>JANZLC010000201.1:33891506-33902462 GCA_026413385.1 Erythroxylum gracilipes | reverse complement strand
TATGTATTTTGTTTAGTTTGTTTGGGCCTGTAAATATTCTTTGAATTTGTTTCTGGAATTATGAGATGTATATTATGTGTGTTAAGTTTACATTCTAAAAATACATGTCGGATAAATGTTTCGGTTTGTTTGTTCTGTCTTAGGTGGCATCCATGTATCCTCCCAGGGGGTATTTGGGTGTTACATGTGGTGTTCATTGTGTTTGGATTTTTCACTTATGGAATATGCTCCCAGGCGGTAGGTAGAGGTTGTTGATGCTCTGATTTATTTTACACCTATTTCCTTATAATACAAAATATAATGTGGAACGATGCTTTTGTCTAATGCTTATAAAGAATCAACAATTTAGTTCGAGAAGAAGAAGCTTCCTTTTAAATAATTTAATATTCAGGTTTTTTCATAGTTGGATCTTCCTTAGGAGACAATATATATACCAAACTATCTACCTCTTAGAGTGTTTGGTATCTGTCAATATTAAAGACTCATCTAATAGAGTCTTTGGCAAAACTATTATAGAATAAAGACAATCCATATGAAACTATTAAAGAAAGACTAGTTATTGTTATTTTTTATTTTTGTCATTAAGATACATATCTCAAATCAGGTTGGAAAAATTATGATTAGCCATAAATCAATCCAATCATATTGAGATTACTATGATTAGCTGTAGATATTTGGAATTTTTGTGATTCTACATATTCTTCACTGTTGCCTGTATATTGTATCTGACTTATGAAGATATAAATAGGAAAAACCCGAAGGTTGTAATTATGCAATGTATATATTCTACTGCAGTTACTTCAAGTTGAAACTAACGATTGCTTAACAGAAAGCAACTGGATTAGCAATTATGAATTTTTCCAGAATTAAATCACAATCAGAAAAACTTAATATGCAACAAATAAATTAATACAACGAAATTTGTTAATATAGTTTAACACACACAGTCTACATCTGCAGGACCCTCACCTAGATTAATCAACTTTCACTTAAGTATAATAGTCTCAAACAAGGCTTTACTAAGCTGACACGACTCACCCCTTGACACTACCCACAAGTACTCACACCCTGTGAAAGTATTTTACTCCCAATAGCATGGTCACCTCACGCTAACTTCAACAGAGAATTTTTACAACAACGAATGATAATAAAGATGAAAATAATATCTCAAGTGATTAAATCAATAATAACATAAACAAAGAAACACTTGAGTCAAAAGACACTCCCCTATATGAGCAACCTCGTTAAACTAAAATCAAATGAAGTTGTCTAACAAAAATCTATCGTGACCTTTCGAATTGATCACCAAAGAAACCCATGCACAGTAGCCACAAAAATCAATTGATATATGTCACACCATAAACTGTATTCAAACAAAAGATCATATGTGTACTTTTTATTCTTTCACTCCAAACCTACATAACACACGACAACCTAAAATTCAATGGATGGATATTACATGATAGACTCTTTATCAAGCAAAAATCTGCTACTAAACATATAAATTATCTCTTAATACCTCCCAAAATGCAACAGCACAAATCAACAATGGATCATATATTTGATCACCAAAGAACAAAAAACACAACTACCAAAAATCACGATTAATGGACCTCTACTTTTTCTTAATAAAACTGATAAATTGTTCACACTCGTATGTAAACGTAGCTGCAATAATCAATCTTTGATAAATTTCATCCATGTTTATCTCCACCAAAAACATGTCTATCTCTAATAAATCCAATCTTCTTTAAAATTCTATCTCGTTTAGAGTTTCTTCTTTCCACACTATCTTATCTTCCAAAAATACTACATGACCCAAAATAGTGGAATCCTTTATCAAGTCAACATCTTATTATAAAGATATATCAAACTACAACTAATGCTCAAAATAATAAATAAAATAACTTAACAATCTCCCCCTTTTTGGCATTATTTGACACAATAAAAACTCCCCCTAAACATGAGAAGTGGAACCTCCCCCTAAATTGAGCAGTCATAATATTAAATTCCAAATAACATCAGAGTTATGTCAATAGTCAAGTTCACAAGCAACAGTCAACAACAAAACACAAAATATCAGCTGGAAAATTTACAAACAATCCTATCTCCCCCTTGGAAAAAACCAATGCCAAAAGAACAAAGAATCACGAAGATACCTTGAAATTTCTCCCTGAAAATAACCTTCAATGCTATCAATCTTAAGGATCTTTCAAAGGAGGACTTATGTGTACATAAACCCTTTTCCATAACCAGCTCTTAGAATCTATGTTGAGGTTTTATGCAAGAAAAGTAACAAGATCATGCACGGAGCAACACATCTCATAGTTCACCTTGTCAACTATCATTTCTAGGATTTGGTTCATAATCTTTGGTGCTCTATTAATCATACTATAGGCATTTGAGGAATAAATCCCAGCATTGAGAATACAATCAAATCTTTTCCGTAATTCCATACTAGTGCCATGCAAGTGAACAAAGATGTTCACATATAAGGCACAAATCCTATTTCATGAGCAAATTCTAGTGAAAACATATTACCCAAACTCATATAGGCCACGATATAGAGCAAAAAAAATAAAAATTGAAAAACCCAAGTCATAGAAAACTCGAATCTTCCTACAAGTTTCCAAACAAGCATTAACATTTTCTAGACATAACTCCGCAAACCAAAATCCAAAAGCAAAACTCTTAAATGATTAAGCAGAGCCTCATTTGTACATCAAATATATTATTCAATATGTAAAGAAAAGCCAGACACACACCAATCACCTAAACCTTTGAAAATCCATAAATCAAAAACTTAGAAAATCTATACGTTAACTCCTTCGAACTTTATTTTTGTAAACTAAACTAATATACTTTAAAATTGTAAAGCACACAGTCTCAGTGCCCCTTGAAGAAATTTAAACATAATGGATTCAAGAAGTTTCGTAAAAATATCAACCAGTTGCTTCTTAGTTGCTACATAGGAAAGAACTGCGGCTTTAGTCTCCACAAGCTCTCGAATAAAATAATACTTCAAATTAATGACTTCTAATTGAGAGTATCCTTGAGCAAATAACTAGCTTTATTTCTTACAACATTACCTTTTTCATTAGTTTTGTTGCAAAAAATCCGTTTGGTTATAATCACATTCACATTCATTGGCTTTGGCACTAATTCCCAGAATTGTGCTAACACATCATTTTGGACAAATTGTGCTAACTCTTCTTACATCGCAGTAACCCAGAATTCATCCTACAATGCTTCTTTTGCATTATTAGGTTCAAATGAGGAAGTGCAGCATATAAGCCTTGAAAGTTCCCAGTAATCTATTCTTTTTCATTCTCTAATTATTCTTCTATCACTAATCTCACTAATTACGTTCTCAATAGGATGACTCCATTTGATTCATGATGGAGGATCTTTGTTAAAATCACCTTCCCTTGAGTCTTCATTATTTACAAATTTTGATTCTGCATTAGATGTCTAGTTAGTTTCTTCCTCCGAAACAACCAACTAGTTCTCTGTCTGGTTGGTTTCTTTTCCAGCAACAACTGATTGTGTTTCTGAACGCTCTTTTCTTTTAACTTCATTGCATCTCTAATCTGACGTGTGTAGCTAATTTGAAAGATTCTCTTCTACAACCTTATCAATCATTTGTTGTCATAGAATCATATTATAATATGTGACTAAATTACAAGAACTAGTAACTTGTAACATGTAGCAACTATCCACCGATCTTCTACCGTTTACTAAAGACTCTCCTTGTTCGTTCAATGCCTTACATCCATCACCAGTGAACTTAACTAATAGCCCATCATCACAAAGTAAACTAATACTCACCAAATTAGCTTTTAAGTCATCCACATAAAGCACATTTTCTAAATGAGGCAATTTATCCACACAAAGAGTTCCTTTACCAATCACCATTGCTTTTTTTTCCCATCATCGAATGTGACATAACCACCCATACAACTTTGATAATCCATCAAGTAGCTTCTTTCACCTGTCATATGTCGTGAACACCCATTGTCAAAATACCATTTATTGTCATAAGCTGCATGCATGGATTTAAGAGCCACAAGTGCTTGTAGTTGATTCTTTTTAACCCAAATATGCTTTGGTACCCAGATAGATCTTTAGGTATCATCAGTGGTCGTAGGATGAGTCTAGCCATTCAACACAGAAGTCCATACTTTAGTCCCTTGTGCTTGAATAAACACTTTCACTTTTAATTTCTAAGCTGGATAATTAGAACCATCTAGTAGCGTGGCCTTGTAATCAATGACCTTCTATAGTAACCACAAGTGCAAAACTCTGATCTACACTAACTTGACATACCAAGTTTTGATGAGGTGATCCTCGCTCTGATACTAATTAAAAAAAACTGAAGGATGTAATTCCACAATATATATGTTCTATCATAGTTATTTCAAGGTGAAACTAAGTTGCTTAATAGAAAACAATTGAATTAGCAACTGTGAATTTTCCCATAATTAAATCACAATTAGAAAACTTAATATGCAACAAATAAATTAACACAACAAAATGTGTTAACGCAGTTCGACACACATGGCTTATGTTTGCGGGACCTCACCTAGATTAATCAACTCTTACTCAAGCATAATAGTCTTAAGTAAGGCTTTACTGAGCTAACACTATTCACCCGCCCCTTAACGTTATCCACAAGTACTCACACTTCATGAAAGATTTGATTTTTAATAGCATGACCACCTCATGCTAACATCAACAGAGGATTTTTGCAACAACGAATGATAATAAAGATGAAAATAATATCTCAAGTGATTAAATCAATAATAACATGAACAAAGAAACACTTGAGTTAAAAGATACTACCCTATATGTGCAGCCTTGTTAAACTGAAATCATGGGAAGTTATCCAACAAAATTTTTTTATGAACCTTTTAAATTGATCACCAAAGAAACCCACGCACAATAGCAACAAAAATTAATGGATATATGTCGCATTCTTTGCAAATATGTTACTCATTTGATGGACTCATTTGAAAAGAATATTGAAACTTAAAAAATGATATATAAATAAAGGATGGAAGATCTTTAGGGGTAAACCGATATTTAAAATAAAAATTTTCATAAATTTACCTAACCAAATGATAAAATTTTAAACACTATAAAATTGTTCTCTTTCTAAAATATATAGAATTGGTTATTAATATAAAACTAATTATTTCTAAAACTATCAAATAAATATAAAATTATCATGATGATCCAATATACCTAATAAATTTTCTATCAAATGATAATTGTATATTAAATATAACTATTTTATATTCCATACAATAATTTTATACTATATATTATATTATATTATAATGGAATATCTATATTGTAATATCAATTTTGTAATACACAAAACACTGACAAACTTTGGTTAGAAAATTCACGGTTTATTATAGAAAAAGACGCTAAAACAAGAATGATAAGCAACAAATTTTGTTAGTTATCTAGTTTGATTAACAATAGGCTAGTTGCTGGCATAACTTTTTTTTTAAGAAATAAAGGAGAAATTCATTAATAAAGAATGGAAGAACAAATCACAGCGTTCATAGGCGGCAACCCTTCTACACGGGAAAACTTAAATGTATAACTCTACTCAGAATAAAAAGCTAGAGAATCTTGAAAGCTAAGTACAATAAATTAATCTTCAAGTTGTGCATGCCACTCTTATAAGGTCACAAATGCTTGCTATAGTGTTATAAATAAAGGTTGGGATAGGTTTTTGTTTAGAGAAGAGCCAATGAATAGCATGAGGGAGCGTGATTTCTTGAGAGGGCCAGCCCTATGCAGTATACTTGGATAGCTCCCCATATACGATTGGTCACTTCACATATGAAAAATAAATGATCTCTGGTTTCCTCTGCTATTGAATAAAAAGGACAAGAAGTATTAATGCTTAAAAATTTAAGACGATCAGCTGTGGTGAGTCAATTCGGTATGGCAAGACATAAAAGAAAGGGAGTTTTAGGAGGGATACTCTTATACCAAATGATTTGATGCCACTCCACTTTCAGTTTCTTCATCCGAAGGAGGTCTCTCACAATGCGGTTAGAAAGATGTTGAGTAGATCGATTGTGCCCAAAAAAAAAGGTATCTTGCTTAAGAGAATGGGGAGAATAAGTGCCAAAGAGTGTCAGGGAAGTTCCAATTGTTGTCAATGATGAACGTATCAAGTTTAGTGTGGAGAGGGAAGACGGTAAAGTTGCTAACCAAGTTTGGAGAATTGATGAGAGCACCCTGATCCGACCAATTATCATACCACAATGATATCATCTTCCCGTTGTTAACAGAACAAGAAATATCATCTTTAACCAAAATTTCCAAATGCAACAGTTGATTAAGAAAGAAAGAGTTCAAAGGATTCTTTCTTACTTCCCATATGCTACGACCCTTGAGAAAGTAGTAGTGGAGCTATCTGATCCAAATCAAATTCTTGTCTTCAAGAATCCACCAAAGTCTTTTCAGAATGATTGTTTGATTTGTGAGTTTAACAGAGGAAATGCTCAAGCCCCCTTCTGCTTTAGAATAGAAGACATCAGACCACTTAATTTTTGCACAGCCATTTGCTCCATCTGAAGAGTTCCATAAGAACTTCTCATCTACAGATTTGATGACACCTTTGGATAGAAATATATTAGAGCTCCAGTAGATGTGTAGAGAGTTAAGCATTGATTTAATGAGTTGAATTTTCCCTGCAAAAGATAAAAATTTGTTCACCCAAGAATGCATTTTATGGTGAATTTATCTATAAAAGGTGAGCATTCGATAAAAGTGAGTCTTTTTGTGAAGATAGGCAAACCCAGATATAATATAGGTGGTGAGTTCTCCTTCATGCCTGTGAGAGAAGTAATATGTGAGGCCATAATTGAGGCACCTTTAGAGAGAATAAAGTGACTTTTGTCAAGATTGAGCTGCAATCCAGAAACGGATTGAAACTTTTGGAGTGCCTTCATATAGCTGTTGATTGACTCCAAATTAGCTCTCCAAAAAAGAAGCAGGTCATCGGCAAACGACAAGTTAGTAAGCCTGATTTTCTTACACTTTATGTGATACTTAAAGCGGGGGTGGACTCCACTTCCAATTTGATTATGGAGTTAAATATTTCCATACACAAGATGAAGAGATAGGGAGAGAGGGGGTCTCCTTGTCTTAGCCCTTTCTCAGCTTTGAAGTAAAGTGAGGGACTACCATTTATCAAGATTGAGTAGCTAGAAGTTGTTGCACATTCTTTGATTCAGTTGATGTAGATTGGTGGAAAGTCGTAGACTTCCAACATCTTCCACAAAAAAGACCAGCCAATAATATCGAAGGCTTATGAAAGTCGATTTTGATGGTGCAATTTGGGGTTGAGTTCACTCTTGAATAACCTTTGAGAAGTTCTTGCACCATTAAGATATTGACGCCAATTTATCAGTTGCTAATGAAAGCCCCTTATATTGTCACTGATAAGTAGATATATAGCTATTTTCAATATTAGTGCAAGGGTCTTTGAGATGACTTTATAAAGAAAATTTGTACAAATTATAGGCCTGAAATCATTAAAGGAGTTAGGAGTTGAAAATTTCAATATTAAACACAAGAAGGTCTTATTAATCTCCTTTAATAGCACCCCTTTGGAAAAAGAATTCTTCATATTTCTTCATAGCATTTTTAACAAACTTACCTGTAATGTCCCATGTTTTTTTATAAAAGAGACCATTCAGTCCGTTGGGGCCAGGGGCTTTAGTACTCTTCACGTCGAAAATTACATTCTCAATGTCCTAGTCTTCCACAAGTTTAATAACCAAGCTTTGGTCCAAATGGGTGATTTTTTGTAGGTTGAGAAAATTAAGGCCCCAAGCTGGGTTCAAGGCTGCGGCCTATGTTATAAGAAATTTGCTAAAGTAACAACCTCTTCCATAATTTCCTGCTGGCATAACTGCATGCTCCCATTTTGATTTTTCTTTCTCACAGCGCACATTGAATGTGTCTTATCAAGTAAGGTAAACTGGATTCTTTTTTTTTTTTTTAAGATCCTTGTCTTAACTATTTCATCATCTGTTTTGGTTGTTGTATTGTGTAGGTAAACGAAATTGAGCATAACCACGTGATAAAGGAAAATGAGAAGAAGATAGCCATGAAAAGTCCCTTGAATTGTGTAAGCTTTCAATTAGTCCACGTGCATAAGGTAATTCCTGGTCAGTATCTGTAAACTACTAGCATACTTTAACATGGTATGATAGACAAAAATATAATAAATTGAATAAATTCATTGTGGTTGGTATATCTCAACGTCAAAGACTCTGGCAACAGAGTCTTTAGAAAAATTATTAAAGAACGAATTCTGAAAAATGTTAAATGCAATCTTTTAAAAATTATTAGAGAAAGCCTTGCCTTGTTTTTTAATTTTTGTTCATCAATAATGATATGGATATGGATTAGTATTAGAATATCATCTGTTAAAGCTCTGTATATTTCTATCTTAATGAAAAAAAATAGTTGAGCTATAATTTGCATTGAATGAGAGGTTGCAATTCAGTCATAAACCTTCCCAATCGTAAACCCTTCTCTTTTCCCCCTTCTAATCAATCACCAATCAGTTTGAACTTCTGGTAATGGAGATTCAATTTGAACATGAACACTTCTTGACTTTTTGTGAAGAAAACAAAGAGAATTTCTCCCATATTTTGTTCAAGTTTTCCAAAAGGGATGAAAGAAATAGAAGAATACTAGAGTTAGAGTTAGGTGATGATGATGAAGGCTATTCCAAGTGCCGTGTCTGCTTCAAAATCGTGGATGATGGTCCTGTCAATTTCTGTGAGGTGTGTGACGATGTCTAGGGGTTCAGCAAACTGATGAAGTCTCTGATTCTGAATCACCATCTTTTAATTATAAGAAGCATACTTGTGATGGTTGCAGGGATATCATATCATTTCCTAATTATTACGAATGCGCTGTTTCTCCTGATAACGCTGGCCGCCGGCAGATCACACATCGCTGTCTCCTCATACAAAAACTCAGATTTACCATGACAGTCATGATCATAAGCTCTTCCTATTCAACTCCAGAAAGGATTTGCTTTTGGTTTTATATTGTAATTGCGAGCTATGCAAAAAGAAACTAGTGGACCTAACATGTGGTTGCTTTGGCTGTTGTTTCTCCATCATAAAAGATGCGCAGAAATTAGCCAACAAGAATGTTTACATCACCCTTGCCACTCGCATCACCCAGTTTCTACTAAATATGATTGTGGGAAGTTCATCTGTGCTCAGTGCAGAGATTTTTGCAGTCGCATTTTTATGGTAATTTGCAAAGAATACAGCTTCAAAATTGATTTCAAACTTGATTTTCTTAGGGATATCCCGATTTAAAGATGGAGACCGAGGTGAAGACCAAATTAGGTATTTTAACCGCGATTTATATCTGCTAAGTTTCTTCAGTTGTACACTAATCTAGAATGTCAAGGATGCAGATTGCTCCTTTCAGGTCCGAGTTCTGATTGCTTTAAACAGTGTATTTGCATAAATCTTGCGCAGAACTGCCACGAATAATACAACACCCTTATCACCCTTTTCACAATCTTTACGTAGAACGGTTTCCGGCAAGCTGTACGTTGGCGTTCATCAAAAGTCTGGTGCTGGACGAATAGATTATGAAAAAGGGTGATAAGGGTGTGTATTATTCATGGCAGTTCTGCTTATGCAAATACACCGAACATTCAGTGCGACATAACGCCGCCCTGAAAGTCGCAACATGCATCATTCACATATTTGATTAGAACCATTGAAGAAACTTAGCTGATGTAAATCGTGGCCAAAAGACTTAATCTGGGTCTTCAGGACATCACCAATCTAGAAGGTTTTCCCGTTAACTTTCCAGGAGAAGAGTTGAGGCATATCTATGGCTGAAATGGTTGATTTTCAGAGCTAAGGAAAGAGAAACCTGTTAACTATTTGAGTCACAGATCAGCTTTTAAAGTTCCACGATGCAAAGTTTGATTATCCTGTCGGCCATAAATATGCAAATCACGTGATCACTTTGTCAGAAGAACTATTTAAGCCATAAGGTCACATGTCATGCGGAGACCACCGGCCACAATACAAGGCATACTTTACTTTACGCGGAAACCACCGGCCATAATTTAAGGCAATTACTGGAGGCCTTAGGGTTGGAGATTCAACCATTGAGTCCAAGGCATACTTTGCTTTACGCGGAAACCACCGGCCATAATGGTTAATCTAGGAAGATAAACGTGTTAATTAGTTAAAATATTTTCAGATAAAATTACTATGAAAACAATACAAACAAACCATATCTTTCAAAATTGCAAGATGAGTTGCTCAAACCTAAAACCTTTAAATTAGTAAATACATTGAGACACATACTATAAGTCAACCTCGGTATTTTGAATACTGGTATGATGTTAAGGGTCATTTATACCAAGTTTAAATACTGATCGGTACTTGTTAATATTGCTAGTATTTAAAATATCGGCCAAACATCGACCAATACCAAAAATTTTTAAAAAATAGAGATTTTTTTGCAAAATTTTTAAAAAATTTAAACTCCTCTTCCCTCACTCCCTCGGCTACTTGCCCCTTTTTTGAAATTTTTTTTAATTATTTATTTTATTTACTTCAACTTTTATAATTATTGTTAATTTTTAATTTTGTTTTTAAAATAAAAATTAAT
Organism: Erythroxylum gracilipes; assembly: GCA_026413385.1. NCBI lineage: Eukaryota > Viridiplantae > Streptophyta > Magnoliopsida > Malpighiales > Erythroxylaceae > Erythroxylum > Erythroxylum gracilipes. The sequence goes on along the minus strand of JANZLC010000201.1, from coordinate 33,891,767 downwards.
ATTTTTATTACTAATAATAATTATAAATTAAATAAAACTTATATATATTATTTTTACTTAAATTTATATTAATATTTTATATAATATTTATTAATAATGTATTAATAAAAATATTTTATTTTTTAAAATAAATTATTTAAAAATTATTATTTATAAACTAATATTTATTTCATATATTTTTAACTATTAAATCAAATTTTATTTGAAATTTATATATTTTAAAAATATTTTTAAATTTAATTATATTTATTAATAATTATT
>JANZLC010000201.1:33874134-33886686 GCA_026413385.1 Erythroxylum gracilipes | reverse complement strand
CAGCAGGTAAGTAGTGAATAAATCCTTTAGAGTTGGGGATTTATGAAATAAATTTGATAAGTTACTATCATCTGCATAGAAAATGGAATTTACGTGTATATATTCATAAATACTGTATTGTTGTGATGAAAATTTTGGTTATAGTGTTAATTTAGTTTTTGAAAGATTATTAGTGATGAGGTGTTGTAAAAAGTGATTTTGGAGTTGAAATACCTGAAACTTCCGTGAAATTTCTGTACCAATCTAGATAGATTTTGACAACATGGCCTTCATTTAAGTTATAGATCTTTCTTTTATGTTTCCAACGGTATATAGTATGGAATTTTTGGACATCTGAGTAAAAAGTTATGATCTTTATAAGAGGAGATGCAGAAGTAAGACAATGCAGAAGTAAGACAATGCAGAAGTAAGACGATGCAAAAGTGAGAAAGAAGAAAAAACAAAAAATAGAATTTGTTTTCTAGGTCTTCATGAAGGTTGTATATCTTGAAGTTCTCTTTAGAACCATCTAAAGAAAACCTTAATCAGAAATTTCTAGAGAAAGTTATGTTAATTGTCCCAAGACAAGTTTAGTATGAGTGAGGGCATAAACAAATTGGATTCTTTTGGCCATAACTCCTTCTCTAGACACCCAAATGACTTGATTCTTAAACCATTGGACTCGTAAGACATTTCTCTACATCTTTACCAAAAATCATAGCCATATTAAATGAAGTGAGAAAGATTGAGTGAAAAATGTGGGACGGGTACAATGAGTGTGCTCTTAAATAGTATGAACTAATGTTATTCCACTGAACATATTGATGATTTCTAGATTAGTAGAGCTCCAAATGAGATGATTTCTGATTTGTGGTAAACTAGAGACATGGAGCTGCAAATGGTATGAAGAAATGGGAATCTAATTTAGTCTCTAAGATGTTTAAATTCTAGATGAAAGTTGTGTATAGTATACTGTTTTAGACAAGAGCAGTCCAAAAATGTTTGAAGTATATCTTTTGACTCACTGAACCAAATTGAGTGATTTTGGCATCAATGGAAAGATAAGTGTAAACCCGAAGGGGGTTTTGGATAAAAAATCTGAAAGTAAGCCAACACGTAATGAATTGTGATGTTGCCGGATCTTCTAGGCATTAGCTCCAGATGTCAACCTCCAGATGTTGCCGGATCTTTTAGGCATTAGCTTCGGGAGCAACTAATGAGTAACCTAGATGGTCTCACTTAATTACTTGTTTGCTTAATTCATGTTTTGAATGATAAATAAATGTGCTTGATTGTGGATTCCAGACAGGAGATTCGATGAGTGTGTAATGTGGATTGAAATATTGAAGTGTTGCTTCAATGTGAATGTGAAGACCTATATGCTTTATAAGCAAAAAATGATATGATGCCATATGAAGTGAATGTAGTGATCAAACGTAGCTCATCCTTATCGTAGGATATGAACCGGAATGACCTCTGACCGACCCAGTATGTACCTTGTAGTAAGGGGGTGCTACACAAATTTACTTTTTATGCCACCTTTTGTGTTCTACAGGACCTTGTGACTGATGAGGTCTTAGCAATTGGGAAGGTAATTACCGACCTTTGTGTTCTTGATAAATCTTCTTTTCATCAAAATACCATTTTGTCTTACATCACACAATTAGGCAATAGTAAAAATAAATCAATACACTGTCATAATGTTGTTAATAATGTTTTTGGCACCAAAGATTGGGCCATCCCTCTCTCAATGTACTGAAACAGTTGCAAAATTCTTTCAATAATATGAATTTTTCTGACCAACCGTATGATGTATGTCATCTTTCAAAACAAACTAGACTTCCTTTTCCTAAGAGCAGTATTAGTACAGTTGCATGTTTTGAACTGATGCATATGGATCTTTGGGGTCCTTATAAGCAAGGGTTGATTAGTGGAGCACACTATATTCTCACTATAGTAGATGATTTTTCTAGAACAACCTGAACTTACCTTCTCAAACATAAAAATCAGACTTCAACATTTTTAGAAAAATTTCTTAAACATATCTGAAACCAATTTGATGCTACAATCAAGGTTGTTAGAACTGATAATAGGATAGAATTTTTGAGTCATAATTGTCAGGAAATGTTTGCCAACTTTGGTATTTTACATCAGAAAACTTCCCCTTATACTCCACAACAAAATGGAGTTGTTGAGAGAAAACATAGCCATTTGTTGCAAACTGCTAGAGCACTTTTGTTTCAGTCCCATTTATCGAAATAATTTTGGGGAGATTCGATTTTAACTGCTACCTACATCATAAGTAGGCTTCCAACTCCTGTCCTGAAATGGAAGTCTCCATATTCTATTCTTTTCCATAAGGAACCTGATTATAATTTCCTGAGAACTTTTGGTTGTTTGTGCTATGTTTCTAACACTTTTCTTCATAAAGACAAGTTTGCACCTAGGGCTTTCAAATTTGTTTTTATTGGTTATTCTTCAAGGCAAAAGGCCTATAAACTTTATGATTTGCAAAGCCATCATATTTTCATTTCTAGGGATGTTGTTTTCTATTAAAATAATTTTCCTTTTCTGTCCATTTCCTTAGCTCCAGGAACAATTCCTTTGCCCAATCCAACTATTTTACCGTCTGTTATGTCTCAAGAATCCTCATCAGTTGAACATATTGATGTGGATTCTTCAGATGTTTTAGCTTCCTCTTCCTCTAATACTCCACGCTCCACTGATCTAACATAAAGTCCAGCTCCTATTTGTAGGAGTACTCGTGTGACCCGACGACCTAACTGGCTAGATGATTTTGTTTCACATCATCTGTTACTGATATTGCTCCTGTTGTTGTCCCAACTGTACCTACTTCTTCTCATACACCTCCTACATATCTATTTGTATTCTCTTCTTATCTTGCATCTGATTATCATTCCTTTTTATCAAATGTGTCTAATATTGAAGAACCTAGTTCTTTTGAATAAGCTAAGACTAATTTGAATTGGTTGAATGCTATGGAGGATGAGTTGGCAACCCTTAATACTAATCATACTTGGGATTTGACTATTTTTCCGAAGGGCAAGAAGGCTATAGGTTCTAAATGAGTTTATAAAGTTAAACTCAAACCTGATGGGACTGTTGATAGATATAAGGCTAGGTTAGTGGCAAAAGGCTATAATCAAATTAAAGGAGTGGATTATAATGAGTGTTTTCTCCAGTTGCTAAAATGGTTACTATGAGAATTTTTATAGCTATTGTTGCTGCCAAAGGATGGCCTTTACATCAATTGGATATAAATAATGCATTTTTGCATGGGTATATTGATGAGGAATTGTACATGTTACCTCCTCAAGGATATACCAAGGCTGCTCCTAATCAAGTTTATCGTTTGAGGAGGTCTTTATATGGCCTTAAGCAAGCCTCACGATAATGGAATCATGAGCTTACTGTTTCTCTTGTAAGCAGAATTTTGTGCAATTTGCTCATGATCCGTGTCTCTTCCTTAAATCTGAAGGGAATGATTATATTGCTCTTATTGTTTATGTTGATGATGTGTTGATCATGGGTCCGACGGAGGCATGTATTAGTCAAGTCAAACGATTTTTACATGAACAATTTACTATTAAAGATATGGGCTCTGCCAAATATTTCCTTAGGTTGGAACTTTCTAGGTCATTTACTGGCTTGTATGTGAATCAGCGAAAGTATGTTTTAGATATTCTCAAGGATGCAGGGTTAACTTGCTCGAAAGGGGCAGCCACTCCTTTATCACTATCGGTTTGATGATGCTAGGTCTCCTTTATTGGAGAATCCAAATAGATATCGGAGGTTAGTTGGGCGTCTCCTTTATCTTGGTTTTACCTAGCCTGACATCACTCATGCGACTCAACAGTTGAGTCAATTTGTTCAAGCTCCTACTAAGCAACATTGGATGGCTGCCATTCATGTGCTCAAGTATTTGAAGCAGTCTCTATCTACAGGTTTATTCTTTCCTTATAACAATCCTTGTTCTTTACAAGCTTATTCTGATGCAGATTGGGCTGCATGTCCTTTTAGTCAGAGATCTTTGACTGGTTTTTGTGTATTCTTGGATAATGCTCTGATTTCTTGGAAAACTAAGAAACAATCTATTGTTTCTCGGTCTTATGCAGAGGCGGAATATTGTAGTCTTTCTACTACGGTTTGTGAGTTGCAATGGATTTCTTATCTGTTGGCTGATTTTTGGGTTTCCATTCCTTTTCCTATTTCATTGTGGTGTGACAATTTGGTTGCTGTTCATATTACTGCTAATCCTATTTTTCATGAGAGGACTAAGCATTTGGAGATTGTTTGTCATTTGGTTTGTGATAAGTATAAAGAAGGCTTCATTCTTCCTCAACCTATTCCTTCCAAGCTTCAATTGGCCGATATGTTCACTAAGGCTTTGTCTGCTCTTGTTTTTACTTTTTTGTTGTCCAAGTTGGGCTTGTGTGATTAGCACCAAGCTCTACCTTGAGCGGGGGTTGTAGAATACTTTGTATTTATACTGTATAGTTTATGTTATTGTAGATGTAGGGTATTGTAGATGTTAATGATGTTTGCATTTTGTATATGTAGCTAGTGTCATTTTTTCTTTTACTTTTTACACAGATGGTGATGGTATAAATACCATCTGTGTTTTCTGTAAATAATGTGAGAGAAATATACAGTGATCATCGAATCACTTTTACCCCAAAATCCCTAGAAGTTACAGATTGTTCATACTCATTCTTCAACAATTGTATCTGTTAAAGTAAGAGGATGGACATCACATGCACTCTTAACATTCTTTGGCATTGGATGCAATTAATGTGTAGGCTAAAATTATACTCCAAACAACGATAAAATGACAATGTAGAACTTTTAATTGAGCAATAAAATTTAAGGAGGATTTGGTTCATCCCACACATGCACGTACGTTATGGGCATTCTACTTTTTTTATGTTTTATAGACTTGTATCTAACTATTGAGAGTTAAGATATTGTACATAATATGACTATTTCGCCAAAAAAGACTTGTATGTAACTATTAAGAATCATAATATTCTACATAATGTGACTATTTTCTCAAAAAAGTCTTAGTTTAAAATGATCAATATGTAAAATCAGAATAAGTGATTGTTAAAATTCATGTGGGAGTATACACTTTGAATTTTAAAGAGATGATGTAAAAACATATTTATTCTAACTCAGAAGGAGAAATGTACTGGAGTACTAATGTATATAGTACACCTAAATTTACGTATGGTAATATTAATCTCTTACTAATAGATATTATCAAGGTGCTGGTGCAAATCTAGTATAGCCTCTTTTTCACTTCACAAAGTATTGGTTCACTTTAGAGGGGTTATCATCAATTATATCTTCAGCCACAAAGTAGAAAAGGTTGTGCTCATGGCACTTGCGTTGGAGACTAGATGTTAGGTATTTGACACATCTTGTATCAAGGTTAAAATCACATTCTGTACACTCATAACCAATCATAAAAAAAAAACTTTGCAGACTTTACAATATCTACAACTAGGAAATTCAATTAAATTAAATTGCAGGGGATGTTGGATGTGAAAGGGATATGTTGAATACTGAAGTTTGAGTTCAACAAAACATGATTCATAAAGAAAGAAATCCAATGCTTAACAGCAATAGGTTGGGCCTAAAAATGGCGAGGAACATGTTGTGCACGTAAGCTTGAGTTTTTTAGGAATAAATGCAAATCTAAGTTTATGCTTGTGGGAGAAATGGAAAATTCCAACTCTATTCCTGTTATTATTAAACTTTCGGTAGTGTTTGCCAAGGGAAGGAATCGCTTGAGCACACATCCTCTCGAAGCAAACACTACATTCTTCACTATAGTAACACGTCATTTTTATGGTAGACATGACATTCATCACATATAATCTTTTGAGAAACTCTCATCAGATCTTGCTAATTTTTTTAAAATTAAAACTATAAAATAACTGTTTTTAAAATTAGGTCTGGGTCTGGGTTAGTTAGGCTCAAGCCTGTCCAAGACCTCACTCTTCTACGTAAAACGAAGTAGTTTTCTTAGAAAAGTTAGGCTTTGGACTGGTCTAGGCCTGATTTAGCTCATAAGCTGGTCATTGAAAACGCTTGAATTTAGTCCAATGCATCAAGTCATTGCTATTGCTAAAGAGGGTACTTTTAAAGATTGTGTTCTATTTTAAAGGTTAATTATGAACACACCTTATACAAATAAATTTGGCAATATGAGCATTTATTTTGAAGGGTAATTCTGAACACTCCTTATACAAATAAATTTGGCAATATGAGCATTTATAGCCTAAACGACTCTCCACATGCTCTTTACATAGATAGTAGGAGAAGTCAATTATATCTTTAAAATAGTTCAAAACATGATCATTGAATTTATCTTTAATTTGCATTAAAAAACATATGTTTAAGTTAATTACAACAAAAAGTCTCGTAATTATTATTATTATTTTTAACATGTCTTCTAATATTTTAATTTTATTAAAGGAGTTATCGTACATGATATCATATAATTTCAGGCATATTATAATTAATTATGATTTTTAAAATTAATATTTTTAATATCATAATTTAATAATTGATAAAGTATTAGAACTTGTATCTATTTAACTAATTACATGGCTTTAATAAAAATTGATATTGTCAATTTAAAGATAGTAATATCAAAAACTTTAATATTTTTTAAAAATAAAATAAAAATATCTAGACATTTAAAGAATTAAAATATTGAATTTGATATTTATCGATTTACAAAAGAGTTACAATAGTAGTTTAATATTTGGTATTTGCATTGAACTTAAATTTACACTTAAATTTAAACATGTTGATAGTGAAGGTTGCATGAAGATCAAACTTGGGTATTGTGTCGATCATTTGGTAAGACGCGTGGGTGTATATTGATCATGTTTTTAATATAGTTGAATAACGTGTTTTGTTTGGATGAGTCACGGTGGAGTTGTTTGGTTAGCAAAAGTTGGCGTTGCAAACGTTCTCTATTTTTTGAAGATATCGAAGTGAGTTTTGGGTGTTCAAGAACCGTGGCTGAAAGTGTGTGTTGATGAAGCAAAAATATCATCTTCGGTGCTGTAGGTTTCAGCTAATTAATTGAAGAAACACCGTGATCTATTTTTCTGTGAGGAAAGAGTGAGCTATGGTGAAGAGTTTCAGCTGGATTATTTCGAGAAGATAAATCTATAGGAAAGTTTTTCTTTTGTCTCAAGTATTTTGTTGTTTAATTCTCAATTGATTAAATATTTCAGCTATTTTTATTTATTATTGTTTTAAGTGAAAGTAGTTAGAAAAATCCTCTGTTAAGGTTAGTATGAGATGGTCGTACTATTGAGTGTGAAATTCTTTTACGGAAAGTGAGATTGAAAGATAGTATCAAGGATTGAGTGGTGTCGGCTTAGTAAAGCCTTGGATAAATCTATTATACTTTGGTGAAAGTGATTAAGCTAGGTGAGGGCCCAACAGACGTAGACAAAGTGTGTCGAACTGCATTACCAAATTTTTGATGTCTTTATTATTTTGGTTGTGCTTGATTTTATTTTGTTCTTGTCAGAGAAATTTACGGAAAGTTTGCTAAACAATTAACACTTTTGGTTTTTCAAAATCAAATATTCAATTGTAAAGCATAATTTCTAATAGATAATGCAAAACCAGAAACTTCAAGGCAAGTTAACTATAAGTATAATTCAAGCACTAATTATTATCTAACTACTAAAGGTGGAAGCTTAGTTCTCTAAATAAAAATCTTGACAAAACATTACTAGTTCATGCAAAATTATGAGCATATTTTAGGTTTACCAAAGATGACTGAACCCAAATCTTACCTCATTAAGCACACATCCAAGTATGAGGGTAATATTCATTTTATACTCATTCTTCAACAATTGTATCCGTTAAAGTAAGAGGATGGACATGACATGCACTCTTAACATTCTTTGGCATTGGATGCAATTAATGTGTAGGCTAAACTTACACTCCAAAACAACAAAATGACATTGCAGAACTTGTACGAGCCGCTTCTAATGGAGCAATAAAATCTCCTCGATCTTGCTAATTTTTTAAAAGTTAAAAGGATAAACTAATTTTTAAAAATTAAGTTTAGGCTGAATTAGTCAAACCCAATTCTGCCCAAGACTTCACTTTTTTAAATAAAACGAAGTGGTTTTATTTAAAAAAGTTAAGCCTCAAATTAGTATTTTAGCTCATAAGTCGGTCATTAAAAACACCTAAATTTAAATCAATGGATCAGGTCATTGCTATCTCTAAGAAGGATACTCTTAAAGATTGTATTATATTTTGAAGGGTCATTCTGCACACTCCTTATGCAACTAAATTTGGCAATATGAGCATTTATAGCCTAAACGACTCTCCACATACTCTTTACATAGATAGTACGAGAAGTCAATCATATCTTTGAAATAGTTAAAAACATGATCATTGAATTTATCTTTAATTGGCATAAAAAAACATATGTTTAAGTTAATTACAACAAAAGTCTCGTAATTAATATTATTATTTTTAACATTTCTTCTAATATTTTAATTTTATTAAAAGAGTTATTGTACATGATATCATTTAGTTATATAGGTCATTTTATTTTATTTTATAAGTTTAGGCATATTATAATTAATTATGAATTTTAAAATTAATATATTTTGTATATCATAATTTAATAATTGATAAAGTATTAGAACTTGTATCTATTTAACTAATTACATCACTTTAATAAAAATTGATATTGTTAAAAAATTTAAAGATAGTAATACGAAAAACTTTAATATTTTAAATAAAATAAAATAAAAATATCTAGACATTTAAAGAATTAAAATATTGAATTTGATATTTATTGATGTACAAAAGAGTTACAATAGTAGTTTAATATTGGGTATTTGCATTGAACTTAAATTTACACTTTTTCATTATTCAATTACAATAAAAATGACTAGTAACTACGTATTTCTAACTATCTATATCCTAGCATTTTAAACTATGGTAGTACTTATATAATAAAGTAATTTTTAACGTATACAATTTTCAAAAGTGGCTAACATATATTAGGAATTAATTCTATCTTGATAAATATAAATTTATTTTCACATCATATACATATATAAATGTCCTAATTCTGCTTATTATTTTATTTATACATTTAGAATAATTAATATTGTAGATTAATACTTAATGTGCAAAAATTTTAAAATAGTTGAAGTTCATTAATATTAACCATCAATATTCGTCAATTGATTGACTTTTTAAATAGATATATTATCTTTTAAAAAAATTATATTTACTAAAAAACAAAAATTCTAAAAAAAGAGTTCAGTTTACCTCACTTGATGCAGCAAATTCGACATGAACTGTGAAAATATAACCAGTAATAGTAAAAACAAAACTTCTAAAAATAGAGTTCAGTTTCTCACAAATATAATAATAGTACTCCTCAGATTTATCAATCTCATCCACACCATTCATGGATTCATGCGAGTTAGAGGATGAATGTGACAATTATGCTTTACTTCTCTAGAAATTCCAATGCATACCATATGAAAATATAAGTTGCACTCTAAACAAAGGTAGAATGAGTCATCACAATTCTGACTACAATTTTTGCATTGTAATTGTAAATCAACTAAATAATCTGCAAAGTAAATAGAGCTCATGTTGGTGGTACTCTTTACTTTTTGGAGCAGATATTACCCGGACATTGTTGATGGCACATTGGCTATCAAGGAAAAAGGAAGGGCTCAAATAACACCCGTAAATCAACCGAGTATCGTACGTCGAGGAGACAAGCTCTATATTTGCCTTCATGAAAAGCTTGCAGATAAAGATTATGAAGAGGGCGATAAGGGTGTTGTATTATTCTTAACAGTTTTATACAAGATTTATCCAAATGCAATGAACATTCATGGCAACCTGGGCCTGAAAGTGGCAAATATGCATCCTTCACATTCTAAGTAAAGTTAGATTCGGAGAAGAACCTTAACATATGCAGATCGTGGTTAAAAACCTAATTCGGGTCTTCACCTCATTCCCAATTAATCTGGAATCATTCCATTAGTGGTTTCACTAAGAAAAGCATTTTTGAAATCAATTTTGAAGCTGCATTCTTTGCAAATTGCCATCAAAAGCCTCTATATATGATGGAGTAAGAAACAAAAAAAAAATTAGCAACACGCTCAATGATAAATTTGGGCCTAATTTCACCCTAAAAAATACCTTCTAAAGTGGGGTTTGTCATATATTTATAAACTATTTTAACATTCTTTACTTCCTCAATATAGGATTCTTGACGCCTCTCCCATATTTGATGGACATATTAGGCAAAGGGTTATAATAGGTCAAGCACCGCCCCAAACTATTAAGACAAGTTTAAGTTTTAATATCATGATAAATTGAGTCTAACTCCACACCAAAAGACACCTTGTAAGGGGAGATTTGGCATACACTTATAAACTATTTTAATATTCTTTACTTACCCAATGTGAGATTCTTGACACTTAATTTGAATAAACACAAAAATCCATTTATAGAGAAAGCTTAAAGCTAAATGAATATAAGAATATTATTGATTGAATGTGTAGCGCCCCCTTACCGCAGGGTATACACCGGCTGCCCGAAGGTCATTCCGGTACATATCCTATGATAAGGGCAAGCTACGTTCGATCACTACATTCACTTCATATGGCATCATATCATTATTCACTTATCAAGAATCATAAGAAAATCATAATATTTTTAAAACCAACTTTTCCTTATTTCATTTCACAAATATTGAAGGTCTACAAGGTGTCTTCCATCCTTTACTGTATGTACATCAACAAAATCTAATACAAAATTACTAGGAAAGTAAGTACAATCTAACTAAGCCATCCAAAAATCCCAACTGACCGACCTTTGAGCCATGACTTTAATCTACACGGCAGTAGAGCCTCTCAATTGCTAGAGTCGTCTCTCGATCCTGAAAAGACAACATTGCAATTTTGGGGAGTTTTGCGAACTCAATGAGGTAACCATCATCGATGGTTCACTCAATTCATGTAACACATCATTTCACATAACAAATATTACACAAAAATTTCACTTCATATCAATATCACATTTCCACTTAAGCTTAAGCAAACTTGGCACTTCAATTCAACGAACATACTTAACAAAATGCTTATGAGACACTTTTCCAATTATTACGTTGTTGTGATCGAGTGCCTGAACTGTCTCATATCCATTTAGATACTGGGCTCATTAATTGTTGAGCCCAAGGCTCTGAATCACTTTTGAGCTCGAGGCTCGGTTTCACTCATTGAGCGTTAAGCTCTAATCGGTGGTTACTCTGGTCACAACTACCATTATCTGATTATGCATTCGTGAATGGAATTCATGTACCACAATCAAACGCATTACAAGCACCTAGGTCTTATATTCACATTCAAGCAACACTTCAATATCTCAATCCACATCGCACAATCATCGGACCTCCTGTCCGGAATTCACAATCAAATCACATTCATTCATTGTTCAAAACATAAGCATAAGCAAACAATAATTAAGAGAAAACATCTAGGTTACTCACTAGTTGCTTCCAAAGCTAATGCCTGGAAGATCCGGCAACGTCTGGAGGTTGACGTTCTAGTTGCCCCTCTGCTGAAAACTCTGAACTCTTCAAACCTTAAGCTCCACACAATTTACACACTTCACAGAGTATAATGATCAGCTTCTGGTTTTTCTTAGGGTAAGGGACACAAATGACAAAGTGGGTTTGGGTGAAGAAAGGGAAAAACATAGAAGTCTCATAGAAGGTATTTGATGGAAATCTTTGTGTTCCAAAAGAAAGTTTGAAGAAGATAATAATGAAGAAAGGACTTAGACAAGACTTAACTTGTCAACTCTCAAAGGATAGTAACCTACTTCTAGCAAGAGTACAACAGCCTAGGTAACACTTGTCAATTTCTAAATGATTAAACTCTAACTTAGTTTCTTTTGAAACTAACTTCATTTAGCTCTCCTCTTTCCAATACAACTATCATCTTTACAATCCAACTACCTCCAAATCTTCATTAAATGTCTTTTGCCTATTTTCTAAAATTTCCAAAATTTATTCCTAAATTCACCAAAATTCAAAAATATCACAATTCCCCTATCCCATAAAAATTCCAAGGTAAAAATATTCAAAATTCTCAAATTTTCACAAATCAATTCAATTATACCCGAAATTATTCATGAATGCATGTACAATTATTTTCATATGCAACAACCATGTATAAATATATAGGAATTTATGCATGAACATGAAAATGTATCTCTAACTATCATTAATCACTCACGATTACTATTCTACCCTTCCATAAGTAATGGGATGTTACATTTAATACCTATGTTGTTTCTTATTTAAAGGAGTTAACATGATTTTAAAATGTAATGAGCAATCCTTCTCGGAGGAAACCAACAGCCATCCCCTTGGTATCACTTCCAATTTGCATTAAATTTAATTTATGAATTGGGTAATCCTTGTTGGAGTAAACGAATTAGGTAATCCTTCTTGGAGTAAACGAA
>JANZLC010000201.1:33828710-33855903 GCA_026413385.1 Erythroxylum gracilipes | reverse complement strand
AAGGAGAACTTTGAAGAGAAATTAGTTGGTGAGGGGGAGTGTTAGAAATCACCAACTAATTCTAGAGATTTGTAGAAAATTCTAGTCTTAGAAAACTCTAGATTTGTAAAAAAAAAGAACCTAGAAAAATCTAGAAAAATCTAGCAAGTGGGTAACTTGAGAAATCTAGAATTATCTTGCAACTTGTACAAGTTGGCAAGTTGATGATGCAAGTTGGCAAGTGACAAGTCTAGAATCTTCTAGGTTGGTGGTGCTTGTCTATAAATAGGCAATAGCACCATTTGTTGTTGCACCACCAAACAAAGAGAGAGAAGTGAGTCTTGAGAGAGAAAAGTGTCCTAAAGTGTTGTGTGTCTAAATTTCGTTCTTCCGTCTTCTGTTTTTGTTTACCTTCAGTGTTTCGTTCTTCCGTCTTCTATTTTTGTTTACCTTCGGTGTTTTGAGTCTTGTATTCGAGTCCTTTTATTAATAAAATTATCGTCGTTTTTTAACACATTATACTAAAGAAGAGGGATTAGATCTCTTATTACGGTACTAATGTTCTATTAAATTTTATCTACACATTTACATGAATCCTACATAAATATATAAATAAGATTTAATAGAATAAGGTTGAAACAAATTTTAAAAAAACATCATGCAATCATTAGAAATTTTATTAACATCCAAAATTTGAAAAGTTTACTAACACGTAATCATATTCCTAATTAATAAAGATGTTATTTTCATAAATATAATTCTCTTATAAATTCTTTTAAATTAACTCGTGCAAAGATAAATATTTTAAGTAAACAACACACTGAGTTTATGATATTTGTTGAAATTGACGTTAACAATCTTTTTTAATTAAACTTAAAAATAAGGACATTTTTTTAATCATATTTAAAAATTAAACTTCAAATTTTTTTATACATAAAAATAATCTCTTTTAATCATATTTTAATATTTTTAATTTTATTCTATATTTAATGAACCTTTTAAATTTTAAATTTTTATCTTACCGATTTAAATAGTTACATGGAGTTGATTTTAAAATACCAGCTAGTGTGTTTATTAAAATTAATAATACCAAAAGTTGGGTGGTTCCGTTCTATGAATAGATGCCAACTTAGAGGTAAATATATCTATCCAAATTTATTAATTTTAAATTTGATAAACTTAATGTAATATTCTTCCTTTTAACTCCTCGTTGATTCAAATTAGGCAACTTAATAGTCATTAACGTGGGGAAATAACATTAGTGAGTATTTTAGTCATGCTTTACATGATACTCAACCTCCTAAATCTTTTTCTTATTGTCAATGATTCTTTCCCAATCATAGACCCAATGACATATATTATATTGCTTAGACCGGTGAAGTTGCGACATCGCTTGGAATAATGGTGTACCCAACCTAACAAGAGCAAAACTACAATTTGACTTTATGAAACAACCATGCACTTACGTCACCAATACTAACCTATAGATTTAATTCTAGGATTTCACGCATTTGTTACTACATGTAATTGGCTAACTGGAACAACTTGATGCGTACTATTATACTGCACATCATACATTTTTAGTAAATTTTTTATTAAATGTTGTTTTTTGGTTTATAATGTAATTAGTTATTTTTTACCAAAGAAAAACAGAAAGGCCCAATTTAATTTATAAATTTTTATTAAATTTTACTTAAATATCTATCGTATTATCTTTTATCTAATAAAATTTTAACTTGTTCCATACGTCGGGGCACTCTTTTCATACAACTTCTCTTCCTATGATAAAAAACATTACGAGATGGAACTGCAAAATCTATCTACACTAAACCTAATCAAAATCAGCCTGAACCCTTAATTATATATAGTCCTGTATTGATGCTTCGATGAATATTTTCATATATAGAAAGTAAAGTTAAAAAAGATCTATTTTTTAATTAAAATTTGAAACTGATTTTATGAAATTTAATACTTAAGATTATAGTGAACTTTTATTGAAAAATAAATTAAATATATCCTCCTTTCTTTTTATTTCTTATCAAGCTACTACTTTCGTCTTTATCTTTAAAGTTTAAACCAAAAAATGACGATTCTGCTAGCACATGGGAACACGTGTCGAAAACCCATTTGCTGAAACTCTTCTATAACTGTCAAACTAAAAGAATCCTAATTCTGGTCAAAAAGAGCTGGAGAGACCCACACAACTCTCCAATTTTAGGCTTATAAAGACAAGATATTAAGTTCCTACTTCAACGCAGCATTGGTCTACAGAGTTTCGTTAGCTCCTAAATTTTCAATCTTTTGGTGCTCTAGCCCTCAAGAAAGATCACGGGCCGGAGAAACCCTTGTCAAACGCATTACTTGACATGGGTCTGTCAAGATCCGTCGCCGTCGTGCTGGCCTTGATGGCCTTGTTCTCCGTCTCCTCGGCGTTGGACATGTCCATTATTGACTATGACATCTCGCACGGGCAGTTTCCGGACAGGAGCGAGGCTCAGGTCCGGAGAATGTACGAGATGTGGCTGGTCAAACATCGAAAGAACAGCAACGATTTGGGAGAGAAGGAGAAGAGGTTTGAGATTTTTAAGGATAATCTTAGATTCATCGACGAGCATAACTCTGTCGAGCGGAGTTACAGGGTCGGTCTTAACCGTTTTGCCGATCTGACCAACGAGGAGTACCGCGCTAGGTACTTGGGTACGAGGATGGAGATGAGAAACAGAACGTTGGGGTCCAGAGGACCGAGTATGAGGTACTTGCATGCGGTCGGCGATGAGCTGCCGGCAGAAGTCGATTGGAGAGCCAAAGGGGCTGTTGTCCCTGTCAAAGACCAAGGGCAGTGTGGTAAGTCTTTTGTTGTCTGGATTCTCCGAGTGTTTAGGTGTTTAGGTATGGGTGGGACCAAAGAACATGTTTTTACCAAGGGAGTGTCATCCTTTTTTATTTGGGCAATTATAGATCGATAACTACTCTTTTTATTCGGAAAATTTGTGTAAAAATTCTTGATTCTTAATAACCTGTATGATAGATTTGTTCTGTTACAAGCAATTGTGGATCTTACATGAGAGTAAAGACATTGCTGAATTTGAGTTATGAACTTTGATGTTCAACTGATTTTACTTGCTGGCTTATACTAATTTTTGGTTGTGATGCTTAACATCGATTCTACTTATTAGCTTTGTGTAATGATTAATTCTTTAAGGAAAGTTTCAATCTTCTTTAACGAAATTGTTTAATACCTACTGTACTTAATTGTTTAAATGAAGTTTCTATTGGTTGCGTTTGATGCTCAGTCAAGTTCAATTGATTGGTTTACGGTGTAAGCCCTCATATTCCATTTCTGCACTAGTTGTGATTGTATTTCATAAATCATGTTCTTTCTTTTTTCCTCTTGTTTTTTTTCTGTATTTATGCTGTTCTTATTTGCTTGTTCGTTATCAAGGGAGTTGCTGGGCGTTCTCAACTGTTGGTGCAGTGGAAGGGATAAACCAAATAGTAACTGGCGACTTAATCTCCCTGTCTGAGCAAGAGCTTGTGGATTGCGATAAATCCTACAATCAGGGATGCAATGGAGGACTCATGGACTATGGCTTTCAGTTTATAATCAACAATGGTGGTATTGATACAGAAAAAGACTATCCATACAAGGCTACTGATAACTTGTGTGATCCGAACAGGGTATCTTTCAAACCTTTAACACCATATCAGAAGATTAAAGCTGAGAATCATGATATTTTCTATCAGAATTTTCATGTTTAAATTGATCATTACTTTTTCTACAGAAAAATGCTCGAGTTGTTACCATTGATGGATATGAAGATGTTCCTGAAAATGATGAGAAATCGTTGCAAAAGGCTGTGGCACATCAACCAGTTAGTGTAGCCATTGAAGCTGGTGGCAGAGCTTTTCAACTTTACCAATCGGTAATTTATTCAAATTTGTTAAATAATTCAGACTTATCTAGTTTTGTACATCTATATATGTTTAATAACAATCACATTTAGAGGTATTTGAACTATAATATTTAATCTATTACTGACATAATATATGGGAATAATATATATGAAATGCTAATTGTATATTATACTCCTAAGTAGTCTGTTCTATCTTCTAATAAAAAATGTCACGTTAAAATGACCATATTGTTTTACTTAATCAAATAACTTAACTTTTGGTGGAAGTCTTAAAAACTAAAATTGATGAAAATGAACATATTGTTTTACTTTATCAAATCCAAAACTAGAGAAAGTAATTGAACTCGTAAATGAAATTTGAGGTGCATATGATATTTTAATATCCTGCCAACAGAACTGTTAGAATACATTTTGATCTTCCTTTTGTCAATCCAGGGTGTTTTCACTGGTATCTGTGGAACAGAGTTAGACCATGGTGTGGTTGCTGTGGGATATGGCACTGAAAATGGCAAAGATTATTGGATTGTGAGGAACTCATGGGGTCCTGATTGGGGAGAGAATGGATACATCAAAATGGAACGTAATGTGGCCAATACTAAAACTGGCAAATGTGGTATTGCAATTGAAGCTTCGTATCCAATTAAGAACGGTGCAAACCCCCCTAATCCTGGACCAACCCCTCCATCTCCGGTGAACCCACCACCACCACCAAAACCATCCACCGAATGTGACGACTATTACTCCTGTCAGGCTGGAAGCACATGCTGCTGCATATATGAGTATGGAGAGTTCTGCTTCGGGTGGGGATGCTGCCCTCTTGAATCTGCAACCTGCTGTGATGATCATTCCAGTTGCTGCCCACATGAGTATCCTGTCTGTGATGTTGATGCTGGAACCTGTAAAATGGTAAAAAGAAACATGTCTTTACCTCTACTATAAATACAATTCACTTCTCTTGACATTTTGGTAACTGATTCTCTCTTTGTTAAACAGAGCAAGGACAGTCCATTGAGTGTAGCAGCATTAAGGCGTAGTCCTGCTCAAACAACTCGGTCCCACTAAGCATAAAATGGCCTAATAAGTTCTCAGGTTGCGATTGTTATTCTTAAGCAGGGAAGCTTTGGAGGAATGCTTCATCTTTAATTTGCTTTTATGATGTTTGTAAATACATTCTAATGTTTACTAAGCAAAGACAGGTCAAAACAACCTTTCCTAGAACTTCACTAATCTGCTGATTCTGGTGACCGCAACATAAGTATTTGCTCATGCGTTCCCTTGTCCCGCGGCCCAAATCTCGGACCAATCGGCCTCTTTGTAGCTATTGACTTTTTCTTAAGCTATTTAGCTTTGGAAAGCGTTATAGTGTAAAAGCCCAAAAGTATTTATAAGATTTAAAATAAAAATCTTTTTAAATTATCTCATATTGTTTATATTATTATTTTGGTTCGATTATATCTTTTGAAACCTACAATTAAAAGGCACATTTCTATTTTTAGTTTTAGTTTTTTCTAATTTTTATAACTTCTAAAATAAGATTTGTTTTCTATTTTTATTTTTATAATTTGATTTATTATTAATCAAATATATATTATTTAATTATTAAATATTATATTATTAATAAATTATAAATAATTTAATTTCATATTATAATTAATTTAAAAAGAAAATTAATTTAATTTAATTTAAATATAAAATATCTTCAATATTTATATTTAAATAAATTTTCTTTAATAAATAAAAATAAATATTAGTTTATAAACTAATATTTAGTTATTAAATTATTTATTTTAATAAAATATAATATTTTATTGAATATTATATCAGAGATTAAAATTAATTTAATTAATTAATCAATTTATAAAATAATTTATCTTTTTTACAACTAAATAATTTTTAATTTTTAGTCGCGTAGTTTTATTTCTATAATTCTGTTTTTAATCATACTTTTTAGTTAATGTCTTTATTTTTTATTTCTATAATTCTATTTTTAATTATACTTTTCAGTTAATGTGTTTATTTTTATTTCTATAATTCTATTTTTAATTATTATTTTCAGTTCATGTTTTAATTTTTAATTTTTTATTTCTATAATTCTATTTTTAATTATACTTTTCAATAAAAACAAAAATAAAAACATTAACTGAAAATTTTTATAAAAATAGAATTATAGAAATAAAACTAAGCGACTGTAAAATAATGTAAATAAAAATTTAAAAAAAAACTAAAAGTGAAAAATAGAAATAATGGAGGGTGATTGTTTACTATTGTGGTTCTGTCATTGTTATTACCTTATACCCAATTGAAGGCAATTTATGAGGCAGCATGGTCGCTGACGGCCTTTTTCTGCTCTGACGCACTGCCATTTCTCTATCAGTAATCTAATCAGAGACTCATCTATGGTCATCAAGATACTGTACACGCTTCTTCAAAATATCACTAACTGAGTTAAAAAATGCTATATTCAAAAGCAGGAGACAAACATAATCTATACTTGACTTAGGCTTCTATGTATTAAAAAATCTTGAGACCATAGACCATAGGTCTAAATTACACAAGAAAAGATTGATCCTTTTAGATGTTAAAAAGGCAAGCTTTAACAATTTACACCTATATAAAAAAAAAAACTTATGTCTTCTTGCGGTCAATTTTTTAGAACTTTTAATCTCTTATCAATTATGTTGTATAAATTACTCGGTTAAAAACTCTTACTTGGTCGAAAACTCATAATATAACTCCATTGAGGCGTATCGGTAAAATATTTCATAAGTTACAAAACTATACATATATGTATCAAATTATATTTTTAAAAAAATTAATTAAATACAAGAAAATTGAGTATCCTTTATCTAAATGTGTAAGAAGAAAATGTGAAAAGTAGAAATGGTCAATAAAGATAAGATCTTTTTTCCACGGATATTATAAATTTGTCATTTTGAGACAATAACATAATATATATCTTTGTGTCCGATACAAATTAACTATGTGTAACCCTTTAGTCTTTTGGGTTAAAATTAGGACAAAAGGGACATTTAGTATGTATCTGCTTTTCTAAATTTATCCGGCAGCGATATGGTATGATCATTAGTATATCTTAAACGGTAGTCCCACCCTTTTTACACCGTTTGATCTATCCGGTTTGCTTATACCACTTTGCTTGTACCAGTTTGGTTGACTAGAAAAGCACGTGAAATGATAAATATGCCATCCTTGTAACTGATAGTACCAAACTATTGTCTCCTTTGTCCTTCCGTCTGATCTCTTCCTACCCGAATTTCAGTTTCAGTAAGCACCTAGTTTCTCTTCCTTGTCGAATCACAGCACAATCAGGTGTAGCCCTAACCCTAGATCCCTAATTATTTTTCTTTCACTAATGGCTTTGCTGTCTCTGTTTTGCGACCAATTTCAATTGGGTTTTGATGCTTTTGCTTAAAAAAAAAAAAAGAGCAATCTGAATATGTGGTATTGCATGTCAGATTTGTGTGCAAGTGGTGGGGCCTTCTCTGTATGGTTTTGGTCTTCGGAGTAGTTTTGTTACTAGAAAGTGGGAAAATTATCATGTTTGCGATTAATTAGCTTGAAAGCTCAGGATTTGAAAAGAGGCTATTTGTTGAAATGGAGTTGATGCAGCTAAAATCGATCACACAAATTTACTTTTCTGTTGTTTTCGAGGTGGGGCATTGGGGAAGTTGTTGCCCCTTTTGTGTTTTGATGCTCCTATGTTTATGTTTATGTTTGTGTTGGTGTTTGTGTCCTTATTGCAGTTGGTCGTTGCAGTGGTCTTTGTTGGCTCTGTAAGTTTCTGTATATGCCAGATCCTTGAGACAAAATGGATTCAGTATCCGTTGATTCATCAGCTCCGTCTGTTAGACCTAATGCTAGAATTCCTGCTGCTGTCAATCCTGTACCGGATAATTCTGCCCAAGAAGCTCCCTCGAAGCTGTCTGCTGCTGGTATAGCATCATGGGCCAAAAATTTGAAGATCCCTCAGCCTTTATCTTCGACTCAAGATGCGTCACCAACAGGGAGTCCTGGAAAATCAACCTTTTCACGTTTCACTAGCGGACTTGGACTGAATCTGCACCCTAAATCGCCTCCTTCAGATGAAAGTCTTGAAGGGACTTCACGATCTGGTTTGTTTGGGACCATTACGAAGGGGCTAGTTGACACGTCAAAGAATGCAGTCAAAGCAGTACAGGTCAAGGCACGGCATGCTGTCTCTCAAAATAAGCGAAGATATCAGGTGGATTACATTGCCTATAAATCGTTTTGATCTCAAATGAATGATCATTTATTGCCATTCTTATTGGTTCTCTCACTTCTCACGTTGATTTAGTTTTATATTTTCTTTCCTAATGTTTTCATGTTTTATAGTGATGAGAGGAGGTGAGAGGTCTTTTTTGCAGTTTGATTGTTTGTTCTATAATCCTCTTTCTAGACACCGTGTCATTAGTATTACACAGAGGTGTTTCCTAAGAAAATGGGTCAACTCTTGCATTGGAAATAGGCTGGGTTTCTCCAGCTAGTAGAACTTTCCTTCTTGTGCAATACATTGGTTGAGGATTTGAATCGTGATGCTGATTCTTGCTAATATCTTGATAATAAATGTCTACACAGAGATTTTGTTTCAACTAATTTTTTTTCGTGTATTTAATCTTCATTCTGCCCTTTGTATCCAGGAAGGAGCATTTGATTTGGATATGACATATATCACAGAGAACATAATAGCCATGGGATTCCCTGCTGGTGATATGAGTTCTGGGTTCTTTGGATATGTTGAGGTAGACATGCTAATTTGTAGTTAATAATCAGACTTGATTCTTCTAGTGATCAATAATGAACTACTAGCTTTGTGATGCAGGGTTTCTACAGAAACCAAATGGAAGAAGTGATTAATTTTTTTGAAACCCATCACAAGGTAAATGGATATAAAACAATGATTTTTTTTTCATTATTTACTCTTTGTTCATTTCTAATGTCTTCTGTAACCTCTACAAGTTCTTTTGTTTGGCGTGCAAGAGGGTCATAGTTCTATTCCTTTGTGGGTATGATCTGTACCATCTTCAGCTTAATAGTGGGTACTGGTGTTGCGTTATAGAAACCGCCTAGATTCTTATACTTGTAATTAGACCTTGTAGTTTTCCTAATCAATGATTTGACTGCATACTTATGCAATGTGGGATTTGAATTGCTGGTGTGCTCATCTTGTTGTTGATAAGTACGTCGAGTTTCTTTCATTCTCCTTCTACACCTAACAATGGCATTTTTGGAATTCTAACGTTGTTTTATCCTAATCTTTGACCTTTGGTCGACTTTCTATGTGCAGGGCAAGTACAAAGTTTACAACCTTTGTTCTGAAAGGCTGTATGATGCATCCTTGTTCGAAGGAAAGGTGTGGTACTGTTTTTTAATATCTGATGCAGTAGTAAAGCATACATATCATTGTTTGCATCAGTAAAGCAGATTTGACGATTGTTGTATTTCAGCTCAAATTTGGTCTGTCCTATTTGTTGTGTTGTATAATGTATTTTCTTTCTTTTATTTTCCCTCTTTTGATACTTGAATGCTTTAAAGATTTCTATTGGCAATAATTGTATTGATAGCTTCTTATGTATGTCACATGAAATTGTTTATTAGGTGGCTAGTTTTCCATTTGATGATCATAACTGCCCCCCGATTCAACTGATAATTTCATTCTGTCAAAGTGCTTACTCCTGGTTGAAGGAAGACATTGAGAATGTCGTGGTTGTGCACTGTAAGGCTGGAATGGCAAGGACAGGATTGATGATTTCTAGCCTTCTTCTATACTTAAAGGTAAGATATGGATCTCTTTTCCAGTTGAATTGTACTTTGATTTGACATTTATCAAATTGTTGTGGAAAAATACATGCAGTTTGTTTTAAATGCAGCAGAATGAGAAACATAGAACAATCCCGGATGCAATCTCAGCTGGTTTGAGATTATATGCAGTGATATATATATTCTATTACCTATGATGTAATTCGTACATTAGTCAGTGTTATGTTAATATTACCAAATAGTTTATGTTGTTAATTAACCTTTTGTTTGCAGTTCTTTCCTACAGCTGAAGAGTCAATGGATTACTACAACCAGAAAAGATGCATTGATGGGAAAGGGCTTGTTTTGCCAAGCCAAATTGTAAGTGAGCCATTACCTTTTTTCTTTTCTAAGGAAAATACACATTTAATCTCTTTGCTGAGCCTTCTTCTCATCGTATCTGATAGTTACCATTCTGTTGTTATTTCTTTGTAGAGATATGTAAAACATTTTGAGCGCATCATGACATACTTCAATGGTGAAAACCAACCTGGGCGTAGGTATGCTTGTTGCCTTGCATTTGTCAGAAGTATTATTTGTTTCTTCAGTTACGAAGTTGATGCTTTCTGCAGGTGCATGCTTAGAGGATTTCGACTCCATAGATGCCCTTATTGGATCAGGCCTTCCATAACTATCTCAGATCACAACGGTGGGTGTGCCATTATAAATAAAGATTCCATTTTCCTTTTCTTCGCTAATTCTGCATTGCCAATTCAACCATTGCAACTAAGTTGGTATATTTGTTCTTTTTTGCATCTCATGAGAAGATAGAAATGCTTTATATCTTCCTTTGTCTTCCTTCGTATGCCTTTGAGCTTCAGTTTTTGGCTTGATCTGTTCTCTTTGATGGCAAATCAAACATATTTGCGGCATAATGTGTTTCTTTCCACATCTCTATTGTTCTGGAAAATGTGTAAATCCCATTGGTGTCTTTGCTTGATAGAAGAACTAAGCTACACATGTTCAGGATGGGTCTTCACTGCTCTGCCCCATTTCTTTCTCCTCTTCCTTTTCTTTTTTTCTTTCTATTTCAAAATGTGAAACAAGATGAGTGGACACTTATAGAGATACAAATGATGAGTGGCAGTTAAACTTCACATTACTTTATATGTTTAGATAAATATCAATTTATCAAGTATGAGTTATTCAAATTCTTGTTTATCTCTTCAATGCTTTCTTTATCTACAGGTGTGCTCTTCTCCACCAAAAAGCATCCCAGAACCAAGGATTTGTCGGTAGGTTACTTTTCAGTTTCTTGAAACAATTGCTGTCATGCCAGGAGTCTCTGGAAAGCTCTATTAAGAATGTCTTCTCTTTTATGGACCACTGGATAATCTAATGTCTTCTCTTTTATGGACCACTGGCTAATTCTAGCTTTTTATATGGATTCAACTCTTTTCCAGTATGACAATTCTTGTTCCTTTTGCAGCCCGAAGATTACTGGTTTACGGCACCTAAGAAAGGAGTTATGGTCTTTGCTTTGCCAGGGGAGCCTGGTCTAACAGAAGTGGCTGGAGACTTTAAAGTCCATTTTCATGATCGCCAAGGAGATTTTTACTTGTCTGTATTTGACCTTTTAAAAGAATATACTGCTATGATCATGAACAGAATGTGAATTACTTAGTACTTCCTTTGTAATTTCAGTTGGTTGAACACAACAATGATGGAAAATAGAAAAATCTTGAATACTGGTGACATTGACGGGTTTGACAAGGTAATCTATTTCTCACTTAACACAAAAACTCCTGTTTTCTTTCTTGCTTATTAATCATGGTGAAAGTGCTGTTTCATCTAGCAACCTTACTCTTGTCAGATGTCTTATATTTTCCATGCTTCAAGTAGGCCTAACAATCTTACATGATTCTCTGCAGAGAAAGCTGCCTTCCCCAGGATTTCAGGTTGAGGTTGTTCTTGTAGATTATACTGTGGCCGTTCCAGCAGCTTCACCTACAGAAACTACTGTTAAGAAACCAGAAGACAGTTCAAATGTTTCACAGGCCCCATCTGATACAGCCACAGCTGCAGCTGCTCCAAGTCAGAATAAGAACCAATCGAGTAGTGATAAAGATGACGTTTTCTCAGACAGCGAGGCAGAGGAATCTGTATCTTCAAGAAACAGGCCAGCTCAAGCAACTTCTCAAGACGGGACTGCAGTGAAAACCTCCACTACAAATGACAACACTGTTAAACCAGATCAGGTACAGGGTATAACTCATGCAACAGCGCAACTTACTTTGGGAGGCGCAGGCTCCCAGGCTTCTACTCAACCAAAAAGTGATGGAGCTGGATCAGGCTTCGAGATTAACAATTCAGGTAGTGAATTCAAAGCAATGGCTGCTGATGTATCTGTCTTCACATTTGGAGACGATGAAGACTATGAAAGCGAGTAAAGGTCAAGGGCATGTTTATGTCATTATAGAAAGTTGTATATATGAATTGGCTTGCAAGTTATACACGCATGTGGATGTGGTGATTATGGTTTGATCAGTCCATATCGAGTAGTAGTGTTAAAGTCAGCTTCTGGCTTTATCTGTTGTTCGAGCTGAAAGCAAGCTGGTGGGCTGAGAAATTACTGAATCTAGTTGTTGCACCAATTAGTTGAATTCGTTTTATTAATTCCTTTAAATAGTTGATTTAACACATTTTATAATGTTATCTTTCTTTTGAGCTAGTAGTTCATAAATGGAGCTTCCTGAATCTTGGAGCACAGGTTTAGTTCTTGTCAAATGGGAACGATATTGTTTTTAACGAATCCTGAAGTGGGTCAAAATTTGAGGAATTTCTATGGAGTCCACAAGAATTTGTGTGAAACAATGAAGCAATCCTGTCTTGTGAAACAGTACAAGGTCAGAGGCTTCTGCATGGGTTGGTAATGTTAAGTACAGAATCAGGCTCTGCCTCAATTTCATGGAAATTGTTCTTGAAAGTCAATTGTGTTCTGTTTAGTAAACGAAGAATGGACCAATTCTATTTCTAACTCTAACACACCTCATCTTCCTCGTTATTTAAGTCAATGCAACACAAAGTCTTCCTCTCTTTTTTTCATTATTTTTCCATATTTATTTTCCTCTGACAATTTCCTTAAATTTTATGTAAAAACCTTATATTCACGTGATTGGTAAGTTGTTGCGTCAGTTTAAAACTTTACCCGATACACATCTAAACAATATCGAATGCAGATTCTTCCGTTTTCTGAGGTCGCGGTTTGCGGGTTCGAATCGTCCTTATGTATGCAGCCGTTTAAAATTTGATATCAGAATTTTATTTCTTATAAGAGCCCTACCCAATTCGAGCAAAGATTAACCTGAATTAAGGATGGCTTGAAACTCTCCTACGACATCTATTGAAACCCCTAAAAAAAACAACAACGCTTTATCGATAGCAGAATAAAAGCAGAATAACGGGAAAGATCCGAATTATGAACCCCCGACAATAACTGCAAAAAGAAGACAATAATGAAGAGTGTGTACGAGCGTAAATTTGCAAGATTTATCACGTGCACTGGTCAAAGTCTTCGCTCCATGATCTACCGCTTTTATAGGTAATATTTTTAACCAGGTGACGGCAGCAAGCGCCACCTTAGAAGGGAAACGAGCAGAAATCCTACGGTGAAAAAAGAGTTGAGTAAACAAAAGAACATCGGAATGGATAAAACCATTAACGTGCTTAATGTAATTAATGTTCGTTCCACTCGGTTTAGCGAACCCGAATATAAAAAGAGATGGTGGGTCGTTTATGCAACAAGTAATTTTTGACCAGTTTTACAGGTCAGCTCTCGGTCACCTCCCATCCAATGTCGGTTTCTGGTATTCAGGGACAGCTTCTTGAAGTCACTGGTAATGACTGAAGGTTCCATTTTAGTGTTTTTGGTTGTTGTTGATCTATTTCTTTGTTTTGAGCTTGGTCCTTATGTGGGTTGCCTTCTGTTTTGTGTTTGGGTTCAGTGGTTGCCTGCACCAAATTGAAAGACACAGAATGGATTTCAAGGCAAGATCCTTATGTTTGCCTTGAATATGGTAGCAATAAGGTCCGTACACGAACCTGCACAGGTACCTGCCTGAAAGTTCCTTTCTTTGCGTGCATCTGTGTTCTCTATTTTCTTATGTTGATTTCCTGGTACCTTTTTAGGAATGTCACTGAAACCCTTTTTAACTCTGCTTTTCAAGAGTTTGATTTTTTCAGTTAGTATTCTTGTTTGGTTAAGATTTGTAGCTGATGAATCATACGGAACTTATTTTCCCTTTTTTAATTTATTGTGCTTGGTTGGTTTAGATGGTGGTAAGAATCCTACATTCCAAGAGAAGTTTATATTCACCTTGATTGAAGGGCTAAGAGAGCTAAACATTGTAGTTTGGAACAGCAATACCTTAACTAATAACGATTTCATTGGCAGCGGAAAGTGAGTATTCTTCTTATCTCTTTTATGCAGTGATGATTCGTTATGTTGATGCTCTGGGTCTGATGTTAATCTAATCTCATGGAAATTACTGAACTTAGGGTTCCGTTGCATAAAGTTCTGTCTGAGGGCTTTGACGATTGCACTTGGCCACTTCAAACTAAAACTGGCAGGTAATGTTAATGCAATTACTTCTGACTTTGACTTGGGATTGAATTCTTTGAATGCCAGTATTTCTTGAAGTTCCTGTGTTTAAATATACGCAAACAAGTTCGATCCTTGCATGTTTGTTCTTAATAGCCTTGTGCACATCTTCTGGCTATGAGGTATTGAAATGAAAGTCGTATTTATCCTGCTGTAATAACTTATGTATTATTCACAAAGATGGTATTGAATTCTATTAACAAGAACAAAAGAAATGGTGAACTTATCCATGGTTTTTGGATATAAGAGAGCGACTTTTAGGCATTGCTAGAACATCATTTATGTGGTTTTATGTTTACAGGTTTTGAATTTTCAAGGGCATAGCACTAATTATTTTTGTATTTTTGGTAATGTTGCCTAATGTCCATTATTTGTTAAGTGCATTGATTGAATGTTTGAGATTTCTTGGTTCCTCCTTTTTCGTTCTCATAGCATGCTTTTGTCCATGTCCCTGCGTCAGAATTTTTTGCAAGGAGGGAAGGTTTATGTTTATGAGTGATAGAAAGACAGACATGTATTATGTTACCATGAGTTGGATGACCTAAGTATCTTTTTAAGAGTGTTTTGCCCCGTTGCAGAGCTGCTGGAGAAGTGCGACTTATAATGCATTATGCTAATGCCAAGGCAAGTTATTTCGATGACCTGAAATTTTAGATATCCTATTATGTTCTGTATCCAGGAAGATTTCTTGTTTGTTGCGGGCTTACAAATGTGTTTGTGCAGAAAGCTGCAACACCTTCAGCACCACTTTACTCAGCACCACATCCTCCTCAAGTCTCAACATACTCAGCACCGCCACCAGCATACCCAACTGCTTATCCACCACCAGCATATCCAGCCTCTTATCCACCACCAGCTACAGCCTACGGTGGCCCATCTCCTTATCCGTCATACCCAGTTAATCAAGCATATCCACCGCCTGCATATCCCCCTCAACCAGCTGCTTACCCCCCTTCACCATATCCACCACCTTCAGCTTATCCTCCATCACCATATCCACCTCCTCCTCAAGGTACACCCTACTATCCTCCTGTTGAGTTCATGTTGCTTTGTTTACATCTGCTGTTAAATGCTGATATTCAATCTGAATTGTGGCTAACTCTAGCTTTCTTTTGTTTTAGGGCATTATCCTGGAAACTATCCCCCGCCATATTAAGAAGAAACTCTTGCTCATCCAAGTGAAAAAGCATGTAGATTTAACTGTTATGTATAGATGATTAGAGTTCAAGTGCTTAGTTTCTCAGTTTGCTATCGAGTGCCAACTATGAATATTTTCAAGTTTTTCATGAATTTTAAGTTCAATTGTTAATAAACTTTGTGCCTCATTTTGACAAGTATATTTTTTTGTTTGCAATACATTGTTTGCCCCTCTCATTTTATTTTTGTGTTTGCATCGATAATGTTGATTGTGACCGGGTATTGGCTCAATTAAGCTAAAGAATTGATAACAATGGTCATGACAGGTAATACAGTGCAATCAAAGGTTAGACTATCCGAGACTTAGTTCAAGTTAGTCACGTTCTGGTAGCAATTCTTCAATCTGCTTTTGTTTTCAGTTTCCATTTGGTTACATATACTCTCCCTCTGTCATCAACTGTGTGTCTGTTTAGAATATTTGATCTTCTAAGTGTAAACAACAATCTTATAATACTTGGAAGTCAACCTTGCTATGTTTTCAGGAACTTGTCATCGGACGCTACAAACAATGGCCAAAGCTCATAGCTACAAGGTTTTCTTAGATTAAAAGGGCCAACTCTTGAGCCTGGGGGAGGGTCGTAAACTTTAAAAGGGCTTGTCCAAAGAAAATATATCTATGAAATAAAATAACTCAATGGTTAGGAAGATACACGTTGAATCATGAATAAGTGAACATACTAACAATGTTGCAAGCAGAGACACTGCTCATTGATAACAGCTCAACTCGTGTTGCAAAGTTTCGGTTTCCAAATAATATGGCCCCAAAACATGTTCCTACAGCAATTTTTATCTAGTCTAAACCAACTTTCATGCTTCCTCCACCTAGTTCAGCAAGCTAGCAAGTATAGCTATGTAAGTCACTGTTTTGTTGCTACTCCCCTTGCCATAGTGGAGTAGAATCAGTGGACACCATTGATCAGAAACTGCAGTGACTCCTGCATATGGTTTCTTGATTGTTTGCGAT
Source organism: Erythroxylum gracilipes (assembly GCA_026413385.1). NCBI lineage: Eukaryota > Viridiplantae > Streptophyta > Magnoliopsida > Malpighiales > Erythroxylaceae > Erythroxylum > Erythroxylum gracilipes. The sequence goes on along the minus strand of JANZLC010000201.1, from coordinate 33,839,414 downwards.
GTTGTTTAATATGCCATGATAAGGTACATTACGTTTTTATCTACAGTTTATCTCTGTTCACATTTCTTGTGCTATTTCTTTTCAATACAAGAAGTCTATGTTCTGCTTCTGTGCTACATGAGAGAATCAGTTTCATTTCTATTCACTTTGCACACAGGCCGGAAGTGTTAAATACAGCAACAACAATGATAACACTCAGCGAGAGTTTCGTTGAAACTTAAGATCTTAAGAGATTCAGTAATACACAATTTTAAGCTTAACTAGTGGAAAAGGTTAGAAGTGCTTACTGGCAGAAGTTAATTTGGAGATGGATACAATGTAAGTTGGCAATCTATCAATCCCCCACTTATTAATTACTTCCAGTAGCACAATTGCTGCTTTGAAGGCCCACTGACTCTCACTTCACAGGCAACAACACATGAAACCAATCAATTGAGAAATGCCAAAATCATTAGTTCCGAAGGCAATAATGTACCTGTGGAAATCATGGGTTGCACTGGAAATAATGCCACATACATTCCATATACATATATCTATTCCAGCTCTAGTGGGAAGTCAAAGGTCTCCAGCTCTCGACTGGTAACTTTTGATGGGAATTCATGTTTCTCCTTCAGGTCAAAGCCAATGTATACCTGAGGTATCATTTGTATCACATAAAAAGGTTTGGTTATAGTGGATAACAAACTCTTTATCCTCTCTGTCTTCATAATCAAACACAATTTGGGATATAATTTACAAGATATTCAAATAAAATTGTAGATAAAATTTAATGAATCAGGGCCACAGCACGGTAATCTGAACATAGGATTTCGTGTGCTCGAAAGGTGCTTGAAGAAGAGGATCACGCACTAACCTGTCACGTCAAAGTTGATTATGTACATCTCGAGAGACATTTGATTATATTTTTTATGTCGTGCACTTCCATTTGCCAAAAAGTCGACGAAGAACTAGTAAAAGTATGATTTGACATTAAACTTTATTTGTTACAGACATAATGACATAAACAAATGATCAAGCCAAAGTCCTAACTGGAAATTTGATGAGAAATTGGCAAGTGGTAGACATTTTTTCCAAAAAGATGAAATTTTGTGTTGTCCAATCAAATCTCATTTACAAAAAGTAGATAATAAAGTTTTGTATCAACTACTCATTAATGTGACATTCCAACTAACTTGGGATACTTGAGATAGAGGCAAAGCTTGGACTTTTATTTAGTCCTTGGATTGCTCCATCTCTTCATAATTAGAATATGCAGGACGTCTTGTCTTATGGAATGAGTGTCTTAATTGATTCAATTATTTAATATGAAAATTTATTATGTAAATTGATAGAATTATTAATATAAAAGAAATTATGTAAAAATGAATTTCTTAATTAATAAAATTATTTAATGTGTACGATAAGTAATTATGTAGATTGTAATCATCACTTTTTTATTCTTGTTTCCTTTCTCACCCCTAATTAGAGTCATTGATTCTTGATTATAGAAAACAATTAAAATGAACTAGAATTTCAAAAATAATTCATATGCAAAATATTATTAATCAATTTTTGGATATTTTTACAAACGCTAAAAAGGTTATTAAATTTCATATTTTAGTTATGCACTTGGTCAGATAACAATAATAATAACAATAATAATTCAATGCAAACAATCTTGCTAAAACATGGAGTCTGAGGAGGTTGAGTAGTACATAAATAAATAAATAAATAATACTTAATAAATAAAATATGAAAAAGTATTATACTAAATAATACAACAAGGATAAATAAATAAATAAATAACGCTTAAAGGCAAAAATTCATTAAAAGTAAAGGAGAAATTCATTTTTGAAAAAGAAGTATAAAAACACCAAAAAATTAATGCTTTAGAAGAAGTGCTTCTATAAGAGGATGTAGTATTAATGGATGTTGGCAATTCCTAACATTTTATAGGCCTGGATAAAGTTAAAAAAAACTCGTAATTTGTCTCTTTATGTTTTCATGAGTGTAAGAGTGAATCTTCGTAAAGAGTAAAATGAGGCAAAAAAAAATAAAGGCAAGTTAAGATTGAGTCTTGAGCAGATGTCTTTCATGCCCTTACCTAAGATCGAGCCTAAATGGATGAGAATCCTTCGTTACAGACGGATGTAGAGGTTGAGATTCAAAAAACATAGAAAAATCTTATTCATATAAAAATGAAGTTTAGAATCATAATCAAATTTTCATTAAAGATGTATTTGCTTATACAACAACAGTAATTATTGAAAATGATGACTTTAATCTAAAAAGTTCCGAAAGTGATTTTACATAAATAAATCTTATTTATTTAGTTATGTTATAGTCATAATATAAAAATAAGATTTATTTAGACTTCAAAAGAGTGGTGAAGAATTGCTCGATTCAAGAATTCCTCATTTTATCAATGCTAATACATCAATATATATATAGCTAATTGTACTAGGTCACATACTGCTTGGAAACCGTACTTCATTAGAATCTATATTTTGTGACAATTTGGTCTTAACTCAAAAGAGTGAAAAGAGAGAAGTTGACCCCAAGAACAAAATGTGCACACCAAACAAAGTTAATTGCAGAACAACATAAAGTCCAAGATGCTATCCAACAAAAGTTTTGCAAACTTAAGACTAAACAAGATTAGGTGTGTTTTTTGGAAGCTACCTTGTGTCTGTGTTAGGAGAAGAAGCAGTTTTGGAAGTTTGCTGGTGTAAACATGCACAAGTCAAGAAACCCTTTTGTCGAGTAGGGTTTCTGCAATAAATTTGAACATGTGTTAGGTACGATAAGCAAAACAAATAATAATTGGGTATTTAGTTTCCAAGACATGGGCAACGGAGATGTGTTGTGATTGACTAACTGTGAAGTTTGGAAGTATCAATACCACAAATTCATAATGTGTCCATCTTGAGAAGAGAGTCCATTAACTAATGCTCCTTTTGAAACTTTTGTTACCTAACTTTGAGATGTACTTATGGATTCAAGTGCAAAGCACACAACAATGTAGAGCAACCTAAAACTTAAAACAATCTTTTATTTAGACATGACCATAGTTTCAATGGACATTGAAGAAAAAACCATTCTTTTGCTCATAAAGACTTTTAGTACATATTTATTGTAAATAAAAACATCACAATTTGAATATGAGTTTTTTTTTTGTCACAGAGACTTTAATAGCATATTTCGAACAACTTTCATTTTTGTGTGAAATCTATACGTAGAAAAAAAAAAGGACAAAATCAATATTCAAGACTCTTTGGTTTTGCAAGAATTAGAGAAAGCGTATAAATCTTTCTTCTTTTGATTAATAAGATTAATAATAGTAGTAGTAACTCTAAAATAAAAATTGCATTATCTATTATGTGAGAAAAATCTTATTAAATGAAAATTTGTATTCCAACTATAATATATAATTTAATAAATTGCTAAAACAACATAATATCAAAGAAAAAAAATATATAGAAAATGAAGTGCCATCAATTTTGAAAGAAAAAAACAAGAAGAAAGTCGTTGAAATTAATTAAAGTAATGTCAGGAGCACCAGAAGTCATGTCATAATATAGAATTGAGAGTACATCACTTAACTTTTGGGGAAATTCATTCAGCTTTTTACTTGTTTCAACCAATTAAAAAAAAGTATAAATCTTTTAACCGTGATAATTGTAAAAAGTTTAAAATTTTATTTTTAAAAATTGATTTATTTTAATAAATTCTTAAAAATTAATATATTTTTATTAATTAATAAGATCTTATAAATTAAAATAAATAAATAAATATTTATTTAGTAATTTTTTTCAATTAAGTTTTAAAATTTTTATTAATAAGGATAATTTCTTTCAAATATATTTTAAAATTTAAATTTTATTTAATTTGTAGTCAATTTTATGACTGTATAATATTGGATGAATCTTTTAAATATTAAATTGCTTATCTTATTATTTTAACTTTTAGTTTAATTTTTAAAATATTAATTTGTACTAATAAAATAAAAAGATATTTACAGGATTTTGATACATATTAATGAGAAAATTTATTATTGTAATAAATTAAATCAATTGATGTATAGAAAACGGCAGTAAAGGCAAGTGAAAAATCAGAGAGCTTTATAAGGCTGCATACTGCTCCTTACCGACAAGACACCTTTCCAAATTTTAGCACTAAATCTCGTTCCTTTGCAAGAAAATTTACGGTCAGTTCCTTTCATTCTCCCAATTCTCAGTCGACGCGATTGGAATTCGACGCATCTCTATTCGTTGACTCAGTGCACGGAGCACTGGAGCGTGGCACATCTGTTCTATAAAAAGTCGCGTAGATAGCATGCTCGTCGTCTGTAATGTACTAACTTGATTTGTCTTTTCAGAATTTTCTATTATTTTTTTCTTTTTCTTTATCACAATATTTCACAAATTTTAAAAAATTGGACTGAAATTAAAATTTAAAATTTTAAAAATTCGATCAATATTGTAAAACTAACTAAATATTAAATATAATTAAAAGAAAGTATTTTTATTAGTCCAAAAATTTAAAACTTAATTAAATAATTTTAAATAAATTTATATTTATACAAATTTATTAATTTGTAAAAATTAATCAACTGATTAATAAATTTATCAATTTTTAATGATAAGAATTATTAAAATAAATCGAATTAAAAAATTAAAAATTAAATTAAAAAGTTCTAACGCTCGTGTTTTTTAACCTTTAAGTAGGTCTAACATATTGTTTTTGTAAATCATTGATATATCAAGTGAAATATTACTTTGAAAAGTAACAATTTAGTAAAAATTTTGTTAATACACAAGATTTAAAAAGATCTAGTAATATCCTTAATTAACAAAAAATTTAGGAGTTGCTTGGTTAAATTTAAAGTGTACGAGAATAAATAAATAGAAAATTAATAAATGATAACGATTAGTTATTTATTATGATTGATTGAATAATTTTTTTATACCTCAATTTTAGGAAATAGTCCATACCTCCAAATACTAATATTTTTTAAAAATTAAATTAAATATAATTAGTTAAAATATAAAATATAATTAATTACAATATACAATATAGTTAATTAAAATGTAATTATTTAAGATAAATTACTTAAGATATGATTAATTAATTAAAATATAATTAATTGATTAAATAAATTATAATTAATTAGTTAATTATAATATAATTAATTAAAATATAATTTATTTATTAATTAAATATAACAATTTTTATAATATTTTTATCAAACTAACACTATCAATAGTAATGTTAATCATTGTTTTCTCTTAACTAACCATCATAATTATAATGATTATATCCATTTTTATTCTTTACTATATTTATTTTCATTCCTATCATCATTTTCTCATGTTAACCAACTGTCTCTTAAAAATAACACTAATTAAAATAGACAAAGTCAACATATTTTCTCGAAATTAATTAAAATATCCCACAAAATATACGATAATGTACTACTTAAAAAACCGTTAAATTTTTAAGTATAGAAATTTTAATACAGACTAAATTTAAATTAACCAAATTTTCTAACTTAAATAAAAATATTAATTTAATATAATAAATTAAAATAACTTATCTTAGTAGAATTTACTGGCACTTAAAGACTTAAATTGGATTGGTAGATTTGGTGTGGTGTGGTGTGGTGTGTCTCACGGTGACTTTTTATTAATGGTCTGAATAAGAGGTTGTTTTCATGAGTGGGGTCAAGCTTGGTGTGTGTGCGATTCCATTTTCTGCCCCGCCAAACAAAACCAGCGTCACACCGAAAGCACAAAACACTGTACAAATTACAAAACTCAACCCCATAATTATATATTTATCCAATTAATAATTATTAAATACAATTATCTAAATCTTAATAAGAAGACAAGCGTGAAATGAAGCCCACTCCTTTTTTAAATTTCTCTCTTTTCTTTTTTCTTTTTGTTCCTTCCCACTTTCTGCTTTTAGTCTCTGCTTCTGCTATCCTTTCTCTCTTGACAATCACTCTGTCTGCACTCAGAGTAGGAGACCTTGAGAAATGGTAAAGAGGAGACAATAACTTGTTCTCTTGTGTTTTGCTGTGTGTTAATGAGGAGTGGACCTTAAAATCTCCTATTCTTCTTCAAATGGCAATACAACAATATGAGCAAACTGTACGTGAAGAACACAACCCTTCGTTTTTACTAGATGCTCTCTACTGTGAAGAGGAGAGATGGGAGGAGGAGGAGGAGGAGGAAGACGAAGAAGAAGGACAAGTTTTGGATGAAGAGAGTGCGATATGTAGTAGCCAGAGCACGTTTAATGGGGTGAAAAGAAACTCTTCTTTTTTCCCACTTTCGTTATTGCTTGAGCAAGATTTGTTCTGGGATGATGAGGAGCTTCTCTCACTCTTCTTCAGAGAAGAAGAGCAAAGAGTTATTGCCAATGTCAACGATGTGAAAACAGACTCTTCTCTGTGTATGACTCGCCAAGAGGCTGTGGAATGGATACTTAAAGTCAATGCCCATTACAGGTTTTCAGCTCTCACCGCAGTTTTTGCTGTAAACTATCTTGATAGGTTCATTTGCAGTCCATGTTATCAGAGAGATAAACCATGGATGATCCAACTTGTGGCTGTGACTTGCCTGTCTTTGGCTGCAAAAGTTGAAGAGACACAAGTGCCTCTTCTGTTAGACCTTCAGGTATTTCTTGCTTGACTTTACCTATTGTTTGTTTATACATTTGGATAATAACAATAATAATCATGTTGGATTTTGGTTTCTTTTGATTAGGTGGAAGGGACCAAGTATGTTTTTGAAGCCAAAACCATTCAAAGAATGGAGCTTCTGGTGCTGTCCGCACTTAAATGGAAGATGCACCCAGTAACTCCATTATCGTTTCTTGATCACATCATTAGGAGACTTGGCTTAAAGAACCGTCTGCACTGGGAGTTCCTCAGGAGATGTGAATGCCTCCTTCTCTCCGTAGTCTCCGGTAAGTTTTTCTGTATAACGGTTGTCCAAGTAGATCCTTTTTTGACCAAAACTTTAGATTTCTCGATAAGCACAAAGTCGGGGTATAAAAGATGACTCTTTGTTAGCTTTTTCTGATTCTTATACGTTTCCTTTTGATGGCGTTTTGCAGATTCAAGATTATCCAGCTACCTTCCTTCTGTACTTGCTACTGCTATAATGATGCACGTTATAGACCTAGTTGAGTCCTCGCATCCCATTGACTATCGTTACCAGCTTCTGAACGTTCTTAGAATAAGCGAGGTTTGTATGGTTTAATTGAGGTTCGATTAATGTACAGAAACACTAGTCATTATTGCACGACTTAAAAGCTATGTCACTGCACCTTGTAACAGGAAAAAGTAGACGATTGTTATGAACTCATTCTCGAGTTGTCAAAGACTAGGAGCAGGCCTTGTAGCAGCAATTCTCAAAAGCGCAAGTACGAGCCAATTCCTAGTAGTCCTAGTGGTGTGATTGATGCCGGCTTTAGCGATGACAGTTCAAACGATTCGTGGGCTCTGAGTTGGTCATCGGTTGCTTCATCACCAGCGCCTCTCTTTAAGAAGAGCAGAACCCAAGACCACTTGGTCTTTGTTGGTAGTCCCAGTTGATGATCCATCTCTCTCATCTCTCGAATCATCAGTTGTCATTTACTATGCTTATGTCCCTTCAGCTTACGCTTCAGTATTCCAAGATTGCCCAACATGTTCTATTGATTCCTCTCCTAGAGATCAACGGTGGAATCGTAGAAGAGAAAGGATGAGAGCGTCTTTCTTCATAACATGTCGTTGGCACTTGTGCCCCTTTCTGTTACGATGTATAAGTCTCTTTAAGAGCATACTTTTTTTATATGGACATATTCCTCTTATAATATTCATGAAAAGAATTTTTGTTCATCTCTAATATATATGACATTATGATCTCTTCTTCACCTTCCATGCAGTTCTATGATTTTGTTACATCACTGACAGAATGACAGACAGACACAAACACACATTAAAATTGTCAAATGCAAGCTTAGTTCCCTTAAACCATTTAGGCTACAACTTAAAGAATTTGGAGTTTTGTCTGCTTGCACGTGAAGAGAAGGAGGAGCTTGTCGGACGGTGATGGTACTGGTGGTGGTCCGGTGGAAGAGAAGGCCAGTGGGGGTTTGACCTCGTTACACGAGCCATTCCTTCCATTATTGTATAGTTTATACAGTGACCCGCAATCCTCTCCATCTCGCTGTCTGAAACCTAACGCCAACCTAAAAAGTGAAGACACTATCTAACGCTCTTGGATTTTCCAACACTTTTGGCTCCCATTACACTGTAGTAGCTAAAAGGATTGTTACAGAACTGAAACTTAATTGAATCGGTCGTGTAAGATTTTCTTGCTCAAAGACCAATGGAGTGTAAGAAACTAAGTGGTCCGTTGACTTACATGTTCCCTAGTACATCAGGACAATAATTAGATTGTTTGTAATTGTAAATTATAATCCTAAAACAGTTGTACATTGCGATTACTACCCTCGTGAAATACTATGGCATGGAGGGGTAAATATAGAGCATGTCTTAAGCTGCACCAACTAGCAAATTAGAACCTAATAACGATCCATCTGGATAATTTTCAGTCGTCATGCTGAAGTATAGTTACAACAAGCTTTAAAACAATACTACCAAGTACGCAACTTTGGCATTTGGCGACATTGAAAACATAGGGAAAAAGGGGGCCTTTTCCTTTACAGGCATGAACAGGGCTAATTTCGATTCTAGTGCGTTAAATCGTCCTTGCTTAATGATTGATTGGCATTCCCTTCAGGAGATGACATGAACTTTATGCAAAGAGTATTTAGGTACGGCTGAAAAAGAAAGTCAAGTACTAGCACTAGCTGGCATGCCTTAGAAGCACTCTAGCTCTATTATTGCCAATATCATGCCATCCAAAGAAACAAATTACTACTAACCAACGTAATACGAGGAATAAAGTTTGCTAACATGGGAAAAAAAGAGTTTTTGCTTTTAAATTTAGGGTACATAATTTTGTTGGTGATTTTGATTTAAATATCCAAAAATATAGACTTCTAAGACCTTAAACTGAATTAGTTTGATCAGTTTAATAGTAAAAATTTTGAACAAATCAATTTTTAAATTTTTAAGTTTTATTTAGTTTAATAATTTTTGTTATTAAAAATCAATTGGTTTATTAATTAATCGATTAATTTTTTTAAACTAATTAATTATTATAAATCAAAATAAACCAATTAATTTTTATTTAATAGTTTTTTCAATTAAAAATTAAAATTTTCAATAATTAAAAATAATATTTTCAATCATTTTTTAAATTCATTAATTTTATTCAATTTTTAAATAATTTTATAATGTTCTACTATCAGTTGAACCTTTTAAACTTTAAATATCTTATCTTACCGATTTTTCTTCCAGTCCAATTTTGAAAACATTGATAGCAAACATTACAGGAATGTGTCAAAATCAGTTAGTTATATAAGTCACTATATCTGCTTTAAGATAGCGAGATGCATTGTGAGGCTATATTAATAGTTAGTGATTAATTCAGCTTCTTTCCTTTTTGTTTGTTCATGGGATTAGGCTAAACCTGGATTAACATAATAATCTTTCCTGGTTTACATGCCCATAGTTTTCCTTCTTAAGATTGCCAAAGATTCTTGATGCCCCATTTTTTAGTGGATTCTAAATAAACCATTTTTACTCTTTTCTTTTACTTTATTTACTTTTATTTACCAAAAAAAAGAAAAAAGAAAAAGAGGTCTCTCTTGCTTTTCTCACATGCTATACAATAATATTATTACTCGAAAATCCATTTAGTCCAAGCAGTGCATGCCAGTCACCTTTGTTGGAATAAGAACTCACCACCTCTCTTGTGTGTGTGTTTATATTCTCAAGGCACTTAAGTCTATTTTTATCATCTCCCAATTGATGTAATATTTAGGAATTCTCACATTTCTTCTAAAACATGAATTCCAGGACAAGCAATAGCAATCTAGATGCAAAGCAAACAAAGAAGTCAGCTCTGAAAATGAAATTCATGAAGAAAGGAAAAGAAATCAAGATATTATTGTTGTTTGTTGAGCTACAAGAAGTTAAAAAGTCAAGTGGTGGGAGACAAAATATTTGATATGGTGGCGAGGTTGTCTTATTTAGACCTCCCGCTTTTCTTCTCTACTTTAAGGTTGGTAGATTGTAGATGGTGCAGCAGTAGAGATGCATGCCTATTGCCTAGTGCTCAAGAGTCATCATACCAAAGTAAAGAAAGAGAATGTGAGTGTTGGTTTTTCAAAGGGAAACAGCTTGCTCCCTCTATCAGTCTCAGTCTCAAGGTCCAAAGATGGTGAAGTCAGTTTGTCCCTACACCAATAATTGTAGAATAATATGATCATGGCAAAGTCTCTTAGACTGGTGATATTAAGAAACTTTTCTTTTGACCTGGTCTCTCTCCATTTTTTTTTATTACATTAGGTATCTCGGCTTCGTCAGACTAATCCTAAGTCCCTACGACCTCACCCCAAAAATCTAGAGGATGTAAATCTGGAACTCCAAGATCCCTCAGGTTCCTACGTAGCCTGTACACTTTTGCACACAAGGAGTCTTCACATACTTGATTGTTCAGCTGATGATTGATCACTGGCCTCTCCCTTGCTCAGCATCAGGTTCCCATCAGCCCCCAGGTTCCCGAGTAGCTCCAACTCCCACACTGCCGCTGGAAGCGA
>JANZLC010000201.1:33804945-33815398 GCA_026413385.1 Erythroxylum gracilipes | reverse complement strand
TCATTGTTCATGTAGCTTCTTTGTATTTTGAATGTTTGAGGCTTTGATGTATTGGGGCTAAAAATGCACACTAAAGCTTTGTTAGAACTCATATTATATTATTAATGAAAGACATTTGGGATTTATTTGTGATTTGCCGATGTTTGTTCTAAAAGCTACTTTTCATTGTTTTGTAAATGTCCATAGGGTGGTTTTATGTGTTCTGGTTTAAGGCAAATTCTGAACTGATATAGGCGAAATTGGGTCAAGTAGCCTTCTTGAAAGTTGTATATAAAGTTTATAGCTTTCCAACGATGTATAATATGCCATTTTTTGATGTGGGAGTTGAAAGATGTAAATTTTTGAATGTTGTATGCTGTCTAGGATGGCAATTTCGGGACAGAAATTCTGATTGGGCTTTTGACCCCTCATGGAGGTAGAATTTTTCCTTATAGTCTTCATGAAGGTTGTAGGATGTATTTTTTATCTTTCTATTGATATAAAGTATGACATTTTTGGGCAATGGAGTAGGAAGTTATGATGTTTAGAAATTCTGTTACTGTTTAGGATGACATTTATCTGACAGTCTCTTTGAGGTGGATTTTGACTCCTTTAGAGGCCTATCTAGTTTTTAAGCTCTTCATGGAAGTTGTAGAGCCTTCTTTTAGCTTTCCATTGACACCAAATTTGCAAATTTTGGAGTTCTAGGTCAGAAGTTATGAGTTGTGGAAGTTGGGATGTCGGAAGAAGAAAGACCAAGAGTTTTCCAGTCGATCATTATAGTCGATTTAGTCGACTAATAGTCATTGACTAGTTGACTAATTGTCTTATTTTTTTTACTTACATTAGTCGACTAATAGTCTTCGACCAGTCGACTATTGTCATGTTTCCCCTGACCCGACCTCTTTACACTCTTTTCCTTATAACTTTTTCGTCCGACCTCCGATTAACTTGATTTTTGAAGCGTTGGATTCCTAAGACTTTCCTCTACCTCTCTATAAAAATTTATAGCTTTTGGGATAAGATGAATTGAATCAAAGTGAGAGGATCGGTTGAAAAAGTCTAAACATGCTTCAGTATTTTGGTGATATCTCGATCTGTAGAGATCCGAATGAGGTGATTCTTAGTTCTGAACAAACTAGAGACATGGAACCACAACTTATCTGAAGGAATCAATTTTCAATTTAGGAGCCAAGACTTTTAAATTTTCAAATCTGTTCGGAAGTAAGTGATTTGGGTACTTTTTGGTTGAGGTTTGGCTTGGTGTGACATACCTCCCTTGTGGGATGCGCGTCTAGATGTCACGTAGGACATCGGGCACTTGACTCGCAGGGGTGGGGTTCCAACACTTATGGTATCAGGGAAACTAGGTTTAGGTCCAGGTGTAGGATCAGGTTTAGGGGTTTCCGAAGTACCAAATGGGTAGGTTGAGTTATGATATGCATATGTATTCTTTTTAAATGAATTATTTGCACCGTTTTAAATTGTTTGTCATGCTTTAAATTTTTTAAGATTTGAACCGTTTTGCATACTTTGACAATTGTCTAGTATGAACTAAAGATTTTTCAATGGTTTTATATTGAAGGAGTGACTATGCCGCTTCGGAACAGAACTCAAGGAGCTCTGGCTCGATCTAGCTCTCGTTAGGGGAGCACGGATGAGTCACATGTCCCACAAGATGCGGGGACACACTCTGCTCCTGGTTCGGAGGCACCTAGTGTGCAGCAAGAGGTGCCACCTCCACCTTCTCCTCCTATACCTACTATGGATCAGTAGTTCCTTCAAGCCTTTGCCCAGGCTTTTACTTATGCCATGGGCCAAGGGTCACAAGCTTCAGTGCCAGCTCCAGTAGTTAGGGGCAGGCAGTATGATAAGCTTCGCAAGTATGGAGCGGTGGATTTTAGCAGAACTACCAATCCAAAAGAGGCTGAAGCATGGCTTAAGAGGACAGAGAGGGTCCTAGTGCAGATGAAAAGTACTGATGAAGAGAAGCTAGATTATGCAGTTAGCTTACTGCAGGAGGATGCGCTCCACTAGTGGGAATCAGTGCCCCATAGTCAGGTCGTGCCTCCAGTGCTGACATGGAGAGATTTTGGGGATGTGTTCAGGAGTAAGTACCTCTCCCGGGTGTATATCCAAGAGAAGGCCATGGAGTTTTTGAATCTCACATAGAGGGATATGAGCGTGAGGGAGTATGAGCTAAAGTTCACCCAGCTTTCTAGGTACGCAGCTAACATTGTGGCAAATGAAGAAGACAAGTGTCGCAAGTTTGCGGGAGGTCTCCATCTGGCGATCAAAGAGAAGGTGCTTATTCATAACTTCTGTGACTACCAGCAGTTGGTAGATGCTGCACTCCAGGCTGAAAAGCTAGAGAATGTCAAGCAAGAGGTGAGTAGGAAGAGGAAGAATAGAGGTCAGTTTTCTAGAAAAGGGGTGAGTGCTCCGATAGCTGACAGGGGTAAGAAGAGCTCCTGCACTCAGGGTTAGGTTGGCAGTAGCATCATTAATAAGAGCAAGCAATCAAGGGTAGTGTCAGTGCAGGCCTTCTCCGAAGGAGGAAATAGCAGAGCAGAGAGGAGCAAAAACTTGAACCCCCAATGTGAGCATTGTGGGAAGCTGCACAGGGGTGAGTGCTACAAATTGATGGGAGCATGTTTTCGATGTGGAGAAAAGGGGCATATGATCAAGGACTGTACTCAGATGTCTAGAGAGGAAGGGTCACAGCTTCAAGCCCCAAGAAGAACAGAAACAGTGGATTGAGGTTTTCTTTGGATTTTTTGAAATAAGACTTCAAGATATACAACTTTCATAAAGACCTAGAAGATTGATTCTATCGTTTGAAGGGTCAAACATTGAGCAAATGATAGGTATAGACGAAACCAATTGAAAAAGTAGACTAATGGAAAAAGACAGACGAATGGGAAAAATTGCCATAACTTTCACTACAGATATCAGATTAGGGTCTTCTTTGGAAGATTTGAAAGAATACTTCAAGATCTACAACATTCATGAAGACCTCAAATACTAATTCTATCGTTTGAAGGGTCAAATATCAAGAAGAAGATAGAAGATAGTGAAAGACAGACGACACATCATCACAGACGACACGTCATCATAGAAGACACGGCATCAAAGATGACACATCATCATAGACAACACGTCCTCATAGAAGACATGTCATCACAGATGACACATCATCACAGAAGAAACAAAACACAGACAACACGTCATCATAGACAACACCTCATCACAGACGACACATCATCATAGAAGACACGTCATCACAGAAGAAGCAAAATATAGAAGAAGCAAAATGCAGAAGATACATCTTCCCTGATAAGGACCATAACTTTCAACTCAGGTGTCCAAAAATTTCATATTATATACCGTTGGAAAGATAAAAGAAAGACCTACAACTTTCTAAAAGAATAGTTGCCTAAATTAGCCTAGATTAATCCAAATTTTTCCCTGATGTTAGAACACGAATTTTTCCCTCATGAAAACTTGAAAAAATGTAATGTACAAACTTGAGAGGGTCATGAGCAACAATACAAACATATTCTATTTGCATCGAAATGTAAGAGTTTTATAAAGCAGCAAATACATTAATACATCAAAATCCCAAAATACAAAAGATACATGAACTATGGTTTGCTCAAAATGCAACTAAAGACTTGCTTTACAAAACTTGCTTCAAATACAAAATAATAAAAACTAGGAGTGCTGCTTTGCCCCTTGACCTACCCGATATCCTGCTCATCACTTGAATGTGTGGGAGAAAATTGGAGGTGGGGAGAGCTTAAAGCCTGTGGGTAACAATTTTATAATTTGTAACAAGCAACAATATTTATAAGTCATTTTCAAGGCATAAATTCATGTGTATGCAAATCATGAATGCATCACTCATATCAACTTATCATGAGCACATAAACATATTAAATGATTTGGGTAAGTCCAAAACATGACGCACTACACATTTCCAATATAATGGTCCTGTGTAGTCGTGAATTCTTGAGGGAGCTCCATGCCACTAGCGGGCAGGTAGGAGAAGCCTATACTTGGGTCAACGTGCACATGACGGTTCTTGAGGGACTACCACAAACTCACATAACACATAGATTTCAAAATCTTGTAAGCTTGATGCCCACAATGGCACATTCTCTTAAAAACTTGCTTTTCACATGCTTGTTATATCGTAAAAACCATTTTCAAAAGTATGGTTTCATAATCATGCTTCATTTCAAAGACTCATTTTAAAAACAACTTTTCATAAATCATCACACAAATCACGTATAAACATGTAGCACACTCTTGCAACATTTTAAAACATTAAATGCACATGAATTAGGTAGTTGCAAAATTATTTACTATCATATCTTGACTGAAAACTTTTGTTGGCTTATTACTTAACTATAAAAGTGGAACCCACCTTGAAGTCCTTGATTATGGCTTGTTCGAATATGCCTCTTCTCTTGCTCCCCTTGTCCTTCTTGATTTTCTTTTCCAAATGAGAAACCAAAGAAACTTATGTATAAATTGATCCTAGAGCACTTAAACCCAAGCATTTATTGAGCTCTTGAGACTAAAACCTTTCCAAAAATCCAAAGCCTTAAAATGCTCTTACCTCAAATCTTCACCAAATGAAAAAATGTTTGGTTCAAAAGAAAGCTCTTACCTTCCTCTACCTTTTTCCTTCTTGAACAACTACAAAAATCACTCTTGAAGGCTAAGAAAAATCAAAACCTAGCTTGCTCTTCTTTTTTCCCTTCTTTTCTCCTTATACGACACTCTCTCCCTCTTTTCTCTTCGAATCACGTTTTTAGCTTCTTTCTAATGAAAGACACCCCATTTTCTTCCCCTTTTTACCATTAATGATTGAGAAAAGTCCACCTTACCCTTCCTTTAATGCCTTATGGTTTTTAAACTTAGGTGACTTGCCAAAATTGGCCTTACACACTCTCATTACTTTAATACTTTACCGCCCTTAACTTATGTCATATTATCTTACCCACATTAACATGCTAATTAATTCCAACATAAATTAATCTAGCAAGACCCCAAAATTAATCTAATCATGCTTATTTAAAAAAAATCAGGGGCCAACATTTCCAATAGGATCAAAGTCAAAAATTAAGAAGACGCAGAAATGGAACATACATATACGTACATATATAGTTATACACAAAAGACCAACAACGAAATGGATACACAGAAGATAAACAGGATTTTACCACTTATTAAACTTTGCTCCATCAATTGCTCAGCTTCATATAGCCTCACCAAATATTGCTAGTATTCAGCTTTTGGGTTTTAGATTAATAGAATACTTTAAAGGGTATATTTAACCCAACTATCAAAATCAAAGATTGAAATAAAATAAAGTTGTAACTATTAGAAAAAAAAAACTAATTAATCAATACTACTCTTGTGGATCCTTATCTCCTTATCTGTTAACATATTGAAACCTTTCATAACACAAAACAAATTGGAACTCTAAAGAAAATTAACAACTAATTAATATCGAGCTTCAAGGTTGTTACAAATCCAATCCCAAAGATCCATAATTTCACTGCCACTAAGGTACTTGGAACCTCCCTCTATTCCGTTGATGCAAAGCAGATGAGTAAAACCATTACAGTGAACTAATCCATGGACGAGATGAGTCTGCAAATCAAAAGAATCATGTTCCAATTGCTTGCTCCAATGGTTGTCTTATGGTATGATTAGATGATACTTTCTTTTGGAGACAAAATTACCACTCTAACCTAAATCACAAAACCAAAGATTCAAAGAAACTGGTTATATACCTCAAAAAAATAATTAGTAATACCCTTAAAAGAAATCTAAGGAAAAACCAATCGTAGACAAGAAAGATGGAGAAAAAAGGAAAAGCCTTTCAGTGAAAGAAAAAAGTCTAGTTGAAGGGCTAAAAGTCGAGATGGGCAAGTAGAAATTTCTAACCGATACATCTACAATGATCGCGAAAGGGCTGAAAATAGAGATGGGCATCTTCTTTAATGTTGTAGAGACGGACAAAAAAGCTATTAGTATTACTTTGAAGGAGGAGCAAAGTGCAGCTAATATGCATGAAGAAGAGAAGATGGTGAAGACTGAAGATATAGAGAAGAGAAAATTTATGATGTGGAGGAGATGCGATGTGCAAAGAGAAGATGGTGAAGACTAAAAAGCAGAGGGTAGCGGTGAGGAGAGAAGTTTTAGTTTCTAAAATGAGTGACATCTAAAGTTTAGGTTATATACCGATTCGATCAGTTAACTAATATACTGGCCAGTTATCTCAAAAACCAATCGGTTTTTATATAAATAGGTTATTAACTAAAATTGAACTGAACAACTGGTTGTTTCTTATTATTTTCGGTCGAACTGACTGTCCGGTTCAATTTTAAAAACATTGCAATAAGTCATTTGGAAGGAATATAGATGAAGTTATTAGAGATGACAATTGGTTTGGTCTACTCAGTCCTGAGCTAGGCTCAAAAGTTTTTACTGAGGTTTGGGCTTGGTCTGAAGCCTAATCATGCCTGGGACACCCGAGCTCAACCCAACCGATTTCGACATGAAAATTTTTTAATTTTTTAAATTAAAAATGAAAACAACGTTGTTTTACCTATACATTTTAAGCTTTAGGCTACGCAAGATCTAGATAGCCCTAGCCTGAGCTTGAGCTTAGCCCCTATACATTTTGATGTAGTGGAAGTTAAGAAGAGAGAGTTTAATAGGGAGGATAAGAATAGAGGGAGTGAGATCGCTTGATGAGAGAAGATATTGCAAAAATAAAGAAGAGATAGCTAGAGATGTAGGAAGGAAAGAGATTATGGGAAAAGAATCAGACAAGGTTTTTTTTAATTAATTTTTTTAATTAAATAGTTTCTTATATGGAAAATTATTCCACTTTTCCTTTCATATTGGCTCTATTAATAAAGAATTTAACATCATACTATTTTTATAAAAATTAAAAAATTCAAATGTTTTATTGTCAGTTTTAAAATTTTAAGCTATAATTACAAATGTTAGTAAATAAATTTTTTGTAATTAAATATTATTATTATTGTAAATAGAAAAAATATTTTTATAAAATAAATTTTTCCTTATTTACTAATAATAGCTACTAATAACTACCAAATAATGATATAGTTGATTTCATTTAATATTATTAGATTGGTACTAGTATTAGTACTTGGTTTTGTTCAACAAGAGCTTTGTAAACCAATTTAAGAAATGCATATTCATTATGTTCACAACTTCAATTATAGTTGCGTGCTTTTTCTTTCTTTGTTTTGGATGTTGATAGCATCAGTTTTCTAAGGACTTGAATCCCAATCTCAATGCTTGACCGAATCAAAATATAGATGGATGGTTTATAGTGAGAAACTCACATGGGTTTAGAGTGAGGAACACTCAAAATTTCGTTGTTATGACTACCTAATAAATAAATGGTGGGTGTCATTATTGTTGTTCTCAAGCCAATAGAGGATTCTAGAAAGGAATTGCAAGAAGAATCCATTAAAGAAAGAAGATGTTAGAATTAAAACAAAAAACAAAAAGATGAAACCAGTGTACAGCGTCGCCTGAGGAAGATGAGGTGCGTGGAACACATGACAGAAGTGACAAGCGGCAGGCGCGTGCGCAGGTCATACATTAAAAACAAATAATTTTATGGGTTTGAATATTGGTCCTACTTAAGGTATTTTATTTTGGGTCATAACTCATAATTCATTAATTAATTGATAATTTAAATTAATTAATGAAGTAATCAATTAGTTAATTTAGGTTTATATGCATAAAAGTTGCGCATATGTTTGCTATACATGATATAATTTTGTGTCATATTATGTATTAATTTGTACTTTGACCATTTATATTATGTCATGCTCGGAATTACATTTTCTTATTATATGTTGAATGTAATACATGACATTACGGTAATTTAGAATAGTTTGTTAGCCACCAAAGTGACCAAACTAATTAAATTAAATTTTGTCATGTATGATAATTGTCCCATTAAATGTTTATTACATGGAAAACTTGTTAGTCACCAAAGTGACCTAGCTTGAAAATATTAATCATTTAATTGTGAATGTTTCAATTGTTCATTATGATATGATGCTAAAATGACATAAAGGTTGTTGCACTGAACAATTGAGATTATTAATTATAACGCTAGGAGGTCACCCAAAGGTGGATTGTTGCTTATAATTAATGATATTAAAGGGACTTATTAACATTTTTGTTTAATATGATTATATATCCAATGATAACATGCATGTTGACTAGCATATGATTGATTATCCATTATAGTATATTTTATTGGCATCATTATAAGTTACAACTATGTATTTAAATATCACCCAAAGGAGAATTTAAATACAAAATTAAAGTTATTATTAGTTTGAATCCACTTAAGTCTACTCAAAGCATTAATATGTGGGCTATATGTTGTACTTGTAGCATATACTAATTTGTTCGCTTTAGGAAATGGCTTAATCAAGTTCAATGGTCTGAATTATTCGGACTGGTCCGAATAAATCCAGTTCCAACTGGGTGTAATGGATTTGGACTTGGCTATAGTTTCAGACGCAAGGCCCGCAGCCATAACTGAGACTAGTTCTGAAGCTGACAAGTCTTATTATGAGGCTTCAGAATGGTCTAACAGGCTAAGCTTGAATTTGATACGAATGATGATCGCCGAAAATGTAAAGCCGTCAATGCCTAAAACGGACAATGTAAAGGAGTTCATGTTGAAGCGTAAGGAATACTCCTAATCTGGTATAGCTGACAAGTCTATAGTAGGGATGAGTGAGCTGACGACCAAAAAGTTTAACTGGTCACATTCTATTCATGATCATGTAACGCATATGTCAAATATAGCTGCAAAGCTGAGATTCATGTATATGGATGTAAGTGAGTCCTTTCTTGTACAGTTCGTTATCAACTCACTTCCTCTTCAGTTTGGCTAGTTCCAGGTGAATTATAACACCATTAAGGAAAAATGGAACCCTTTAAGAGATTAAAGCCATATTAGTTCAAAAGCAAGGGAGATTGAAGAAAATGAAAGAACACTCCATTCATCTCACGTTTCATCAAGGGGCTAGTAGTAGCAAGAACAAACTAGGAAAGAAAGGCAAAGATAAGGACAAAGTTCTCAGGAAAGTTAATAAGGGTCGAATCCATAAAGATAAGAGATGTCATTTCTACAAAAAGCCTGCTCACTTCAAGAAAGATTGCCCTAAAAGAAAGGCTTGGTTCAAAAAGAAAGGTACATACTATGTCTCAATATGTTTTGAATCAAATCTTATTGAAGTGCCTAATAATACCTCGTGGTTAGATTTTGATGCAACTACTTATGTGTCACATGTTAAACAGGGATTCCTTTCAATCCAGCCCATAAACGGAACTGAAAAGTTCTAGTATATGGGGAACAGAATGAAGGCACGAATGCATTGGGACGTACAGATTGATCTTGGACACTGGGTGTCTCCTGGATCTTTAAAAATGTCTTTATGTTCCTGACTATGCTAGGAATTTAGTTTCTATTGCAAAGTTGGATGATGATGGTTTTAACTTTAAGATTGAAAACCTTGTGTTTTCTTTATATAAACACAAGTGTTATTATGGTTTTGGTACTTTAATTGATTGTTTATATCGTTTCAATCTTGATGTTGATTTTGTTGAATCTCTTTTTCATGTTGCCCATATTATAGGAAATAAATGTAGTGCACATAAGAAATATTATGCTTTTTTGTGGCTTAAAAGATTAGGTCATATATCCAAGGAAATGGTACAGAGTTTAGTGAAAAATGAAATCTTACCTCAATTGGATTTTGCTGACTGGGATATATGTGTGGATTGCATTAAGACCCCGTTTACTTGGCGGAAAAGTAAAGTTAATTTGGAATCTGATTCCTTGAAAAATAAATCTATGAAAAGTAAAAATATTTACATGTTTGGATACTTATAAGAATTCTAATAGGAAAGTTGGGTGGATTCTTATTATGATGTTTGGTATGCAACAATATTTTATAGAATGTAATTTAATTTTCACTTATTTTTCCAATTATATCCCTGAACAGAAATTAAAATTATTATTAAATGTTATATTACAAACAAAATCAAAAAAGCCAAGCTTTTTATTAACTGGCGTCCTCTCTCGTATCAAAGAAGCTTGTGTCTTCAAACCTCTTCCCAAATCTTCGCCTGATTCATCCAACGGCTACTGCTCCCCCTGTTTCTTACTTTTTCAATACCAATGGTGTCTGTGAATTAGATGACGGTGAAGATGAGCCGTCTATTGACGTCAACCGTCACTCTGGTAGTGGTCTCTCTCGTTGTCGCGGTGACCTTTTGTAGCGCCCCTTACCATAGAGTACCCACCGAAACATCCGTTGGTCATTCCGGTGATTACCCGACGATAAGAGACCACTACTGACAACGACCCCTAAACTCCTCATGGCATCAT
>JANZLC010000201.1:33781341-33796692 GCA_026413385.1 Erythroxylum gracilipes | reverse complement strand
TATAAATAATAATTTTTAAATTATTTATTTTAAAAAAATAAAATATTTTTATTAATACTTTATTAATAAATATTATATAAAAATTAAATTAAATTAAATTAAATTAAAGTATTTTATTTTTATTTTTAAAGTTTAATTTAATGTATAATTATTATTAGTAACAAAAAATTTTATTTTATTTTAAAATTAAAAATTAAAAATTTACAATAAAAGTTTAACTAAATAACTAATTATAAAAAATTTGAAAAAAAGAAGGGGAAGGGAGAGGCAGGAGAGTAATTTTTTTAAAAAAATAAAAATTTTGCTAATAAGTCTCTACATTTTTTAAAATTTTCGATACTGGCTGGTATATGGCTGCTACCAGACGAAACCGACCGATATTTATACCCAGTACATTAATATTACCGTTCTTTGGTCGGTACAGAACAAAATCTATAAGATTGCTCGGGGATGGTGGTTTCTTGATTTTGTTTTTTTTTTCGTTTTTAAATAGAAAAGCATAATGTCATGATGGTGTTTTGTGAACTGTATGATAGGAAAAACGTACGAACAAATAAAGCAGAAGCGTAATAATTTTTCCTTAAGCTTGAAGAATTTGTAAGAGTGGATTATAACTTTGAAACATGCAAATAGTGTAAAAGAAATAACACCAGAATTTTACGTAGTAACACCTCAAATGACGAGAGGTAACTTCCACGGCAGACCGTAGTCTTAAAATATCTCCACTGTAATCAACGAGTACACCAAATGTATCCAAACAATACACGGATAATACAACGACCGTTACTCCTTTTAACCAGTGAAAACCATACTCAAAATGTATCTCGAAACAGAAAAAGATACACAATACACAATCAACAACAATAGCGCAGAAGACAACCAAAGGCACCAAAATCTAAAATAAACTAGACGAATACTACCAACAGACAAAAGAAGGTTACTCGGCGTAGCTCTCCAATCTCGTGTAGAAGAAAGCTCCCAAAACTTGTCTCTGCCTTCAAAAGTACTGAATTGCAATTAGTCCAAATGAGCGACAATAGGACCAAATTGCAATAGTCTAATGGTGTTGCTATTTTTCTTTTGTGGCGTGTGTATTCAAACTGTGGCATAACTCATGTATATATACACATGAGATACGCCCACCAAATTGTATTTATTCAATGTGGGATAAAGCTAATTGGGCTTAAAATTATGGGCTCCATTTTATTTGGACCCATAACAAACTCTCCTCCAAATCAAATGGAGCTAATTTCCAAACCAGCAATCGATCGACAAACTTCAATCTTCCCTCTTAGTAGAATCTTCGTGAATATGTCCACACCATTGTCATCTGTGTGAATCTTCTCCAACATCAATAGTTTAGACTCCAGAATATCACGGATCCAGTGGTAACGCACATCAATATGTTTTGATCTACCATGGAATGTTGAATTCTTGCTTAAATGAATAGCACTCATGCTATCACAAAGTAAGACATACCTCTCCTGTGTAAAACCGAGTTCGCAGACAAACTTCTTCATCCAAAGTAACTCTTTACAAGCTTCAGTTATAGCAATAAACTCAACTTCAGTAATAGATAAAGCAACACATTTCTGTAATTTAGATTGCCATGCCATAGGTCCCCCTGCAAAAGTGATCATATTGCATGAAGTAGATTTTCTAGAGTCAATATCCCCAGCCATGTCTGAATCAGTGTAACGATAAAGTTTTGTTTTTCCAGTTCCAAAACACAATCTTAAACTAGATGATCCATGAAGATATCTCAATACCTACTTCATTGCATTCCAATGTTCTCTTCCCGGATTGGACTGAAAGCGACTAACCACACTGGCAGTATGAGCTATATCAGGTCTCGTGCAAATCATTGCATACATCAAACTCCTTACTGTTGATGCATAAGGAACATGTTGCATATCTTCCTTCTCTTTATCAGTTAAAGGACACTAACTACTACTCAGTTTAAAATGTGATACGAGAAGAGTACTTACAGCTTTTGTGTTATTCATATGAAAACGTTGAAGTACCTTCTTGATATACTTCTCCTGTGATAGCCATAACTTCTTAGCATCTCTTTTACGTGTAATTTGCATGCCAAGAAGACTTTTTCCGGTCCTAGGTCTTTCATCGCAAAAGACTTGCTAAACTCCTTTAAAATGTTGATCCTAGAGAAATTCTGACCAACAATCAACATATCATCAACATAGAGCAGTAAAATGTTGAAGTCATTATCTGAAAACTTCTTTATGAAAGCACAATAATAGCAAGTAGTCTTTTTGTAACCCTGCTGGATCATTATAGATTTAAACTTCTTACACCATTGTCTTGGAGCTTGCTTCAAACCATACAGACTTTTCTTTAAACTGTAGACAGTCTTCTTTACCCTTCACCATATAAGCCTTTGGCTGCTCCATATAAACTTCTTTCTCTAAATCACCGTGAAGAAAAGCAATTTTGACATCCATCTGCTCAACTTCTAAATCAAGATTTGTGGCTAAACCCAGAACAACATGAATAGAGGATCTTTTCACAACTGGTGAAAAGATTTCATCAAAGTCGACCCCTTTCTTCTGACCGAACCCTTTGATGACTAATCTGGCTTTGTATCGTATCTTGGAATCTTCATTCTTTTCCTTAAAATCCAACGATTCTGTAGATTTCTCTTACCTTTGGGCAACTTTACCAACTTAAATGTATGGTAATCTATTAAAGAATGCCATTCATCATTTGTGGATGCTTTCCATTTATCTTTTTCCTCACTTTTCATAGCTTCTTCAAAAGACTCTGGTTCTCCAGCATTAGTAAGAAGCACATACTCATCATCTGGATAACAATTAGAGGGAACTCATTACTTGTTAGATCACCTAGGAAGAATAACAGGCTCTTTAATGGCAGGGGCATCTGAGTTTTCTGCAACATCTTCATGAACAGTATCATCACCTGGAAGATTATTCTGCAAATCATACTCATCGTTACCAGGTGTATCTGTCTCTTGAACTGGATTAAGATTGATCAAACCATCTTTATCAGGAGATTTCATCTTCTCTTCCTTTCCAATGTCTTCAATGGTCTGTTCTTCCATGAAAACCGCATCATGGCTTCTAATAAGCTTGTTTTTAGCTGGATCATAAAATCTATAGCCAAACTCACCAAGACTATAGCCAATGAAGATACATTGTCGCGTCTTGTCTTTTAATTTAGACCTCTCATCTTTAGGCACATGTACAAAGGCTTTACATCCAAAGACACGTAAATGGTCATAAGAAACATTTTTCTTATACCACACTCTATTAGGAACATCACCCTGTAAAGCATAAGTGGGAGATAAATTGATAACATGTGCAATAGTTAATAAAGCCTCTACCCAAAAGGATTGGGATAACTTTGCTTCAAAAAGCAAACAATGGACTCTCTCTACCAAGTTCCTGTTCATCCTCTCTGCTAAACCATTCAACTGAGGAGTCTTTTGAGGCGTCTTCTAGTGTCGTATACCTTTCTCTTTACAGCAAGCATCAAAAGGTCTGTAGTATTCGCCGCCATTGTCAGTCCGAATACACTTTAGTTTCTTCTCTGTTTCTCTTTCAACAGAAGCCTAAAACTCTTTAAAAACAACAAGAACCTTCTCTTTCCTTTTTAAAGGATAAATGCAAAGCTTTCTAGAATGATCATCAATAAAGGTAACAAAATAAAGATGACCACTGTGTGACATAGTTTTCATAGGGACATAAAGATCTGAATGAATTAATTGAAGTACCTCTGACTTCTTAAAAGGAGACTGGCTCTTTAAGGGCACTCTATTTTGCTTTCCAGCTAAGCAATTAGAACATTTATCCAGTGTGACATCTTTTAAACTAGAGATCACATTCTTCTTGGTTAGTACATTAAACCTGATGTGACTGAGCCTTTTGTGCCATAACTCTAATAATTCATCACTAATAACAATATTTGCGCCATTAACAAAAACAATAGCCTTGGTCCAATATAAACGTGAAAGCTTCACTCCATATGCAAACACTAAGGAACCTTTACTAAGTTTCTATTTTCCTCCTTCAAATTTGTTGCAGTAGCCTTCATCGTCAAGCACACCAGGGGAAATAAGATTTAACGGTATATTAGGATTGTTTCTAACATTATTCAGGACCAGCTTCACCCCGAAATTAGTCCCCAAAACAATAGTACTATGTCAGCACTCTTTGATTTACCATTATTAGCTGTTGTTAAAGCCCCACTACAAACAGGAGTGTAGGAATGGAAAAACTCTTTGTGTGGGGTCACGTGATAAGCGGCACCACTGTCGGCACACCAAGTAGTCTCATCAGAAGTGATATTGACCAAATCTTTGTCCGCAACTGCCATTTGATCTCCTGCGATGATAGAAACACTATCACCATTATCTTTTTTGTTTTTTTGCTGCTTGCCTTTCTCTCGTTTCAACTTGAAATAGTACTTTTTAATATGACCTTTCTTACCACAATGATGACACTCTATATCCTTGTGCCTGGACTTGGACTTATCTCTACTGTTTCCTCTATTACGTCCCTGATTCCTCTCCTTGCTCCCCCCTACTTTCTCCAATCAAGACATGTGATTGAGAAGTAGATGCCTCTTATGTTCGTCTTCTAACTTCTTCATTCAAAACGACAGACTTCGCTAATTCTAATGTAACGAGAGTAGAACTAGTCAAAGTGACTCAGAGATTTTCCCAAGAATCAAGCTGAGTGCGTAATAGCAAAAGTCCCATTATCTCATCTTCAAATCGAATACTCATGCCAAACAACTGATCAAAACATCCCTGAAACTCGTTTAGATGATCAGATATAGAACTACCTTGCTTGTACTTCAAACTCATAGCTTGATCAAGAAAGAACAACTTATTATTTCCAGTCTTCGAAGCATATAGGGTCTCAAGCTTTTCCCACTTGGTTATGGCATGTGTATCATGAGAAATATGATTTAAGATGTTGTCATCTACTCATTGTCGAATAAAGCCACAAACCATCTAATGCCCATTCTTCATCAGATTTTGTCTTGGGTTTCTGCGTAGCGAACAGTGGCAAATGCAGCTTTTTCACAAAAGTAGATCCTTCATCTTTCCTCTTCATTTGTGGTAATTAGTCCCATTCAAACTAACCATCTTAACATAATTTGCCTCCATACTTCAATCAAGCACAATAAACCAAAAAGAAAACCCAGCTCTAAAACCAGTTGATAGGAAAAACGTACGAACAAATAAAGTGGAAGTGTAATAATTTTTCCTTAAGCTTGAAGAATTTGTAGGAGTGGATTATAACTTTGAAACATGTAAGTAGTGTAAAAGAAATAACACTAGAATTTTTACGTGGTAACACCTTCTCAAATGACGAGAGGCAACGGCGAACCGTAGTCCTAAAATATCTCCACTATAATCAACGAGTACACCAAATGTATCTAAACAATACACAGATAACACAACGACCCTTACTCCTTTTAATAAGTGAAAACCACACCCAAAATGTATCTCGAAATAGAAAAAGATACAAAGTACACAACCAACAATAACAGCACAGAAGACAACCAAAGGCACCAAAATCTAGAATAAACTAGACGAATACTACCATCAGACAAAAAAAGGTTACCGACGTAGCTTTCCAATCTCTTGTGGAAGAAAGCTCCCAAAATTTGTCTCTGCCTTCAAAATTGCTGAATTGCAATTAGTCCAAATGAGCGACGATATGACCAAATTGCAACAGTTCAATGGTGGTGTTATTTTTCTTTTGTGGTGTGTGTATTCAATCTGTGGCATAACTCATGTATTTATATACATGAGATACACCCACCAAATTTTATTTATTCAATGTGGGATAAAGCTAATTGGGCTTAAAATTATGGGCTCCATTTTATTTGGACTCATAATACTGTAATAGGCTTCTTGCATCGAGAAAAGAAAGTGAAACAGGGCTTTGAAATCCTTCAATTTGATCCTATCTTCCATGGATTCCGATTTTCTCAAGCAAGTAAAAAATTGCCTCAAATCATTGCTTTCAAGGAAAAAGGAATTCAATTCGGTCATTGGACACATAGAAGGTATGTTCAATAATAACTCAGTAAAAGAAAGCAGACTACCACGGCCCCGAGTGTTTAGCGTATTGGTTTTGTATTTTCCCCATCTTGCTAATGCATTGCCCCTGTCAATAAATAAAAGTTCACCACTTTGTACCAAACTAATGGATCGATCTCTTTTTTTACTTTCTAAGCCGGCCTCATCAGCTTATACGTGAACATGACTCATTAAGATAACGATTTTCATTTGCTTAAAATATTACGTGTCAAATTGGTTTATTGACCTTCGTACACCATCTCTATTATTTTCTAGATAAGCACATATGTCGTTTTCGATTATTTATTGTTGTTGTCATCATTATTATCATCATCATATTCTAAAGTCTCGCAATAAAGTAGAATCTGGAGATAGTACACAGCCTGATCTTGAGATAAGCACATATGTATATTCATTAAACTACAGAACCAACCCGCATTAATCATGGGAAATGTTCACTTCTTTCTGGTTCTATGCACTGGTCTGTTTGCTTTGGCCGCCGGTCGTCCTTATCCAATGAGACGATACTCAAGAGAGGTTTATGACAATGGCAGAATCTTCGACATAACACACATGATCAGTCCTAACTTGCCCGTGTTTGGCTCGAAGAACGGTCTTGGACATGACTACATAAGGCTTGTTGAGAGCATTAAGAACGGGTCCATAGTCAATCAGTCTGAGATGAAGCTGAACACACACACGGGCACACACATTGATTCGCCTGGACATGTATACGACAAGTACTATGATGCAGGGTTCAATATCAATTCTCTTGACTTGGAGGTGATTAATGGTACAGTGGCTTGTTTCTAATAATCAGTCCTCAAAATATCAAAGTTGGTTGAGTATTGGATTATGATCATCCCATAGATTTGCTTAAGTGTTTTTGTTTCGATGTATATATAGGCCCTGCGCTGCTTGTTGATGTTTCGAGAAACAGCAACATAACTGGTATGGATTTCAGGAAAAACATGAAATTTCCATAGAAAATCATCGCTCTTCCTGTGTAAGATGGGTAGTGATGTTGGTTTGAGTGACAAGTACTTTGAACAAATCTCAGTTTTTGCATGATATATTCTAACAGTTTACTGCTATATATCTGTCACAGCTGAAGTGATGAAATCATTGAACATTCCCAAGGGAGTACGTAGAGTGCTCTTCAGAACCTTAAACACAGACAGGTACGGATTCAACTCCGATAAAATTATCTAAGACACCTACTTTCATTAGGATAGTTACAGTTGAGTGATAATACAGCACCCAACTCAAATTGACATGTCTCAAATTTGAAGATAGCTAGTTCAGTCAAAACAGTGTGAAATTGACTAGTTTCTCAAATTAACACGATCAGATGAAGAAAATGTTCCAAGTTATGTTAAATTCTTATTGTACTTGAACGAAAAGAAAACAGTAAAAATGACTTTCCCTTATATTGTCAATGATTAGTTCAACTCAGATATGTAAATTCCATTAAACCTACTTGTTAATTCTCGATTTCATTTAATTCAGACGCCTTATGTTCAAGAAAGAGTTCGAGTCCAGCTATATTGGGTTCATGGTGGATGGAGTTAAGTGGCTGGTTGAGAACACAGACATCAAACTCGTTGGTACAGTTATATTATCTGCTAAGCTGTTGTCTAAAATATATATTTTCATTTGTTTAATTGTTTCCCTGAAAAGTTGAAACCATTATCATAAGTGAACCACAGAGTTGCAACTGCCAAGAGACCATTGACATTTCTACACTGACTTTTATACTTTAACAATGTATAACTTCTGTTCTCTTCAAAGTTCAAGTATACAATTCCCTTACAGGTTTTTTTTTAAAAAAACACCTTCGAGGACACACATGAATTCGGTACCAAGGTTTGGTTGGTAATCACTAATTAGAGAATTAATGTATGCCTATTCATTTGATACTTAAAGGTAATCAGAGGTTGCTTTTAAATTCTATTGAAGTTACCAAGTAATAATGCGTTTGTTGGCTATGCAGGAGTTGATTACTTATCCGTTGCTGCTCTTGTTGATTTACTCCCAACTCATCTTGTTTTTCTTAAAAGCAGGGTAGGGAAAAAGTAGCTGATAATGCTCTGCTGTTGTAATTTAATTTGACAGAAACATTTCTCTTCCTTCTTCTGAATCAAAAAATCCTGGAACTTCACAACTGTTGCAGGAAATCATTCTAGTAGAGGGCCTGAAACTTGATAACATCAATCCCGGAGTTTATGATCTCCATTGCTTGCCGCTCAGGATGCTGAGGGCTGATGGATCACCAGCTAGGTGCATTCTTATCAAGTGATTCTTAGCATCTTATGTATTTTAATGTAGTTAATCTGTATGATAATCTAAAGTTCTATGTCCTACGTATCATCTTCCCCATCTACTGTAACGCTTCACTTTTTAATCATGTCATGATTTATTAAACAATCCTGCTCTTCTTATGGATGACATGATCCGCCAACTTCTGCCACATGTCCTTTATTAAAGGAAAAAAGGCTCAAGAGAACAATTTTCTGATTGTATTGATGGAGGCATTGAAGGGTGTACTCCAAGTAATAATCCATGACCTTGTACAGGCTGATTACTTATTCAAACTCAAGATCTCGTCTTTTTTGTTTATTGATCTATGGTCCTTCTTATCTTATTTTATCAAGAGTAGATCAGAAGACAAACACAAGAACAAGTAATGTCTAATTCAATAAGAGAGTTAAGAACAGACATGGAAATTGATTTCATAAAGGCCACTAGGTTACTTATTTTATTTACAGAACCGTCCCACAACATCTTCTAGTCCTAGGTTTGTCGTAGTGTAATAATAATCTCAGAGCATCTTCACAATCATTATTCCACTACGCATCTCCGGAATTATCAGCCTTTCCCTGCAGGAGTAGATCAACTAAACTGTGTAAATCATCACTCAGGGTAATGAAACTGTTGCTAAGGGTATGTATTGAGTTGTAGGCTTTATGAAAACTTAACCAACAAAAACAATGGTTAACATGACATTATTTGATGGTACAACTGATTTCAGATTACTACAGGCAAGGAAAGCTTGTCACGTACCTAGCAGAACTCTCACTTCATAAGAATACATCTAATTGGAGATCCCTCAGCACCAACTATCCTTGGATGCAAGCAATGAACGGAATAGAGTCCTGGCTGGATATCATCAAGTTTTAGGGCTTCCACCAGAATGATTTCCTGAAACATAATCAGCACGTTCATACCCAAATGAAGCCAGCCAATACATTAAGAAAGTTGTTGCATATTATTGAAAAGAAAACTAAAAACTAATGGTTCAACAAAAATCTTTAAATAAAAATCAGTTGTTTAGCTTAATGAAGATCCCAAGCCAAGTAAATACTGTCGGGAAGATTTGAGTCCGGCAGACAATATAAATACTTTGTAGGCATTTAGCATGAGAATCCAAATTGAAAGATGGACTGATTAATAGATACATAATTAGCAAAAGTAGTAGTATCAAATTGTAATCATGTAAAAATCTTACCCTGCTCTCTAGAAATTCGAGATGAGCTGGAATCAAATCTGTCCAGGCAGCTACAGATAAGTAATCCACTCCTTCGCATGCGAAACAAAAAGAAAGTCACACAGTACATCCAACAGTACTTCAGTTGTCCCAGGGGGAAAGATACGAAGAAAGCATGAAGAAAGGAAGAAGAGAGAGGGGGGAGGTGGATTAAAAAGCAAATGATGAGATAAACAACTTTAAAAAACAGGATCTACATAATTAGATAAGAATGTGCCTTGCTCTGGCATTCAACCTGGATCAGTCTGTCAAGTAAATGAATTCTGGTAAATGATTAGCAGCAATAATACAACATAGGTCTAGATAACGTTATCAAGATTGCAAACTATGAAGGAAGGATAGTTGTCACATTTGTGAAGATATTGAATAAGCTTGCAGAGTGCTATATAGTTTAGAGTTAAAGGGGAATAAGAAGATATCCAATTATCTACATATTCAAATTGCAGGAAAAAAGCTTGGTGTACGATCATTTTGTACAGAAACAATATGTCAAAAGAGGTTGACGGGGCACAACTCACGGTAATGGAATGTACAGAATGCAAGTCCCAAAACTCTCAAATAAATCTTGACATGATTACTCATCTATCCATAACTGAGTAATCAATCACGATTATTCCACAATTCTTACCACATCCTGTAAGGAAACGCATCAATTTGATGAAATCAAGAAAAACAATAAAAATAACATGAAAGCAAAGCTAAGTACAACTGATAGGTAAATTCTGTGTATATATGTATTTATGATATGTACATATATATTATACACACATAGAAAATGTTGCATCAGATGAGGGATAGGAAATATATAAGAGAAAATGCAGCAAAGCCTTCACCATCCAACTAAAAATTAATGAAGAAGGTCAACAACTTACCAACAAGTTTGATGTCAGTATTCTCTGCCAACCATTTTGCCCCATCCCTCGTGAATCCGACGTAACTTGTATCAAACTGATTTTTGAACATAAGCTTCCTGAAGTGTTATTAACATTTTTAGATAATCACATCCCAAATGAGCAGTAAATTTCATTTTGACAGTCAAGGAAAAGTGATTATATAACAGAAACACAAGTCCATGTGTTCTTTGAGAACCGTAAGCTGTTATATCAAATTACTATGCCTTAAGATACAAGAATACAGAGGCAAGAATAAACTCAACGCTTAGGGCAATGTATTTATTTCAATTTGCCCTTAGAACAGTATGATATCCCCTCCGACATCAATCTTTTAATATTAAAAGATTAAGGTACTGAAAGAGCCAGCCAAAGATTCTGGAAAGTTACTATTAAGCTCCAATATATCTGCTTGCCTTAAGAATCCAAATATCAAATTCATCAAAAAAGAAAAGTTCATGGAACTATGAAGAAGATTGAGGACTTCGTCAGTATCATTGGCAATAGCAACATCATATATGACAGGTTTGTTGATAATAAGACAATGATAAAACAGGTAGTATCAGAAATCTCCATGGAATTTAATTAACAGGAAGAAAATAACAGATAAGAGGCATGAAAGACATTCAGGAGTAAAAGACACTTGTGGCATACTAGTAAGTCAAGAAATTTCTTGAAAAGAAAGCTTACCACTAATCACTAATACCTAATAAACTGAAGAAACTTAGTATTAACCAATGAAGCAATGTGTGATATGATCCCAATAACTTATTCTATTATTAGGGGATTCTTGACAACGTATTGCTATTAAGAACAACTCTGGCAAAAAGAGATGAGCAAGCTGAGAAGAAGTGATCAGCAAAGAACCAGAAAAGACAATGTTTATCTGATAACATACTCCAGAGATCTGGGCCATGAAAGATTATGCAAGGGAAAGAAATTAACCTGTCAGTGTTTAGGGTCCGGAAAAGCACACGCCTGATTCCCCTAGGAATCTTCAGGGACTTCATAACTTCAGCTGTAGTACATTCATAATGTGGAAACAGAGAGAAACCCAGAAGAAAAAAAAATAGAGAAATATTAGTGAACTTCTCTGAATGAATACTAACTATATGTACAAGATAAATTAAGTCATCGTTATATAAGTGTTATGTACTAATTAAGGCATACCAGTTATGTTCGAATTCCTTGGAACATCAAGCAACAAAGCAGGACCTGTTCCCAAAAGAATCAAAAGTAAGAAAAACATAAAACCACGTCAAACAAAATGAAAACCCCAAGATTAGTAAAAAGTTACCATTAAGGACTTCGAGGTCCAGAGTATCGACATCGAATCCGGCGTCGAAGTAGTGATCAAAGACATGTCCAGGAGCGTCGACGTGGGTGCCACTATGAGTGGGAAGCTTCATCTCGGAGTTGTTGGCTAAGGAGCCGTTCTTCATGCTGGCGGGCAGCCAGAGGAACTGCCCGAGCCCATCATCTTTGCCCCAAGTAGGCAAGTTCTCGGTTATCCGGTGAGTGATATCGAAGATTCTGCCATCACCGTAGACTTCGCGCCGGATGGGGATGAGGTCATTTGTGTCGGAGGCGGAGAAGGAGGTGTCTGTCGTGCCCGGTATGGTCGGGTAGGCGGCGGAGGAAGCGGTGGCGGAGTAGAACGGAGAGGAGGAGAGGAGGAGGAGGAGAAGGAGGGTGGACGACATGCCGTAAGTGTTAAGGTGTTGATATTTTAGTGAGAACGCCGTTGTCAGGTACCTACTTAAAGCGGCGTTTAGAGAAGATCAAGTCTGACTTGGATCTGGTATAAATAATATTACTCTTATCCTACTTTAACTAATCGAAATACGTCGTAGTATTTGCTTAAAATTTAAATGAATCATTCATTCGTAATTGTCCCGGCGTAATTTAATTGTCACAGTGTTTTATAATTTATTCCGGTACGATACATACCGGGCGGTACATACCGGTATCTATAACTATGGAGCCCACAAGGTGTGACATTTTTCCAATTTTTGTTTTTGTTTTTTTTTAATTATTTTAATTTTAATTTTTAAATAAAATTTTTAAGAAAAAAATTAAAATTTAAAGATTGATTAATTTATTTATAAATTATAGAAAAATAATAAATTAAATTTAAAAAGTTGATTAATGTCATTATTATTATTATATTAGCACGCATGAATATAAATGTAATATTAAATATCTTGTATATTTATGATAAAGTTTTCTTTTACATAAAATACTTGTGAAATGCAAATAAATTATACAACATATTATATATGTGGAATAATTTGTTTTGATTTTAACAACTTATTTTAATTGATTAATTTACTATAATTTTTTTAATTAATTTATAATTATAGAATTTATACATAAACAGTTAATTTTACCAAACATTTTTAATAAACAGCTAATGTTGTCTGTTGGTCAAATTAGCTAATACAATTAGCGGTTAAAATTTTCACCGATTTAATAATTCTATTTAAATAAAATTTAACAATGACGATGGAAATCAATTACTTTTTATCTAATAAGGTCTTATTTATACGAAAAATATTTAAAAAGTAATATTTTAAATTTTGAACTGACTAATTTTTTTGTTCAGTTTTAATTTTTCAGTTTGATTTAGTTTAATAATTTCTGTTATTAAAATTGATCAATTTATTAATTACTCGGTCAATTTTCATAAACTAATTAATTGTTATTAATTAATTAATTTTTATTTAATAGTTATTTTCAATTAAACTTTAATTTTTTCAATGCTTTTTTAGTAAGTATAATCCCTTTAATCAATTTTCAAATTCTTCGATTTTATTTAATTTTTGACTGATTTTATAATGGTTACTACTGGTTGAACCTTTTAAATCTTAAACTTCTTATCTTACTTGTTTAACTTATTTTGAAAACATTGTTAAAAAGTCCACCATTAATTTTCAATATACTAAAAAATGATTTATGAATTTTTAGTAATAGTACAATTGAATATGCTAATAGGGAAACCTTATTTCCAAGGCAATTAGATGAGGGAATAGGGGAAATTGCCTTGGAAATAAGGGCTCCCATGTTAATATTGGAAAATTAAAAGTTTACATGTCAATAAATAAAAATTTTAAGAATTTAACCATGATTTTTCTTTTTGATAAAATTTCAATGATTGTTATCATATTATTAATTAAGTTTATACTTATGTATTTTGTTTATAAAACTAATTAGTTAAGAATACTGTAAAATAAAATTCTAACACAGTAATCCATTTTAACTACATAAGATGGCCAAGTGATGGAAGGTAGGAATGGTAAGTTATTCAAATTCGACCGTTATTCTTAATTTGACTCAAAATTAATAAATTAAGTATAAATTAATTGAATTAATTATATTAAGTATGAATTAATAAATTATAAGAACTTATTAATTTATAAAATAAATTGATCAATTTTTAACTACAAGAGTTATTAAAATAAATTGAACTGGAAAGTTAAAAACTGAACCAAAAAGTTGAACAGATTAAGATATTTATAGTTGAACTGACCAAACCGATTAGAACTTTTAATCATTGATTATGGCTTAATCTTTGCTGACAGCTACTGCCAATAAGGTTTCCTTTCTTTATATTTTAACTCCTAACAGGAGTAAAACCATATATAAAAGTTTGTGGGTTAATATACAGTAGTTATCTAGTGAATATTACTAGAAAAGTGGTTGATGACTTATTTAGTAAA
The DNA here is from genome assembly GCA_026413385.1 of Erythroxylum gracilipes. Taxonomy (NCBI): domain Eukaryota; kingdom Viridiplantae; phylum Streptophyta; class Magnoliopsida; order Malpighiales; family Erythroxylaceae; genus Erythroxylum; species Erythroxylum gracilipes. Next base: position 33,782,463 of record JANZLC010000201.1, on the reverse strand, counting down.
CAAAAGAGTACAACTGAAAATCACTGGAAATTTCTTATTAGTTTGTAAGTTATTAATCAAAAGATGAAGATCTAATGTTGGAAAATGCTATAGGCATTTGTAATAGAGATGGCAGATTGGGTTGGATCAAATTGGTCTAATGTACAACCCCAAGAAGAGCTGTTATTACCTATCAAGCAGCTCTTGCAATGAAGCAACTAATAAAGCAAGAGAAATAGAATGAAGCAACGAAAGTTACCTTTCAAGTACCTTGGAGTACCAATCTCTCAACGAAGAATAGGTTCCTTAGCTATGGAGGCAGACTCCTTCTAATACAATCAATCCTGAGTATCATCATAAACTACTATCTCAGTCATCTTCCTATACCTAAAAGTATACTCAAGGAAGTGGACAGAAGACTACGGGAGTTTATATGGAATGGGTCTAATCAAAGAAGATGTAAAGCAAAGATTAGATAAAGGAAAATTTGTTGACCAAAAGAGCAAGGAGGATTGGGATTCTTCAAGGGAGCTCAATAAAGCATGTCTAGCTAAGAATCTATAATGGTTGTGCAGTAAAAAGGAGGACTTATGGGTGAAATTGATCCATAATGTGACCATAGACAATGAAAGCATTTGGACATTGAAGATAAAGCAAGATATGTGGAGAATCCTCAAGGAAATCTTAAGCACAAGACAGTGGACGCAAAGCCTTGTGTTCCATGAAATTGGGGATAATAATAAAACTCTTTTTTGGTTTGATTACTAGTATTGCAGGGGACCTTTATACAACGTTGAGGAGTTAACATCTGAGACGATTGGTGATTTCCAACACTAAAGTGAGCAGTTTTATAAATAATAACCAATGGATTTGGCCTTTTCATAGTAATAGGGGGGCTTATCCCATTTTGAACCAAGCACTAGGATGCCGATAGGGGATGCTGGACCCCGGTCCCGGAGCCCAACTATCCAGAGCAGAAACACAACCGAAGACCGCTGGGCCCGAGTCCCGACTCCCGAGGCTGAACCCCGGATGGCTCGTCAGGACTGACTAAAAATGGAGATACGGAAGCATTACATTCATCAATCATACATTCTCATTCACAAGCAAAATCAGTCAGACAGATTTCATACCATCAAAGTT
>JANZLC010000201.1:33711969-33733244 GCA_026413385.1 Erythroxylum gracilipes | reverse complement strand
AGAGAAATGATCAACTTGTGCAGGATTTGGTGTCACGTGATATGAAGCACCACTGTCCATATACCATGAGGGGTCATCGACTGTATGAGGTTCCGCATAAAAAGCTGAAGGTGGATGACTGTTTTGTGTTGATGGTGGGTAAAAGTTTCTATCAAACTTGTGATAGCAGTTTAGTATCGTATGTCCAGGTCTCTCGCACAAGTAGCAAAAGAAACGCCCAACATTGTTATTATACTCTCCTTTCCGTCCACGAGATCTACCACGGCTTTGTCCACCACGTGAACCACGCCAAGAGGATTTTTCAGAAAAATTCTTCTGACTGTTATTAGCAGAATCTGATCCCACTCGTTGAGCCACATTTGCTGATGGTTGAATAGTTAACGATGAGAAGTGATTGAGTTGCTCCAGCCTACTTTCGAACGCCAATAATGCTGACTGTGTTTCAACCCACGTTAAATCAGTTTGATCAATTAGCTTTACTACAATGGGATTGTAGTCTGCATCCAAACCATTCAGTGTATGTAGAATGAGGTCATCCGTAGCAACTAGAGCTCCAGCTAAGGTGAGTTGATATGAGATGCTCTTCATTTTTGCTAAATATTCTTCCATCTTCATACTGTTTTTCTTAGTTTGGTGGAGTTCCGACTTGAACATCATCATCCTGGACTTCATAGATGCACACGTAAATTCTTTTGCTCCTATCCAAAGTTCTTGAGCAGTTTGACAGTGAAGAAGTTGAGCACTAACCTCCATACTCATTGTGTTGCGCAGCCACCCTACAAGAAGTCTATCGACTGAGAACCATTCCTCAAATGCTGGATTTGGAGTGACCTCCGTTCCAGAAGTGATGAGGCGAGGTGGCGCTGCACTGGTCCCATTAATGTAGGATACAAGTAGGTTTCCTTCAATCAACGGGAGGACAACAGACTCTCAAACCAGATAGTTACTCCTATCCAACTTGAAAGATGTAGTCTGACTGGATAGTTAAATAGTGTGTATGTTCTGGATGAAGGAGACGAAGACGTTTGCACTGAGGTCGCAAAAGAAGCAGCTGAGGAAGACATTGTTGTGAGCTCTGGTACCAAGAAAGAGAAAAGCAGTATAACAGAAAGAGTAAAATAATGCTGAGCGCGTCTCTGCCATTGTGCTCGATGTGATATATACAACATAGTCTGTTACAGTGGAAAATATCATCTAATGGTTTATTTGAATTTTATATTCTGATAAAGGTTACAAGGAATGATTGGATCCTGTGTGTAAAATATTAATTTCATCTCCATCTTAACTTTGTTCAACTTGACGTAAGGAAAACCATGTTGGGCCTAAGCCTACAGTGCCAAGTTCAAGCGCAATAGGCCTTGGAAGTTGGAAGTTGCTTGCCTTGATCTAACCCAAAAAGCCTAAACAATTCACTCCTACTACTACTACTCGGAAATGCAGTCGCTTCTCTCACCGGCGATTCGCTCGGGTTTCTCCACGTCGGTTTCGACGGTGGTTTTTACTAGCCCTTCTCTTCTTCAACTGCGGCGGCTAAGTCCTCATTCACTCTCTCGTCCAAAATGTATACTAAATTCGCAGAGGAGCACACAATCCCTCTCCTCGTTCTCTCCATGTCCGTTGCCAAACGATCCGCTTAACGACAGAGTCCCGATACTGTCCTTTTCCAGAAGAAACGCTTCTTCTCCTAGTTCCAGCGCTTTTACTGCTCCAAACGACGAGGTTGAGAGGGCCAAACTCGCTCAGGTGCTTCTTTCCTTCTCTCGTGCATCAAAAAAGAAATACGCTGCAGATTTTTTTTGCCGAGTCCTGAGTTTTTTTTTTGGCCTTTTTGTGAAATTTGAGCGACCCATTTCAGGAATTCGTAGCGGGTACTGAAAAGAAACAACTTTTACACGAAAGTTTCATTCTTTTCATCTTTCAGTTCAACTTTTAATTGGTGGAGTTCCTGAATTTTGTTGCTTAAGAACATGTGAAACTAAAAGATCAGAAAAATGGGAAGCTCTAATAATTTTTATGCTTGTAGGTTGCTAAGAGATTAGAGAGTACATCGAAGTACTTCAAGCGGTTGGGCACTTTTGGGTTTTGGGGACAGTTAATTTGCACGGCGGTTGCAGCTGTGATTCTTTCGTTTTCGATTATTGTCACCGGGAAGATATCCTCCCCGGCAACATTTTATGCCACTGCTGGTGGGATCGCAGCTGCTTTCATTTCAGTGTTCTGGTCGTTTGGCTACATTCGGATTTCGGAGAAACTAAAGAAAACAGCCAATGATCCTTCCAAGGTATTGGAATTCTTGATAACTATTTATAGTCCTTGTAATTTAGCATGATAACAATGTCTTTTGTGGCAAACCATGTAATAGTTCAAGTTCGGTATAGTGTAGACTAAGTTGAAATTTGTTAGGTTACAATGAAGATATAGAAGAAATGATTGACTCAAAGAAACAGGCAGTCTTTAAATTTATTGTTACAAAGTGATAGGCAACCATTCAGACTTTCTTATTTTTCTATGTTAACCTTATGCTACACTTTTATATCTATGATACTATCTTTCTCTGGAACCTGATCTTGATGACGTTGGTTCTTCTATCTCACCACCAGACATTGTCAAAGATTCTGTATAGCACAATGGTATTCGTTGAAGATCAGGAAAGTTCTTGGGAAGGCTTTTGCTCGTATTAAGAATTAGAAGTTCTTCTGTTTGTATTAGTTTTTATGCTTGAGGCAATCTTATCATTATTTATTAGTAAATGGGGAAGAGGACACTTAGCATTTAGGAGAATCATAGACTTTAGTGTCATTTTGTAGTTTTCATGAATGTTCTTTGGTATAATGTAGTTTACATTGTACTCATCATCAAGTTGTATGTGAAGATGCCTAGATCTGTAGTCTTATACTCACAAGTCTATTTGTTTCTGTGAATTCTTCTTATGTGTTTCCTTAAGTTGGTTGGATCCACATGAGACGAATTATATACTACGAGAAGGGATTTGACTAGTTGGTATCATAAAATATATGACCGTTAACTGTTCTTCCTAGTTCACAAATACCCATATTATGTTAATGACGATAAGAATGTTGCTAAATTCAACCACATGCCATGAAGTTGCTACTGACTAATATGACATTGCTTTTGTTTGATTATCTTTCTTCTGTGTTCATTGTTCCTCTGATTGTTGTGTTTTAGGCACCTCCACGAGCTGAAGTTGTGAAAAGCTTAAAGAATGGTATAGTATTGAATCTGTTGGGAATGGGTGCTGCCATTCTCGGCATGCAAGCAACAGTTGGGTTGCTAGTTGCAAAGGCTCTAACTTCCTCTGCTAATCCGTACTATCAAGGAATTTCTCCTGGCTACAGCCCTGTTCTTGCTTTGGATGTATTCCTGGTGCAGGTACTAAGTTAAATCCGTTTCTTACTGTTTGAGTCCTGATAATGGGATAATCCGAATCCATTCACACCCAGAAAATGAAATTCTTTGTTTCATTGCATACGCTAAGTGAGAGTCGAATCTGGATCAACATTTATCTAATTTGGTAAAATAAGCTTTGATATTCATATGCGGATGAAACAATGAATAAAGCAACATCATTTACACTCTTTTTTGTACTTTTACAGGCATCGGCAAACACTATACTTTCTCATTTCCTGGGCCTATCTTGCTCCTTAGAGCTTTTGCGTTCAGTAACATTACCAGCATCGGAAAGCATTCCAGTGCCAAGGGTTGCGTAAATTCTGTGTCTTACCAGCATCAGAAAGCATTCCAGTGCCAAGGGTTGCGTAAATTCTGTGTCTCTCTGTGATCAGTGTCTTTGATTGATTTTGTAGTCAGATCTTGTCGACGAAGTGCGAAAAATTCCTGTGTAAAATTATCGTTAAAGTTGGTGAATATTGTTATTTCTCGGATTACTATCTTCTGGTAAGTACCAAGAATTGCATATGATATAACCCCAACATACAAGAGTTTATGCACGCCATACAAGTTTATTTCCATGACACCAGTTACTGAAAATTTTATCACTAGCAAATGATGTGGCTGTAATAGGAAAAACAGAATTACATTAGCACTGGGTCTAATTAGTTGTTACACTGACTTGTATTTGAGAGGGAAAAAACAATTAAAAAAACAAGATTCATTCTAATTTCTAAGTTCGATGTTCATTTTAGTAATTTAGTTTGAGATTTGCGAATTATGTTCATGTCAGCAGGTAAACACAAAGTTTGTACAGAGCTAGAATAAGATATCTCATGAAACATGCATAGAGTTCATAATTTCGGTCCAAAGTGCAATTTAAATCTTAACGTTTACACCAAAATGGAAGTTAGAACTTTAAAGTTTTGATGCGTTCAATTTGAATTTTAACATTTACAAAATATTAAAAAGACCGTATTACGACGACAACTCCTCTGATCTTTGAAGGAAATATGGACGTGGGACGATCAGATGCTTACTAATCAGCAACGAGCTCAAAAGCACCTCACCATAGATGAGGGTTGCCCCCGTTGTCATTTACTTAAATTCTCGCTCCATGTCATGCGGGACTGTGACCGATCTAGACATGTGCGGCAAGCTTTCCCACCACACCTTCTCTCTCCCGTTTGTTTCACTATGTCTACCCCGGCTTGACTCGCAACCAACCTCCAGCACCACCGACGTGTTCTAGGACATGATTAGCCGCTTATTTTTGGCATTACTTGTTGGTTCCTATGAAAATGGCAAGACTTGTCAATATTTGAGGATCCGTTTCACTAGCCTGACTCACCTTCTCCTATTTTGTCTTATGCAGGTCAGGTTCAACAGGCCGTCGACAGGGCCTGTCACCCTTACACTACAGCTCGGCTTAGACCAGACAGAAACATCGGTTGAACCAAACCCCTACCTGGGTGGGTAAAGTTGAACACTGATAGAGCCTTCAAACCATCTGCATCATTAGCCTCCGTCGGGGGACTATTACGGGATAGTGCAAGCAACTGGATTGGAGGATTTACGCATAACTTCGGATGGTGCTCAGCTTTGATTGCAGAGCTTTGGGGCATTTTTTTAGGCCTTACTCTCGCTTGGGATCTAGGATATCGCCGGATAGAGCTAAAAGTCGATTCTACAGAGGTGATCGAGATCCTGTCATCCGCAGACACTCGCTCTCGAACGGCCAACCCCATAGTCATGGGAATTCACGAACTGCTTGCTCGCAATTGGACTGTTACTCATCGGCATATCTTCCAAGAGGGTAACAGATGCGCCGACTGGCTCGCGACCTAAGCAGCGCATTTTGACCTAAGCGTCCATTTTTTTAACTTCTATACCCATAGGGTGCCACTTAATCCTCCTTGAGGATTTATCCGGGTTGTGTTTCCCATACTCGAGTTGTAATTTTCTTCGTTATTTTTCCTTTAAAAAAAATAGACCGTATGAACATGAAAATTTAACTAGTGTTACCCTCCGTTAGTTAAATACTACGTCATATACAATATGAGTTTTTTAAAAAAAATGCACATCAATGAGACTCAATTATTGTGAAAGTGAGATTCTTATTTTTAAATAAAAGTGAGCCCTATAACTATAAAACTCAGCATTTTACTTTCAACAAATTCTTCAATTCTTACCATTTTACATGAGACATAAATTCTCGTCAATCTTCAATACTCACTGCTTTATCACAAAATCATGTCACTAAATCTTTTTCTTCCCTTTAAACGATTGTAGAACCATCCCTAAATTCTTAACTCTCCCACACTTTGTTCAAACGTTTGAAGAAACTAGCACACTCTTCCCCTATTTTAGTCGCACCAACAATATCTCTGTCGGATTTGTAGGAAATAAGAAACGGACAATATATCGTGATAGGTCCATTGTTTCATCTGGCTTTTAGTTTATATGTATTATATGTTGTGGTTCATTATTTCTTATTGATTGATGATTTTTCATCTGAATGTTTCTTTATGTTTATTATATGTTATGGTCTCCTATTTTCAACCTAAGTTTGAAATTCTTATTGAGGTGTTCTATGTATGTTACGGTCCTATTCCTTGATTTAGTTGCGAAGATTTCCTGTTGGTAATGAATGTGTTGGTAAAGATAAAAGTAACAGTTATAGGAAATTAAATTTCCTTTAATCAATAAATTAAGAACTGACTAATTAATTATTAGTTACTACTGTAAAAGTTATAAGTTAGAGGAGATACAATCTATGAAAAAGGGGACAATACATAGGAGCTTATCAATTTGCCTAGAGGAGAAAGATCATTAGAGCATAACAAGTTTATAAAACCAAAGCAAGTAAATACAAAGCTCGAATTATTACTAAGGCTTATAAGTAAAAATATAAGTAAATTATAATGAATTATTTACATTAATGGCTAGGTTTGATACAATGACAATCATTGAATGGTGGTGGATTTAATAGCCAAAAATATATGACTTATGCATAGCTAGATTTAAATCAACTTCCATCATGGTGAACTACAAAATAGGCATTTGTTAAGCAACCCCCTTGGATTTATTAAATCAGATCAAAAACATAATTTCTATAGACTTAAGAAAATATTATATGAACTAAAGATTATATGGTAGTTATTTTGCAATCAAGATGTCTACAATTTAGTTGTTCATCATTGAAATAAGCATATTCATGGCAAATATCATTTGCTGTGAGAATTAGAAGAATAAAGTGATATTCAAATGATTTACTATAAGACAAAAGATAAATTTGTTGATATCTTCAATAAATCCCTTAAAATGTTTATGTAATTTTAGATGAGTAAATTATAAAAGGTTAATAACAACTGAGTAATTTACTTTCTTTTAACTTTAATTTATGGTGTTAATGATTTGACTATATTCAAGTGAATATTTCTTTTGATTTAGTTATAATTATTTCCCCTCTATTGTGAATAGGCATATAATGGCCCAATTTGGTAGTATAAGGTTGTTTTATAATAGAAAGTTCGTAGTAGAACTAGAGTTGAAATATGCTTTTGATAAGTAGACCTTAATTATGTTAACTACAGGCAACCATATGAGATGGGAAAGGTACTAGGATACCTTCAAGTGCATAAGGCCTATTACAGTGTACTCGATTTTGAATTTAATGAGTCACTAATATTTGATTGGATCAAATCAAAATTGTCTAAGGCTCATTAACCTGATAAAAATCCACCAAATGATTGATATTTATGTAACTCATTTTTTAGACCACCCAATCCTTACACTTGAGATATTGCCTATAGCTAGTAGAGGGGGATGGAGCTAGCAAGGTGAAAAGGGAAGTTGTGAAGCTAAGGAAGGAATTGGTGAAGAAATTGACGAAGGAGCTAGTGTAAAAGTTGGTGAATAAGTTGATGAAAGAGTTGACGAAGGAGTTGGTGAAAGATTTATTAGTGTAGGATTTGATAAAAAGCTGGATGATCATAATAGAGATCAAAACGAAGGTTTTATACAAGTTAACATTCCTAATGACAATCAATTAGTTGAAATTGAGTCCACTGGTTATGGTAATTTTATTGATAATGATGAATATCTAAGCGGATAAGAGTTTGTGAACCATTGTAAAGACCTAGTACTAGTATTAAGTGTAATCCATCTGATGTGGCAACACATTTGATATTGGGAATGGAGTTTAGATTAGCTAAAGAATTTAGAGATTTTGTTGTGGATTACGTAGTATGAACATGATACAATGTCAAGTTCAAAAAAGGTGAAAATCATAGGATTAGAGTTAGATGTATCGAGAGATGCCTATGGGAGTTATATATTGGTTGTAACAAGAATGAATGGTAGATCAAAGTTAAGACATACAATCATAAGCATATTTGTTTTACTACCAACAAACCTAATTTGCTTTTAGCTAAGTTCTTTATAAGACATTTTAGGAAAAGAATATTTGAGAAGCCTAATATCTCGACGACGAAGATAGTTGAAGAAGACAAAGAAAAACTCAATATATTTGTTAACTCAAATATGTGTAGAGTAGCAAAGAAGAGATTAAAAAAGAAAACGCAACTAATTATATGAATGAATATGTCAAGCTACAAGGGTATGTACATAAGTTGAGAATTAGTAATTCAAGATCAACTGTAAAGTTACAACTGACAGTGAATGAAACTTGTTTGTTACATGTATGAAAAATTAAATTTATACATATCAACAACTATATTTATGATATTTATTTATAATTTTTTCTCTTTCATGTAGTGCAAAAGATTATACATTTGCTTTAATGTCATGAAAAGATGGAGGCATTTGAAGCCAATTTTTGGTATTGATAGTTGATTTCTAAAGATGGAACTTCGAGGCTAGCTATTGAGTGTAATTGGGAGGGATGATGATTTAGGGATATATCCATTGGCTTGAGTTATTGTGAAGGTAGAGAATATTGATTCTTGGACATGATTTACGAATCAATTGGCTTATGACTTGGAATTGGATAGTATTGAAGGACTTACAATTATGTTAAATATGTAAAAGGCATTTTATTCTTCATTGATTTATAGTTTATTATTATACAAATTTTATATTAACTTAATCTTTTCTATTATTATAGAGATTGATTAGGGCTGTGGAAGAAACATTACCATATATCAGTCATCGGATGTGTGCTAGACGCATATACCATAATTGCATATAAATTGAAAGGGAAAGAATTTAAAAGCAGTTTTGGAATTATGTATGGTCAACTTACATTGAATATTTCAACGAGCAACTAGAAAGACTAGATAAAATAAAACTTGGATGTGCATCATCATTGCATGAATATCCTAAGGAGAGGTGAGCAAGATGTTATCAAACTTTTGAAACGAAATGCTCGATTGTAGACAACAATATGAGTGAAATTTTTAATGGATGTATCTTACCGATAAGAGATAGGGCAATTATCAACATGCTTACAACCATTAGAATTATAGTGATGAAGAGGCATGTAGATAGGAGAAAATTTGTGCAAGATTGATAGTCTAATGTTGCACCGGAGATTATGAAAAATTGGAGAAGAATAAGAAAGAAGCAATGCAGTAGAGAATAGTTTGAAATGGTAATGGAGCATATGAAATGTCTAAGGATGATGATAAGCATATTGCAAAGATTGGTAGACACCAATCATATAGTTGTCGAGCATGAGAGCTTTACGAAAATCCTTGCATGCATGCTAAAAATGTTGTTCACCATTCCAAGTAACAGTCGGAGGCATTTGTAGATGATTGCAACAAGAAGTCCAAATTTCTCGCATTGTATAACCGTGTGATACAACTTATTAGAGGTGCAATTTTCTGACCTACTATTGATGTATAAGTAATAAACCTTCCACTTGAAAAAGTTAATATAGAAAAGACCTATAATAGCTAGAAGGAGAGAAGTAAATAACCCTAATAAGTTGAAAAATCCAACTTCTAACTATTTTAGATCTTCCTCACATAACTCTTTTAGGTGGGGTTTATTACTTTTGAATCAACAATCAACCAAAACATTGCACTTCTAATAATTGCAACACATAGTCATACAATGTGAGAAATTTGGACTTCTTATATTAATCATCTAAAAATGCCTCCGGCTGTTATTTGGAATGGTGAATAGTAATTATGGCATGTTTACAAGGATATCTATAAAGCTCTCATATACGACAACTAAATGATTCGTGTTTGTCAATCCTTACAATATACTTGTCATCACCCTTAGACACTTCATATGCTCCATCACCATTCTAAACTATTCTATACTGCATTACGTCTTTCTCATTAAAGATTAAGTTAATATAAAATTTTTACAACAATAAACGATAAATTAATTTAGAATAAAACACCTTTTGCATATATGATATAATTGTAATTCCTTCACTAATATCAAATTCCAAGTCAGAAGCTAAATAGATTTATAAATCGTGTCCAAAAATTAGTATTCTCTACCTCCATAATAGCCCAAGCCAATGAATACATCTCTCCATCACCATCCCCTCATCTGTACTCAATATGGAATTCTATCTTTAGAAAGTAATCATCAATACCAAAAATTAGTCTCAAATGCCTCTATTCATTTTTTATGACATCAAAGCAAATCTACAATCTTTTGAACTACACAAAAAAGATAAAGAAGGATGAATAAATAAATTAATTTCATAAATATAGTTGTCGATGATTAGTATAAATTTAATTTTGCATATCTATAATAAACAAGTTTATTCATGCCTTGTCCGTTGTAACTCTACTGTTGATTCTAGATTATTAATCCTCAACTCATATACATATCCTTATAGCTTAGCATATAATTCTCATAATCAATTGCCCTCTCTTTTCTCAATCTCCTCTTTGCTGCTCTACATATACTTAAGTTAACAAATATATTAAGTTTTTCTAAATTCTTCAGCCATTTTTTCCGTCAAGATAGTAAGCTTCTCAAAAAAAAATTCCCTAAAATGTCTCATAAGAAACTAAGCTTAAACCCTAAAATGTCTCATAAGAAACTAAGCTTAAACTAACTTAGGTTGGTAGTAAAACTACTCAACTCAGAATTGTATGTATTCACTTTGAAGCACCATTCATTCTTGTCACAACCAACATACAACTCTCATGAGCATCCCTTGGCACATCTAACTCTGGTCGAATGACTTTTACTTTTTTAAAACTTGACATGGTATCATATTCGTACTGCGTAATCCATAAAAAAATCTCTAAATTCTTTAGCTAATCTAAACTCCATCCCAATGTGCTATCACATTAGATGAAGTATGTCTAATACTATTACTAGGTCTTTGCAATAGTTCACCAAGCTCTTCTACGCTTGGATATTCATCACTATCAATAAAACTGTCACAATCATTCAATCCAATTTCAACTGGTTGGTTGTCATCAGGAATGTCAACTTGTATAAAACTCTCTTCCTAGTCTCTATCATGATCATCCAACTCTTCATCAACTCCTTCACCAACTCATATACCAAATCCTTCGTCAACTCCTTCACCAACTCCTGCACCAACTCATTCATCAACTCCTTCGCCAACTCATACACCAACTCCTTCATCAACTCACTCAATAACTCCATTAGCTCCACAATTTCTCTCTTCACCCTTGCTATCTTCATCCTCTCTTCCACTTATAGGCAATATCTTAGGTGCAAAGATTTGTATCTAACAAATGAGTTACATAAACATCAATTATTTGGTCAATTTTCATAAGGTTAATAAGTCATAGACAACTTTGATTTGATTCATTCAATCTCAATGACTTGCTAAATTTAAAACCAAGTACACTGTAATAAGCCTTATGTACTTGAAGGTATCCTAACTCTTTTTTCATCTCACATATTTGTATATAGCTAACATAATCAAGGTCTACTTTATCAAAAACACTGATTTGTCTGTCAACATATTTCAACTCTAGTTTTACTACAAGCTTTCCATCATAAAACAACCTTATACTACTAAATTAAGTCATCATACACCTATTCACAATAAAGAAGAAATAAGTATAGTCAAATCAAAAGGAATATTCACTTGAATATAACCAAATCATTAACACCATAAATTAAAGTTAAAAGAAAGTTAATTACTTAGTTGTTATTAACTTTTTATAATTTACGTATCTAAAACTACACCCAAACCCAATCATTTTAAGAGGTTTGTTAAAGATATCAACGGCTTTAGTTGTTATCAACTTTTTATAATTCACACATATAAAATTACACCAAACACAAACATTTTAAGAGGTTTATTGAAGATATTAGCAACTTTATCTTCTGTCTTACAATAAATCATTTGAATATAACTTTATTCTACTAATTCTCATAACAAATGATACTTGTCATGGATATGCTTATTTCTACCATGGACAACAAAAGTTTTGGACATCTTGATTGCAGAACAACTGCCACATAATCATTAGTCCATCTGACATTTTCTTAGGTCTATAGAAATTATAATTTTGATCTGACTTACTAAATCCAAAAGGGCTTAATAAATAAATATTTTTGTAATTCACCATGATGGAATTTGATTTTAAATCAAGCTCATGCATAAGCCATGTATTCTGAGTTGTTAAAAAGCAAACACTATTCAATGATTCTCATTGTATCAAGTCCAGCCACTAATGCAAATAATTCAGGATAATTTACTTAAATTTCTACTTGTAACCCTTAACAATAAGTCGAGTTTTATATTTACCTACTTTGGTTTAATAAGCTCGTTGCACTCCATGACCTTTCTTTTATAGACAAATTAACAAGCTCTTATGTATTGTTCTTTTTTATAGATTTTATCTGCACTAATTTATAACTTTTACAGTAGTAATTAATAATTAGTTTGTTTGTTCTTAATTTAATGATCAAAGGAAATTCAATTTCCAATAACTCTATTACTTTTATCTTTACCAACACATTTACTGCCAATAAGAAATCTTCGCAACTGAATCAAAAGAATAGGAGACCATATGCATGGAACAACTCAACAACCATTTCAGGCTTAGGTCAAAAATAGGGGACCACAGCATGCAGTAAACATAAACAAACAACCAAATGAAAGAAACATTAAATCAATAAGAAATAGGAGACCACAACATATAATAAATATAAACTAAAAGCTAGATAAAACAATGGACCTACCTCGATGTATAGTCCCTTTCTTGTTTCCTACAAATTCGACAGAGATGCTACCAATGCAAATGAAATAGCAAAAAAGCTTGCGAGTTTCTTCAAACGTTTGAACAAAGGAGAGTTAGAGATTTAAGAATGCTTCTGCAATCATCTAAAGAAAAGAAAAAAATAGGGATTTAATTTTGTGATAAAAGTATTAAAGAGAATTTGTGTCTGATGTAAAACGGTGAGTTAAAGAATTTGCTGAAAGTAAAAAGGTGAGTTTTATAATCATGAGACCCACTTTCATTTAAAAATAAGAATGCCACATCAACAATAATTGAGTCCTATAGATGTGCAAAATTAAAAAAAAAAAAAGTTCACTTCGTATATGACATAGCATTTAACTAACGAAGGGTAGCTCCCATTAGATTTTCCGTCTTTAGAGGGTCTGTTTTTAATGTTAGGGTTCAAATTGAAGGCTCCGAAACGTTAGAATTCAACTTATATTTTGATGTAAACATTAAGATTTAAATTACACTTTTGACCTCATAAGTTCTAATGACAACTCTATCATACTAGGACTTCAACCTTGGACATAACCAAGTGATGTGTAATCTCAAGGACTATCAAAACTGCAGCTCAAGTGTTACCAAACAATGGCCTAGTATGGAGGAAAAGGAATGAAAAAGAAACATTCTTCATATTGAAGGAGCTAAAATGGTCAATCATGCTCGAAGGAGCAATTATCACTAACCAAAGCATGAAGCATCCCGGCAACGAAAACCAAGATGCAAATCCTATAGGTAATCTCATTGCTGTGCTATTAAGATTCCTGTACGAAAAGTGTAACCAGAAAATAAATAAGGGTAATGCAAAATGCAGAGACAGAACAATTTGAATTAGTAGACTTGATCGCAAGTAATATGTCCCCAAAAATTTCTGGTTCATAGATGGAAAATTCAACTTGCAAAGGATTTTCTAAAAATGAAATATCCTAAGTAATTTGCTGGATGGAAATTTGGTTTGAAGTACAATTATGGGAACTCAAAAAGTGTTTTTATTATACAGTATAAGCAATACTAACTTGGTAAAGAAGATGGCCGCTCAAACCTATTAGCTTCTGAAATTAAAGGCATAATATCTACAAGTAGCCTTAAACTAGAATAAATCCCAGACACCATATGTACGAGTTCTTATATATGCCTCCCATCATCGTAAAGAGTACAGGCAAAGGTCCTCTCCACAGACAACATTCTAATAATATGGAGACTGATGAGAGCATCCAAATGGCAGTAATCTTTATATCCCCAAACTTGAGCTCGGCAAGTACTTTTAAGTCGTCCAAACAAGGGCGATGATTAACTCAGGTACATGTAACACATATCAAATAGCAAGCGAGTTTGATATCCAAGAGCATCCGATAAATGCATTTCAAACCAGTGTTACCTTTTCCTTGGACACGTTATTCAATGCCATATAAAACCATACACATCGGAGGTTAAGTAAACAGATCCTTTGTAATCCACAAGGAAGAATTATGAACCCTACACAAGTGTAATACTCTCACCAAAACTTCATTCAAACATTTGGTGCGAGAAAAAAAATGCCAAAAGAACTGCATGAGTCGTGATCAATAGTTGCTTCAGATTTGTAGTACAAACACAGAAATATTACAACACTAATGGTCAGATGACAAATCCTTCTTACAAGAGTGTGATTTAGGGAAGTTGTTAAACTAGAGGGGCACAGAAACGCCTACCTACTCAGTCTTCTTTTCCTTTTTAGATGGCAATGGAATCTTGTCCTGAAGAATTTGTTCAAGTTTCCTATATTGGGTATGAAGAATCTCATGTGTTATAGATAACTTTGCATCAATGTGATGCTGGTATCTGTCATATAGGACGGGGACAGAAAGACTAAGGAGAACACCTGCAAAAATAACCACTCATATATGAGCACATTAAAAAATAAACCCTTAAAGTGCGTGCTTAACACGAAAGTAACTCGCTCACCAATGTAGAGAAGCGTAAGGAAGTTGCAAAAGTTGCCAATAAATGAAGCTATCCACGTACCACAAGCAACCTGAAGAAGAAGAACAAGTGCATTTGAAAACAAATGAAGAGAAGTTCCCAAAATCAGAAAATGTGCAGAACTGAGAGCGATATCCCTAACCTGAGCAAAAAGCTTCAAATTTCTACCAATGGCAATATCACGCGCAATCGACAGAGCATAATTGGCGTACACCTGGAGAACATCAGCAACCTTGGCTACGGTCTCCTCTGGTATCTCCATATTCGGAATAGGTGGCAATGGCCTGAAGCACATTACTGAATCAAACTTTATTTATCTTTAAGGGGAAAAAAAACTAAAGCTTTTAAATTAAGGTCACAGTGTTGTGGAAAAAGAACCCAATTCCTTGCAGGGACTATTTATTTCATAAACATAAGGAGAACTGAAGTGATTGAGATCCAAGAGTAGACAGTTACCTGTTGAGAAGGGAAGCTGATTTGGCCCAGAGGAAGAGAATAGCTAGGAGAAAGAACGAGGTATTGGCCAGAAAAGATAAGAGATTGTAACCTCCTCGCTCAAACAGCAACCACGAGCCCGTTGCTCCAACTAACACTATCACACTCCCAACCCATCGTCTCCACAGCAACACATCAGCCACTGATATGTCAACAAATCAAAATCAAAACTCCATAAGAAAGAAAGAATCAGAAATTAGGAATTGCGAGGAAATCGGATCTATCGGACCTTTGCCGCCACCAAGAGCTTTGTAAACGTTGAAGCGACGAGGGATTGATTCAACCATTTTCGTTTTCTTTGATATATGATTGATTTAGAATCAGAAAAATTAGAAATTGCAGAGAAACGAACAGAAAGAATTGACTATTGAGAGACGCTTTCGGAAATAAGACGGCAAACAGAGAGCGGGATGGTACTGGTTAGTTTGCTTTTGTTTCGGTTTTGGTCGCTAAGGAAATTTAAAATTATATATACATATATACATCTGTGTGTGTATGTGTGCGTCATGACTGCCTACTCTAATGTATACGTATTATTTTATTTTATTTTAGTTAAATATTTTGAAAAACTATTTGGGCCGGCCGGCCCTACCATATTATCTTCAGCCCAATTTTAATTTTTAAAAAAAATAAAAGAATGCCATTTATTATTATCCGATAGGCATTAAGTCGAGCCGAGCTAAGTAATGAGTTAGGGTCAAGTTCGGATCTTAAGGTGACTTTCATTTAAGTTAATGATATAAATTGCTTTTATAAAATATTTAATTTATTTTAATTAATTTTTAATTTTTAAAAAGGAAAATTCATTGCATCGTAAATCTTAAGGTTCTATCACATTTGAGATTTGACTGACTAAAACTTAACCTAATCTACTATGCTTGGCAATTGAGAAAGAGTAAACTTATCAAAAAGTTGTGTTAAAGATGAACAACTTAATATAGTAAAAGTTGCGTTGAATGGATGAAAAGAAAATTATAGCATGACGTATATGTCTTAATGGGAAAGATAGTAATGAAATTAATGATTGTATCCCAATGTTTAAGGAAGAAAGATAGCAGTATGGTGGGGTACATGTGGGTGCGTTATCTTGATAAGCAATAGGCGATGAAACGTTCGAAAAGATAGACTTTTGAAAGTGTTGTGCAATTGGTGAAAACTTTAGAGGAACCTTTAAAGATATGATGTTTGAGTAGCAATATATTTTGGGGCAAACATTTGAAAAAAGCTTGTCAGAGTCAACAATATGCGATACTTGTTTAAAGGTGGTACTGTAATAGTATCAAACAGAAGCTAGGGCGGCTAAAAATTCAAGTTGAAGAGATAGACAAGTCGGGAAGAAAATATGAGCAAGGTATAGCTAATTATAAAGGGAGAAAGGCAGCCAAGGAGATATGGTTGGAGAGATTCATTAAGGCAGCCAAGGAGACATGGTTGGAGAGATTCATTCACATGTGCTCTAATGGTTGGTTAATTTCATAATGAATGACCTTGTTAGCAGCAGAGAAGGTAAATCAAAATCTTGATCACTAATAGTTAATCTATACCAAAGAAGCAAGCGTGAAAGATCAACTGGGAGTGTTGAGATGGACCTATAATTGGGTCTCAAATTGTTACGTAATGGATGATTAACTATAAAGAGAATGTCAGAGTTTATTACAATATTTGTTTTTCTCGAGAATAATCACATAAGATGAGGATTTATATGTAATGATTGCTTTTAATTATGGACGCCACTTTTTGTATGAATAGTTTTACTTTTGTTGGCTAGAAAAGAACAGTTGGCTGGAAAAGAACAGAGCATTGTATTTTCTAGATTTTGGGGTTGTTTTGCTTTAGCAAGAATAGTAGTAATTGAGAAACACTAATTCATTAGCAAAGAGAGTTTTCTTTACAATTCTTTTTTATTTTGTCCTTCAATTCCTTCTCTGGCTCTTAACTCTAACAAACTGGTGCTTTCATTGAGCTTTTAATCATGGTTGCCACTAGATTGGAGGAGAAAGTGGAGGGGTTAGACAAGAGCTACATTGTCATTTCTGATCACTTATCACAATCACGAGTCGACGACGAGTCTTGTGATCGTAGTTTCGCTACCCTTACTATAGAGTTTTCAAATATGAATGTCCAGCTTCAGCAGATTGTTTCGTTTCTCAAAGGAAAATAACCAATAGATGGGGTTAGGGAGTCCAATTTGGAGAATCCTTAAGCATCGATGCCTGTCAATAGCCATATCCCACCCTCTTCTTCGTATCATTATGTTTTTGAGTCTCAGGTTGTTGTTAAAAAGCTTAAGTTATCGATTTTTAATGGGACAGACCCAAATGGGTGGTGTATTCGCGCAGAACATTATTTTGAGTTAAATAACACTCCTCCTCACATGAAGGTTTCTGTTGCATTGGTTTATATGGATGGCATAGCCTTACATTGGGTTCATTAGTTACGACAATGTTTTTCCACCATGGATTAGCTTATGTTGAAGGGTTAACTTTTTAAACGTTATAACGATGACTCAATTTCAAACCCATATGAATGCCTATTATCTCTTCGTCAGGTCTGTCAATGAATATCTAGATGCATTTGTGGGGTGCTCTTCTCAAGTTCCATCGATGAGTGATGACCATTCTCTGGGGATTTTCCTAAACGGGTTGAAGGAAGAAATTTGGGTACGGATATGAAATCGCGATGCTATAGACATTTGGTCAGTAATGGAATTAGCCTTGGAAATTGAGAGAGAATTGTGTTTTATTCATGGGTTCACTCACTATGGCTCACATCAGTCTCAAGCACAATATTATACTAGATTTGGGTTAAATTCTGGCCCACCCCTGTTTTTAACAGGACAACCAACTTATACAGGTTTGGGCTTGGGCAGGACCAGACCCAACACAAACTGGTCAACTCAAGTGGGAAGCGTTATGTCTTCAACCAATAAACACCCGACGACAACCACACACGTTACTTCCACCTTTGGGTCACAAAATCAACCACCACAACCATCTTCTCAAACATCCAAACTTCTTAATGACAAGTAAGAGTTACGTTTTAAGGGTTTAGGTTTTAAATGTCATCAACCTTATCACCCTTTACATGTCTGCTCCAACAAGTCAATACGTGCTATTTTTGTTGCGGTCGATGATGTAGATGAGGATGAGCTCGCTTTTGTACAGGATGAGGCTCCCTCTTCGAACATTGACCAACGCATTGATGTGGAAGAGATGACCAACCACAACTACAAATATTAGATCTAAGTTTACTAGCAATGGCAGGGTTGGATTCTCCTGAAACTTTGAAATTACTGGGTTCAATTACAGGGTATCCTGTTCGCACTTTGATCGATAGCGGCGCCAGCCACAATTTTATCTTTAGTTCATGTGCAAGAAAATTACAGCTTAAGATTTCTAATGATTCATGTTTTCGTGTTCATTTGGGTGATGGTCGCCAAATCTTATCGCGGGGTCTGTGTTCACAACTCTCAATTAATATTGTTGATATGGAATTTACATCTGATTGTTATGTATTTCAATTGAGTGATATTGACATCATTATGGGCGTGGCTTGACTTAAGACCTTGGGTGATATATACGTTAACTGTAACACTTTAACTATGCATTTTGAGGATAATGGACGAATTGCTTATTTATGTGGGAATTCTTCATTGATTAAATATCCCATTTCAAATCATGGATTGGCGATACTGAGTAACATTGAGTGTTATGTCTTTTTATGGGAATTGGAAGGGGAAACCTATTTGGGAGAAATGTTGATAGCTTCTCAATCATAAGAGCTTTCAGGGCCGCTTCCGGAATTTAATTGCGTATTTACTAACAAACTACCCTTGCCACTGACTTGTGTTACGAATCACAAAATACAATTGAAGGAGGGGTCAGGACCTGTAGTGGTTAGGCCTTACTGTTATAGACACATTCAAAACGATGAAATTGAATGATTGATGGATGATATGCTCTCTGCTGGAATTATACAGCCAAGTTCCAGCCCTTATTCTAGCCTGGCTCTTCTTATGAAGAAGAAAGATGGTAGCTGAAGATTTTGTGTGGATTATATATATATATATATATATATCTTTTATTTAGTTTTGACATCTTAATTGGACATATAATATATAATTGGTAATTGCATTTTGTTACTAATAGATTTTGTTTTTATTGCTGGATATGTTGGTAAATAAATGGTGTTACTGCGGGTTTGTGTTGATTTTGTGGATCAAAGAAAATAAAAGGATGAGGTTGTTATGTGTTGAAATTTGTAGTGGTGGTTGCATGGTTGTAGTGTGACTATGTTGAAGTGGGACTCTTATTGTGTGAGGGATCTGTACACATCTTTAATCTACTATAGAAGTCTATCTCAAAAGTAAGTGCTACGACAACAAAGTTGTGTGTGTGTGTTGGCAATTGGGACGTTGTTTTTCATTGTGTAGCTGAAGTGAAATTCTGCTTGCTTGTCTCTTATCATTGTGGAAGTAAATCTCTAATGTAAGTGTGCTGCAACGGTGTTTTATATGGGCATACGACATAGAGTTTACATTAGGCGGTAAAAGAGCTCGTGTGGGTTAATGGTTAAGGGAACAAACACTGCAATATGTGTGAATGTCTCATGAGAGAGCTAAACAACGTGTGTGAGTGAGACATGCTACGTGAAGAGTGTGTTTGGCTACGGTGCAGTGGATTTTTGAGTTACTTTATTCAGACGTCTTCATTTGGGGTTATGAGTTGTTTTTTGAGCAAAACATCGTGGATCTTCATCTATTGTCTATACTTCCATATGGTTTAATTGAAGCTGTTGAAGTTGGGTTGGATCGTTTCAATTGAAGGATTATTTCGTGAAGCTAAAATCATAGGGAAGTTTTTCTTTTATCTTGAGTATATTGTCGTTCAATTTTAGTTGATTAAGTACTTGAGTTATTTTTATTAATTGTTATTTGAGTGAAAGTAGTTAGAAAAATCCTCTGACGAGGTTAACACGAGTCGGTCGTGTTATTGAATGTGAAATTCTTTCACGGGAAGTGAGATTGAGAGATAGTGTCAAGGGTTGAGTGGTGTTGGCTCAGTAAAGCCTTGGGTAAATCTATTGTACTTCGGTGAAAGTGATTAAGCTGGGTGAGGGCCCTGCAAACGTAGGCAAGGTGTGCCGAACTGCGTTACCAAAATTTTGATGTTTTTATTATTTCGTTTTGATTGCTTTTATTTTTTGTTTGTGCTAGAGACGTCTACAAAAAATTGGAAAGACGTGAAACTCCTACCCCTTACGATTTTTCAATTGGTATGAGAGCAAAGTCACCGAGTCAGAACTTGATAGCAAGTTGGTGCAGATCTGGGTTTCACAATTATGGCCATAAGAGAAGTAGCAGCAATTATCAGACCACCACTGTTGGACGATTCTAACTATGTTGCATTGAAATTACGGATGAAAGTCTTCATTTAAGCTTATGGCACAAAAGCTTGGCATTCAGTAGTACATAGGTGGACGCATCCGATGATTATTGATGATAAAGTAGAGGCAATTCAAAAAGATTCATCTGAATGGACAAGAGCCGAAGAAGAAAGTGCAATTGGAAACTCACAAGAAATGCATGCAATTTTTAATGCTGTTGATGAAGGACGTTTCTCATTGATATCAGCCTATGAATCGGCTAAAGAAGCGTGGGATGCTTTGCAGATTATTCATGAAAGGTCTAAATCTGTGATAGCGTCAAAACTACAGATGTTAGCTGTGAGGTTTGAAGAACTGAAGATGGATAAAAATGAGACTATTGGGGACTTTCATGAAAGATTGCGCGATATAGCGAATCAGGCACATCAACTCAGGAAGAAATATTCCAATATGAAACTAGTCAAGAAGACGTTGAAATCACTACCTCCAAGATTCATTATGAAAATTGCTGCAATCGAGGAGAGGGTTTATGGAGGTTTAAGAAAATCATAATTTGAGGGTTTCTTTAAGGCATGAGAACTTTGAAATTTTTGATTCATTTGAGAAGGGTTTTGATGGTTATAGTTTAAGAATGGCATAGGCAAAGTTAAGTAGGTTTAAATGCAAGTTTCGTTATTCTTTAAATTTTCCAGCATAGTTATCTATTGTTAATTAGGGTTTTTATGCATTGTTTAAGGTTAAGAAAGGCAATTAGAGGAAGAGCCAAGGTATATTGATCAATCCTAGAGTTAAAAGAAAGGTCATTGGTCCGAGAAT
>JANZLC010000201.1:33692159-33711869 GCA_026413385.1 Erythroxylum gracilipes | reverse complement strand
TCAACTTCCATTACACAATGCATATATAAAACACTAATTTTATATCATTTCTTATTTCTAAATTCTACTGAAAAATCAGGGTCCAACAGTATTTATTGAGTCGTAGATTCGTAGTGACGACAAATCATAGTAGCCTTCGACATAACAACAAATTACAACACTTGCACAACAACATTAGTTGGCTAAATTAATGGCGTATGATTTTGATGTGATTTACAAGTCTGGTATTACAAATAAAGTTGCTGATGCTCTTTTCCGAAATGGATCAAATCTAGAATTATCTGCCATTAGCAAACCTCAATGGGTTGATCTTGACAAATTCACCAAAGAGGTGGAAACTGATGTCTTTTTGGGACCCATTATGCAAGCACTCAAATCAAGTTAGCCTATTAATCTCTCTTTCTTTATGATATAAGGTAGATTATACTATAAAGGAAGACTTGCACTAGCTGCTTCTTCAACTTGGGTTCATTGTTTATTAATGGAGTTTCATGCCACACCGATGGGAGGTCATTCGGGGCCTTTAGAATGTATCGTAGAGTCTCTACAAGCTTTTATTGGCGAGCAATGTTCCAAACTGTCAAGAAATTTGTTGTTAAATGCCTCACGTGTCAGAAGCAAACATATGAGATATGGTTAGAGAGATTCATTCACATGTGCTCTAAGTGTTGGTTAATTTCCTAATGAATGACCTTGTTAAAGAAGTAGCAACGGGGAAGGTAAATCAAAATCTTGATTTCCAATGATTAATCTATACTAGAAGAAGCAAGCGTGAAAGACTAGCTGGGCTTAATCAAAGTATTGAGATGGACCTATAATTAGGTTTCAAATAGTTACGTGATGGAAGATTAATTTTAAAGAGAATGTCAAATTTTGTTACAATATTTGTTTTTTTAGAGAATAATCACGCGAGAGGAGGATATATATGTAATGATTGTTTTTAATTAAGATAGTCACTTTTGTATGATAGGTTTTATTTTTATTGGCCGGAGAAGAACAAAATATTGTATTTTTTAAATTTTGGGGCTGTTTTACTTTAGTAAGGACATTAGTAATTGAGAAACACTGATTCATTAACAATCAGAGTTTTCTTTACAATTCTTTTTTTTTTCCTACAATTCCTTCTCTGGCTCTTAACTCTAACAGACCTGCCTACCAAATTATTCTACAGATTCTGGCATTACAACTGGGTGAGGAGTATGATTGGATATGTAATAACTTCTTCAATGGAAGTCCTATCTTATTATACAGACTATGCTGGGTCGAGAGTGAAGCAGTACAGTCCTACCCTTCTTAGATGCAATCAATTAAGACATAAAAACATGTGCTGTGCCTAGGAAAAGCAAACCTGGCCTTGATTCTAGTCTGGGAAATCACAACCAAAACGAAACATCCTGGATAGTTCCCTACCACGTGTGTACCATCTTTTTCCAATACTCATTTGTTTACTGTCACACTTTTCAAACATTTTCATACTGCTCCTCTACCTAATTAACACACCATGTTTTTATATATTTTATGCAGATATGGGTGGTTGTGTGTATCCTGTCTCCTGTTTGGGAAACTTGATTCTGGCAAAGCTTAGAATGGTCACCAGTGAATCGTTAGTGTTTAACTACGAAATGAAATTAATAATTGCAACTTGGCATATATTATTTTATTTTTGTATCCATTTTGCAAATATCAACAGTTTGTCTAGCTCAGATTCTTTCCCAACCATTTGTAATGAATGCGAATACATGTGAAGTTGCCTAGGGAAAGCAATGTCAGATTCCATCGTTGCAGGTTTAAAAGATCACTTAGTGTTTATAATGAAACATCCTCGATTATTCCTTAACATGTGCGTATTGGTCATAAGATAATCTTCTTAATTATGTCACACTCCATTGAGTATCTGCAATCGCTTGCATCAGATGTATATAGTAATGTATATGCTCTTCTATATATATATATATATAATTAATGAAAAGAAAGATGGTATATACACCATAAATAACGTTCATCATTGTAATTGAATTTGGATCCATGAAATTTGGAACAAAAATATAACCAATATTTTTGAATTTTTAACTATATGAAAAATAATAAATAAAAAATTTTGAATTACTCAAGAAACCAATTTTTTAAAAAAGAGCAAATAATTAAAATTCTCCTTAAAATAATAATTCTAAATTCAAATATTAATTTTTGATATAAAATATCAATAGTTTATTGTTATTAATGATTTAAAAATTCAACCATTTCGGCCAGTTTAACTGTAAAAATCTTGAACCTTTTAATTTTTTTCATTTGATGTTCAATTTTTCTTTTTTGAAAACAAAAGAAGGAAACTTCATTAATAACCATTGTCAACAGCTAAGGTTGAAGAAATACAAACAGGGAAAGATAAGTTCCAATAAACAAGACCTGATATAAAACTAGCATTTCGCGTAAGAGAGTGAGCTGCACAATTCATAGATTTTTTACAAAACCAAAATGAATATCATTAATGGAATGACAAAGAAATAAGTAATCATTGATAATCAAATCTATGCCGGATCGATTGCGATTAATTGAGAGAAGGCTCTGAATAACTAATTGCAAATCAGATTCAATAATTTACTTTAATAACTCTTGTTGTTAAAAAATGATTAGCTTATTAATTAATCAATTAATTTTTAAATTAATAAGTTGTTATCAATTAAAATAAATCAATTAATTTTCAATTAATAATTTATTTTATAATTAAACTTCAAATTCGAATTATATTTTAAATTATTTAATTTTATAACAATATAATACCGATTAAAATTTTAAATATTTTTATTGGGTTAATTATAGTAAAAGAAAATTAGGTAAATAAAACACAAAGAAATAGGCGTTAGCATGTCGCTGATGTGGCAGGTTCACAGTCTGGACTGTGCCAGCTCATCGATAAACCGTCTATAAATTCCTCAAATAAGCAAAACACGCTTTGGTCGTTTGTCCACGTCGGAATAGGCCCCATAAAAAATTTCGAAAAATCAAAATCCTTCACGTAAGTGCTCTCCAGCCTGGCTTCTCCTTCTCCAGTCAAACTTATCCTCGTAGGCTCGGCCTTTAACCGCCAATTTCCTCCCTCTAATTTCTCGCGATATTTTCTATAACTGTAACCATAACGGTCACCTGTAAGGAAATAAAAGAAGAAAAGAGTTTTAAAAAATTTCAAATTCGCCCGAGATTTTGGTTAGATTCTCAGAAATTAAAGCGCCTTATACAGCTGTTTTATACTGAACTGGTAACTGAACAAAACCGGTTCCAATAACGCCTCTTACCTGTTTTTTTTTGCAGGATTTACCGGTTACCCTAACGCTTCCTATATAAACGTCTTCTTCCTCTCTCGTAACAGGACGACTCTCGTACAGAACCACCGTTTCTCTGTTGTATCTCTTCTGTGTGGTTTCGTGTTAATGGATCACGAATCGACTCTAGATCGGGTTAAAGGACCATGGAGTCCTGAAGAAGATCATTTGTTGCGGACTCTGGTGCAAAGGCACGGAGCGCGTAACTGGTCATTGATCTCCAAGTCGATACCCGGTCGATCAGGGAAATCTTGCCGGCTTCGTTGGTGTAATCAACTTTCGCCGGAGGTTGAGCACAGGTCTTTCACGCAAGAGGAAGACGAGATCATAATGAGAGCTCACGTCAAATATGGTAACAAGTGGGCGACGATAGCGCGGTTCCTGAATGGCCGAACCGACAACGCTGTTAAGAACCACTGGAACTCGACATTGAAGAGAAAATACTCGGCGATCATTGAGGAAGGTGGTTTGATCGAAGAGCAAGAGCAACAACCGCCGTTGAAAAAGCCAGACGGCGTAACGGTTTTGACTCCTCAATCTCAAAGTCCAACTCCGTCTGGATCCGACGTTAGCGACTGCGGACTGCCGTTAACGCCGTTAGCTTCTGATCAGGTGGAGTCAGAATCACGAGCTAAAACTAGGACCACCAACGACGACGTCTCGACGGTTCTCTCGCTCTCTCTACCCGGGACAGAGTCCCCAAGGCAGGAGTTGTCTCAAAAAGAAATATCACAGAAGTCTTTTGAATGCAAAACGACGGCGTTTGGGGCCGAAATGTTAGCAGTTATACAGGACATGATAAAGAAGGAAGTGAGCGAGTACATGGCGGCAATTGGTAAAAGAGGGGACCGTTTTGGTCGAGAACAAAGGGGTTAAAAATAGCGTTGGACAAGACTCAAGAATAATTATTTTAGTTAATTTCAAATTCACGATCTGGTAAATTTGAATCATTATTTAGATGTATATATACAGAGAGTGAAAGAGAAAGACAGAGTCTAGAAGGCAGGAGCTTATGAGATGAAAAAGAAAAAGAAAAATTAGCTTTTCTTGCACTGTTTTACGGTTTCAGTTAACAATATCAACTTCTTAATTTTGCCCTATATAAGGTTTGTTTCTCTATTGAGTGACGGAACTGGTACGATTGTGTACTAGGAGTCTAGGACTCTGTACTCGATTAAACTTGTTCGTTCAGTTAAGGCGGTTGGTGAAGTTGGTAGTCGCTAGGTGACTTTAAACATAAATTAATTATGGAGAAAATTAAGGAAAATATTCTTTTCGTGCTAAGAATATTCTCTTTATTATTTGGATTAATTTGTTTTAAAAAATAGTTATTAAATTAAAATTTTTAAAAATTAAGCACTGTATAATTTGATTTTCTTAAAAATTAAAGAGTAATGTATACTTTGTTATTCCTAACTAAATCTATTTTTAATTAGAAAATTTTATTTTTTTTAAATTTAGAGTAATATTTTAAAAATTGAATTAGAACTTAAACAATTAAGAGAAGAGATTCAAAATTTAAAAGATTTAACTGATATTAAATAGTAATAAAAATTGTCAAATATTGAATAAAATTAAAGAATTTGAAATATGATTAAAAGAAATTATTTTTATTTATAAAAGAATTTGACGTTTAATTAATAAAAATTAATATATTTATTTTAGTTTATAAAAAATTATTAATTTAAGAAAATTAATAGATTAATTAACAAAAGATAAATTTTTAACAGCAATAATTATTGAAATAAATTAAATTAAAAAATTAAAAATCGAATCAAAAAATTAGATAATTTAAAAATTTAAAATTAAACCGAACGACGAGTTGAATATTTTAATTGTATTAAACCTTCAATAATGCTTTTCTAAATTCTTAAAGAGTGGCTGAGGTATCAATTATAAATATTACTTCCATTAAAAAATTTCGTTCAGTATTAGTGTTGTTTGTTAGTGTAATACCTCCGTTAAGTCCATTAGGACCAAATAGGCCCAAAATTTGGTGGGTCCAATAAGCTAATCCTTCCTGGAAGAAACTTCACGAAAGACAGAAGAAAAAGTTGATGCAGAGACATAGTCGTCGTCGTTTTACGTCTGAAAGCTCTGTGCCAGAGATATTGGAGGCTTCTCCGCAGATCTCCGATCAAGAACTACGAAATCCAACAACTAAGTAGATGTTGCCAACGTCTGCGAGAGGACGTGCATCGTCCTCCTCATCTCGCCCCAATCCCATCTTCCAGTATCTCCGTCGAATCGTTAAGGTTGTCATCTTCTCTTTCTATCAACTCAGCCCAAATTGGATCGGAGCTGTTTAAAATTAGGGTCTTGCGATTTAATTATTTGTTTTTTTTTGGCAGTGGCAACAAATGGATATTGAATACACTTTCTGGCAAATGCTTCACCTTTGCACCTCCCCTAAAATTGTGTACGTTTGGTTTCTATTTTCCATTTTTATCGTCTAATTATTCTCTATCTGAGTTAATTGAGAAAAAGAGTTCCTAATTTCGTGATGATGCATCTTGTGCGGTGCGGTATGATTGCGGCAGGGCAGCTATCAGCACACTAAGTATCACAAGCGTAAGTTCATTTTCGCTGAACATTCACTTTCTGATCTTCCTCTTGTTCAGTGTTCAAAATAATCTTTGTATTTGATTTGCATGATTATGTATGTGGATCATTCATAATAGATGCCCTGGTTTATATATGATAAAGCATTCTTAACCCAGGACGTTGTTTTTGGGTTAAGATATGGATTCCTTGTATATAAATCACCAATCCTCCTAACTTAAAAACAATAAGAAATTTCACATAGATGAGAGCAGGTTTAAAGAAATTGTGATCCTGCTTAATTCAATTGTGAAGTTGATTGATAGATGGAGATGCAGACCTCTAAAGAAAAGAAACTATTGAAGTAGGAAGTTCAAGGAACCATTGTAGAGAATTTGTTCACTTTGGCACGTTGCTTACAGCACTATGACATATAAATTTTGGTCCTGGACTAGGGCTACGAAAATTGCATTGGAAGCCAAATGCGAGCTGGAATTTATAAGTAGAAAGCACCAGATATTTTGAGATTGACTGTCACTTGATTAGTGAATTGAACTCTGTAGCTTGCCTTCTTTTGGAGATTCTATCTCGATAAATGGTGATCCTTCTTCTTCGAATTTTCAGCAAACACCTTGTGTGCATATGACTTGTTTTGAAGTTTTTCATGGAACCAAAGTGGGTTGTGGAAGCCAATGTCTGAGTAAAAAATTGTTATTCAAACAAGAAGTTTGAATTAATTATTGTTTACAAACAATAAGCAGACTTGATTCGAACAAAATATTTGAATAAAAATGTGTTTGCAGATTGTGAGTATAATATGAGTCCTTAGTTGGACTAAGAACTTGGTCGAGTAAGATATGTACTTTATAGTGAAGAAAATAGTGAAGAAAACTATATTGAACTTGATTATCTGTACATATGATTTCTATGATATAGATACAAGAAACCTAGCTATAATTAAGGGATATTCTTAACTATCAAATCTCCCAATTATAGGGATAGATCTCTCAATTATAGGAAGAGATCACTACAGATATTAATTTCTAAATATATACACAGAAATAATGCAATCTAATTACTCTATTCAACCCTTTCCCTCAAGTTGGTGCATAGATATCACACATGCCCAACTTGCAAACAAGATTGTGAAACTGCCTGTTGTAGAGTCCTTTGGTGAAGACATAAGCCAGTTGTTCATTAGACCCCACATAGGATAAGTGTAAAAAACCATTCACAAGTTTCTCCATTATAAAAGTGTTGGCCGATTTCTATGCGTGTTGTTCTATCATGCTGAACAGGATTGTAAGCTAGCTAATGGCAACTTTGTTATCACAGTGGATGGATAAACTTCCTCCATCCATCAGTTGTAACTCATTCATCAACTTTCTTACCTACAAGAGTTCGCATACACCTTGTGCCATAGCTCTGTATTCTGCTTCTGCACTGGATCTAGCAACTACATTCTGTTTTTCGCTTCTCCAAGTGACTATATTTCATCTTATGAGCGTACAGTAACCAGTAGCTGATCTCCTATCATCTGGAGATTCAGCCCAACCAGCATCTGTAAATGCTTCTATCTTAAGGTGACCATTGTTAGTGAACAGAAGGCCTTTTCTTGGTGTAGACTTCAAATAGCGCAGGATGTGAAATACAGCTTGTAAGTGTGGATCTTGTGGATTATGCATATACTGACTCACCAAGCTAACTGCATATGCTATGTCTGGTCTGGTGTGAGAGAGATAGATGAGTCTCCCAACTAATCTCTAATATCTTCCCATGTTTACTGATGTACCTATTTCCGCTTGAAGTTTGTGGTTGTTCTCAATAGGAGATTCAGGTGGTTTACAACCCATCATACTGGTTTCTTCTAACAAGTCTAGAACATATTTCCTCTGGGAAATAAAGATTACTTTTCTTGATTTAGCGACTTCAACTCCTAAAAAATATTGCAGCTTCCCTAGATCCTTAATTTCAAATTCATGAGCAAGGAGTTTCTTCAACCTAACCATCTCTTCTGTATCACTTCCCGCTACCACAATGTCATCAACATAGACAGTAAGAAGCCTAATCTTGCCTTGGGAATGCTTGATAATAGGGTATGATTCGCATTATTCTGGTGATAATCAAAGGAAATCATGGCTCGACTGAATTTTTCAAACCATGCTCTGGGTGATTGCTTTAGCCCATACAAGGCCTTTTTTAGCCTACAAACCTTTCCTTGCGTCTTCTTATCTTCAAACCCGAGAGGAAACTCCATGTACACCTCCTCCTCTAGATCCCCATGGAGGAAAGCATTTTTAACATCAAACTGTTGTAAGTCCCAATCTAAGTTAGCTGCACAAGAGAGTAGAATTCTGATTGTATTTATCTTAGCAATAGGAGCAAAGGTTTCCTAATAGTCCACTTCATATGTTTGAGTAAAGCCTTTGGCTAGCAATCTCGCCTTGTATCTCTACTTCACTGTGAATACCCATTTGCAACCAACTGTCTCTTTTCCTTCTGGAGCAGTGACGAGTTCCCAGGTCTCATTTTTTGCTAGAGCTTTCATTTCCTCCGCCGTAGCTTCTTTCCAATGGACATTTTCCATTGCTTCTCTCCAATCTTGTGGAATAGTAACTAAAATAAAGATAGACAAAATAAAATGAGACAGAACACAAAAATTTACGTGGTTCGGTCAATATGACCTACGTCCACGACCGGAGGGTGAGCAATTTTACTAATATGTGGAGAATGTATACAAGTACAAAGGCTGGAATAAAAGGCTTTCAAAACTCATAAGTATACAGAAAATAATTGAAGAGAGGATGGGAGGATTTGTAGGAAGGAGTGGTGTGTTTAAGTCTGCAACCATCCCTTCTATTTATAGCTGAAATCCCTAAGCATCTGTCCAGAATTTTTCTAAACGGTGGCCATTATTGTTGACAAAATGGAAGAGGCCAAGGTAGAAAACTGTGGCCATAATTGTTGAATAAATGGAAGAGGCATGCAACCAATAGCCAACCACTTTTGACATATTGAAGGGGCCAAGGCATGTGCAAGAGTAATTTATATATGAGAAAGGATTCAAGATTTCAACTTATATATAAATCACTCCTCCTCCTAAAATAAAAGCAGTTACAAACATGTTTGGGGGTGTTGAGATCTTAGAACTGTAGATTTGATCTTTGTGTTGAAAGGTTGTAAGTTGAATTTGTCTCAAGACACTTGCTGTGGGTGTAAGTTTTTGCAATCTTAAAGAGGAATTTGAAATATTGTTATTTTTCTCTCTGTTCTCAGAAACTAAGAATCAATGGGCTCGTGACGACCCTGCTTTTGTTGTAATCTGCAGTCTCCTATTGGTAGTTGCAACATTGGCTTATTGTGCTGCGTAAGTCAACCGTATTATTTTTGTTCGCATTTACATCTTTTCACTGTGTAAATTTGTCGACCGTCACCTAAGCATGTAATGATGAAATATTTGAACTTCATTATGGTATCAGGAGGAACCTTTTTGGGACTCGTTTATGGGTTATATTCAATGTTAAGATTATGGTTATACATGTCTCATAATGAAGCTATCTTGATCATTTGATATCTTCTTCCAAGTTGAGCAACATATAACATGCACGGCAAAACAGTACTTGATTTTGGTTGTAACAGTTCTGATATTGAGCATTGTCTTGAACAAAAGCAGTTAATACACTGAACTTTTGTCATCTGTTTACCATTTAACTGTTGTTGAATGAGATCTGAAATTCTTGTCTAGAGTATTAAGCTATAATTGTTGATTGTTTTTTTCTTCTTTTCTTTGCCAGGTATGATCATAGTATTGCACATGCTGTTTTTGTTGTTATTTCAGTACTGCTTTTCCATTTCTTAATCACAGGAGTAATCCTGGCTACATTTTGCTGGTAAGAGCCACTATCCTAAATTGCTTTACTATTGATAGTGAAGTTACATTTTATCAATGTTGAATTTTCCTGTTAATTACTCTTGGAACTTTTGTCTTCTATTCATTCAACTGTTTCATTATTGTAACCTGATTCTGTGGGTCGGAGATGAAATATTAAATGGAAAGATGATCCTGAAAGTTTAGTTTCAATGCTCAAGCACTAACTTTACAAAACAGTACAGGGTCTAGGTATTGTGACTCATTCAAATAATAGTTGTATGGTTAGGTTACGGAAAATTTTGATTTGTTATGACTGGAAAGGATGTTCTTGTGAACAGATGTTGCTTGATAAAAGAGTTGATGCCTTCTCATCGTGGAGTCGCTCTGTTTATGTAATGTGATTGAGGCCTGTACAGATGATTGTAACTGCATCCATTACGTGCAGGTTTTTGACTAATGCATATCTTCGGGTGGAAGCAACTAACAGTCATGTGGTTGAACAACGAGTTGAATGGTAAGTCTAGAAACTTTGGGTTCCATTATTTGAAGTATGTTTCCGTTGTTTCTTTGATTGCAAGGGATGGGCTTGTTTCCATATCAGAGATTATTGCCTGAAAGGATGCATTTGTTTTTTAGTTATGAGACTATTTCCAGATCATTTAGATTTACTTTTATGTGAAATAACAGGTTCATTTAATATTATATTACAGTGAAGTTAAATAGTTTTTGCTGACCTTTTCTTTTCTCCCGGTTGAAGGCTGTATGCATTTGACGTGCATTGCAATTCTTTCTTTCCATTGTTTGTCATACTTTATGGTAAGTTCCATGTTAATATGTCTTGACACGTTTTATTAAGCCCAGTATGCGACCTTAAGGTTCCTGTTGTTTCTTTTGCAGTTATACATTATTTTCTTTCACCTGTTCTCGTTGCTTATGGATTCATCCCTGTTTTGCTGTCAAACCTGCTTGTCATGGTGGCAGCCTCATACTATCATTATCTCAACTTTCTGGGCTATGATGGTAAGCTTATTATGTCATTTTGCATTCAAATATTTACACCGTTTTTATTGCAGCTTTCTGTACTATAACCTTACTGAGCATTTCAGTGTTATGCAGCTTTAGTGTGATCGGTGCATTTGTATTAAGATTCATTTGCCTTTCTGATTTCTTACATTTAGAGACTTCCTTTTCTTCTAGGGTTCTATCAGGAGATAATTTGTATGAGAACTGTTAAAATGAGAAACTTTGAAACCAAAAGAATCCAATAGAGTGCGCATAGACCTTTTGTGTATATCATAAACGGTCGAGTAATGCTTTCCAACCATGGTTGGACTGACTGTTAAGTCGCTTGGTTCTGAACCTGCGTTTCTCCAATCAGTTTCTTGTCTTTGGTCAACGTGTGGGTCTTAATGCTGTTGAATAACTGTGATAGTAGTCAGTGGGATTAAAATCTGCAGATCCATGATCCCCCCCAATGTCATATGTTGAAGAAATGCACTGACTACATCTTTCAATGCAGTTTTACCCTTTCTGGAAAGAACAACGTTTTTCTTATACCCAATCGGCATGGTCATTGTCCTTTCTCCTATTTGTAAGTGTCAAATGCAATATTTGATAGCTTTGCCTTGGGTTGTGTTGCTGCTAAATCTTTTTCTTCAAATTCTCTGAATTACAGTGATTTTAAGTGGCTTCAACCCTTCAAGATATTTCATGAATGTGTATTTTAGTCAAAGGCTGTGATCTATGATTCACGAAGGCTAGCAATTGAAGTAATGCATATATAAAAAGAGGTTGGGTTGCAGAATTCAGAGACAAATTTGAGCTTCTGAAATGGCATATGAATCTTTGACATACATGGTAGCAGGTGGCATTTTGCAACTTGATAACAGAAACGTATTGGAGATGGGACATCTAGGTTCAACCCCTTTATTCACTCAAGTGGATCTAATTGTAATGATCTCATGTTGTGAATTTGTATGCTTTCCATTGATCACTTTAATTGAAAATTCTTAACCAAACATAAAGCTTTTAGTAATGGTGTTTACGACTTTGATGAAGGATAAAGTTTAAATAATTGAGTTTTCCAAACACTAATCCTCAGAAAGTTAAAAAAATCTTCTTTTCGAATATATTTTTAATATTTATATGAATTCATGTGTAACATTTTATTTTAAAATTTTATAAATACATTCAAAATATAATAATTCAAATCTAATATATAATGGATTATTTATTGATATTGTTAGTAATTTCTCAACGAACTATAAATTTATTGTGATTAATGTTTTTAATGTTAACAATTTTTAATTATTATTAGTTTGTTATATTTTAAAATGTTAATGTATTTTTAATTACTATTATTCTACTATACTTGTATTTGAAAATTTTAATATATGTATTTGAAAATTTTACTATACAAAAATGTGTTATACCTTTGAGTTTTATATGTAATTAGTAGTTACATTACATTTCAAATTATTTCTTTTACTTATGCTTAATTTCCATGTAAAACACTAAATATATAATATGTGACAAATTATAAAAATTTTACTTATTCTTATAAAATATAAACTTAGATGATATATCCAATGAATTATATTAGTTCATAAGATAGAATTAAAAATTAAAGAACTTAAAATATTAGTATGAATCATAAATCTATAAATTTTTCAAAGTTTAAAGATTTATGTAAATATTCTTAAATATTATTAAAAATAAATAAATAAATATTATTCAAAGCCTAAGATTTTTATGAAATTATGGGTAAAATCCTAATGTTTGAGAATGTTCAAAAATAAATAAATATTATTCAAATCATAAGATTTTTATGATAGACACGCTAAAAGTATTTTAAGGTTGGGGATGAATATGATGGAGGTAACTATGGTGAAGAAGGAAGTACGGTGTTAGGGTGGAATCACTTGAAAATAATGAAGGATTCAGGGATGGGAACATTGAAGATGAACATGTTAATGATGTAGTTCCTTGAGGTACTGCAGAACAAACAGATGTTGACCATAGAAAAGTTCAAATCAAAGTAGACATTCCAAATGATAATTACCTAGTTGAAATTGATTCTGCCTTGAGTGTGAAGTGACATTGACATAAAAGAAGAAAGAAGTAAATGTTAAAGAAGTACTTGCATTCAATTCTTATAATTGGAGTTAATTGTTTTGCATGATCATTAAAGAGTGAATGCCATTAAAGAAGTACAATGCATAAAAGAAGCATTATTTAAGTCATAGGTCCTCAAGTTTACAAACCAATCATGACATAGTTGAAAGCTATGATTCCTTACTTATAATTTTGTCAAAATTTGTAGTCCCATGGTAGTTTTTTCAAATTATCATTTAATTAAAGAACAATTGTGGATGCCACCTTCAATAATAAGGGGTTGGTCTTCCTTTTAAGCAAGGTTAGGAGTTTGACTCTCAGCTTGTAAATACAACAATGTTAAATATTTGGTGATAGTGCTGAGCTGCTTCTCATGATCTCACAAGATATGAGGGGAGATTAATCTGAGCGTAATAATGACTTAAAGGTGTCACCGACAGTTCGAGCCTAAAATACTTTGTGAGTTAAAAAAAAGAATCATTCTGAATAGTCCTATATTTGTATAAATTATATAAAAAATACAATCATATGAAAATGTGAACAACATCAAAGATAACTTCTCAACAATTGGTACATTAATCTAATCATGAAGGTCTTATAAACATAATATTTAAAAATGAGAAAGAGTAGTAGGAAAGAGAAAGGGAGAACCTTTGAATTTTTCATTATTAAAAATAATATCATATTTAAAGTTATTAATTTAAATGCTCCCATTATTCTCAAACGCAAAACGCATGGTTATATGAATTTATTCCCTGTTATATTTATCAATGATTAAAAAATTCAACCTATTAATCGGTTCAATCGTAAAAATCTTGAATTATTTAACTTTTCAGTTAAGTTTTTAATTTTTCAATTCGATATATTTTTACAATTTTTGTTAAAATCGAGTAATTAATTAATTAATTAATCAATTTTTATTAATTAATAATTTCTTATAAATTAAAATAAATAAATTAATTTTTATTTAATATTTTTTTAATTAAACTTTAAATTCTTCGATAGATAAGGACAATATTTTTCAAATTTTTATATTTTATTCAATTTTTAGCTATTTTTATAACAGTCTATTACCGATTGTTCCTTTTAAATTTTAAATTTCTTATATTTAACTTTTGGTGTAATTTTTAAAATATTACTATTTACAAATATCCTTTTGGAGTTATTAATAATGCACAAGCCTTGACTTAACGTGACGTATGAATGAAGTAGGCAGATGAGGGAGTGATAAATAAAAAAAATAATAAAAAAGAGTGAAAATTGGGGGAAAAGGACAAAAACACCAAATCAAAATGCTGCTTTTGTTCATATTCGTAAGTCCAAAACTGACAATAGGCCCAAAGTTTGATGGCTCCAAAGCTCAATCCGATTCCTGGCAAACGAGAAAAAGGAAAGGGCGATTCAGAGACATAAGTCGTCGTCGTTTTACGCCCGACATCTCTGTGCCAGATAGAAACCAGAGAGCTTCTGGACCTCCTCCGCAGGTCTTCTGCCGCAAACTCACCCAATCCAACAACAAGTAGATAAAGTAAATGCTGCCAACGTCTGCGATAGGACGTTCAACGTCCTCCTCATCTCGCCCCAATCCCATCTTCCCTCAGTATCTCCGTCGAATCGTTAAGGTGTTTCTATCTCCTCTATGTCTCATCTCAGCCCCAGTTGGATCGATGCTGTTTATGCATTAGTTTAATGGTCTCTATGGTGCTTTTTTTTTGTTAGTGGCAACAAATGGATATTGAATACACTTTCTGGCAAATGCTTCACCTCTGCACCTCCCCTAAAATTGTGTACGTTTGGTTTCCCTAGTTCATTTTTATCTTTTAATTATTATCTATCGGAGTTAAGTGAGAAGAAGGTTTCTAATTTCGTGACTGCACATCTCTCATGCGGTGCGTCATGATTGCGGCAGGGCAGCTATCAGCACACTAAGTATCACAAGCGTAAGTTCATTTCCTCTGAACAACCTCTCTCTGATCTTTGTCTTGTTCCGTGTCTAAAAGAACCTTTGAATTTGCTTTGCATGTGGATCAAGCATAATAGATTTAGAAAATTTTTGTTGTGTCAAACATGTTGGGAGGTCGGATGCAATCCTTGAGATCGTGGAAATGTAGAGTAGATTTTTGTGTTGAAAAGTTGTAACTTGAATTTGTCTTAAGACACTTGTTGTGGGTGTTAAATTTTTGAGAAATTTGAAAGATTGTTATTTTCCTATTTGTTCTCAGAAACTAAGAATCAATGGGCACGTGACGACCCTGCTTTTGTTGTAATCTGCAGCCTTCTATTGGTAGTTGCAACATTGGCTTATTGTGCTGCGTAAGTTGACCATATTATTCTTGTCTGCATTTTCATCTCTTCACTGTATAAATGTGTTGACTGTAGCTTCAGCACTTAAATGAGTAAATATTGAAACTTCATTAAGGTGGCAGGAGGAACTTTATTGGGACTTGTTTATGAATTATATTCAATGTTGAGCATAATTATACATGTGTCATAATGGAGCCATCTTGATCATTTGATGTCTTATCTCTTCCAAGTTGAGCAAGATATCACATGCACGAATTGAGCACTTTCTTGAACTAAAGCCATTAATATACTGAACTTCTGTCATCTGTTTACCATTTAACTATCGTCTAATGAGATCTTAAAGTCTTGTGTAGCCCATCAAGCTT
Organism: Erythroxylum gracilipes; assembly: GCA_026413385.1. Lineage (NCBI taxonomy): Eukaryota > Viridiplantae > Streptophyta > Magnoliopsida > Malpighiales > Erythroxylaceae > Erythroxylum > Erythroxylum gracilipes. Next base: position 33,696,354 of record JANZLC010000201.1, on the reverse strand, counting down.
TATTTGTGCTGTTTGTATTTTTTTGCCAGGTATGATCGTAGTTCTGCACATGCTGTTTTTGTTATTATCTCGGTACTGCTTTTCCATTTCTTAATCACAGGAGTAGTCCTGGCTACATTTTGTTGGTAAGAGTCACTATCTTGAATTCCTTTGGCATTGATAGTGAAGTTGCATTTTATTAATGTTGCATATCCTTGATAAATGCCCTTGAATCTTGTTTCTTCTATCCATTCACCTGTTTAGTTATTCTAACCTGAAACTTTACGGAAGGAGGAAACTGAAACTTTAGTGGTAATGGTTAGGCTCTAACTTTATACAAGGTCCAAGTATTGTAATTCATTCAAATTACAGTTGTTTGTTAGATTTTACATTCATCTACTCACCGAGCTATCAAGTTCCATTATCTCTGTGACTTATCAGTTAATTTTTGGGTACCAGGCTTTATAAGCTTCTTTTCTTAATTTTCTTTTGTATGTGTGCTGCAAGAACTCTGTTCAGAAAAGGAATCCATGTCTTCATTTTCTCATTATGAACAGATATATTCTTCGTAAAGGAGCTGATTCCTTCCCTCTTGAAATCCCCCTCTTTAATAATATGATCGAGGCCTGTATATATTATTGTAACTGCATTTGTTCATTCTGTGCAGGTTTTTGACTAATGCATATCTTCGGGAGGAAGCAACTAATAGTCACGTCGTTGAACAACGGGTTGAATGGCAAGTCTAGAAACTTTTGATTCCTGCATTGTGACACATTTTTTTATTGCTTATGGGGCTTGCAAGGGATCCTCTTGTTTCCATACAAGAGATTATTGCCTGCAAGTATAGTTTTGTTTTTGAATTGTTAGATTATTTTCATATCAAAGATGTTTATTTTGATGTGAAATAACAAGTTCATTATATATTACACTGAAGTTTATTAGTTATTTCTGATCCTTTCTTTTCATCTGGCTGAAGGCTGTATGCATTTGACGTGCATTGCAATTCTTTCTTTCCATTGTTTGTCGTGCTTTATGGTATGTTCCATCTTAATGTGTTTTGACATTACGTTTTGTCTAAGCCCAGTTTATGCAGCCTCAAATCTCCTCCTTTCTTTTCGCTCTGTCTCTTTTTTTTGCAGTTATACATTATTTTCTTTCACCTCTTCTGATAGCTCATGGATTCATACCAGTTTTGCTATCAAACCTGCTTCTTATGGTGGCAGTCTCGTACTATCATTATCTCAACTTTTTGGGCTATGATGGTAAGCTTAGTTGTGTCATTTTGAATTCAAATATTTGTACTGTTTCTTATTGCGGCTTTCTGTGCCATAACCTTACTAGCCATTTCAGTCTCATGCAACTTTAGTATGATTGGTGCATTTATGTTTAGATTCATTTGCCTTTCTGATTCGTTACATTTAGTGAATTTCTTCTCTTCTAGTGTCCTTTGAGGAGATAATTGTATGAGAACTGTCAAAAGGAGTAACCTTTGAAACTAAAAGAATCCCATAGAGTGACCATTGGGTTTTTGTCCATATCATAACTATTAAATAGTCGAGTAATTCTTTCCAACTTTGGTTGGACTGACTGTTAAATAGCATTGGTCATTCAGGTTCTTATCTTTGGTCAATATGTGGGTTTTCAATGCTGTTCAATAACTGTGATGGTAGTCAGTGGGGTGAAAACCTGCAGTTCCATGATCCTTCAATGTTATATATTGAAGAAATGCACTTATTACATTAAGCAATTCATTGGCTACATCTTCCAATGCAGTTTTACCCTTTCTGGAGAGAACGACGTTTTTCTTATACCCAATCGGCATCGTCATTGTCCTTTCTCCTATTTGTAAGTACTGACTGCAATATTGAATAGCTTTGCTTGGGTTGCATAATTGCATTGTTACTATTTTTTTTTGTTCCCTGAACTTTACAGTGATTTTAAGTGGCTTCAATCCTTCAAGATATTTTATGAATGTATATTTTAGTCAAAGGCTGTGATTTATGGAGGCCAGGGCAGTGATTTTCGTATTCCAAGGCCACTAAGCCGTGGTTCTTTGCCGACCATACAAATGCTCGACGACAAAGGTAAATATCACTTTGTAGAAAGATATTGATCGCCAAGTACAGAGCCCATCTCTTCAGCAGAGCTTCAGTCCCTTTCCGTTAAAATGATGATCATGGTCCTCAGTGTGCGCTTGTTCCAGCAGGATCAATATTTTTCTATTAGATAGCAAGCAAACGATAACAATCTGCATTTCAAAGTCTTTGTCTCATACACTTATTTTGTTATTTGTTTGTTCCACCAGGACCATAGTTCTTGTTTGTTGTCGGTTGGTCTTGATGATTTGGGCATAATGAGTAAGCTAAGCTATCTGCATAGTTGTAGTAGTTGACTTGAGCTTGTTGCATGGGGACGTCGACATAAAAAATTTCTCATTAGCTCAGACACTTATTTTGTTATTTGTTTGTTCCACCAGGACCATAGTTCTTGTTTGTTGTCGGTTGGTCTTGATGATGGGGGCATAATGAGTAAGCTATGTTATCTGCATAGTTGTAGTAGTTGACTTGAGCTTGTTACATGGGGACGTCGACATAAAAAATTTCTCATTAGCTCAGATGAGGTCAGCTCTAAGGCCTCAGGCCCTTATAGTCTAACTTTGTGACCAAAAATACCCACAATTCTATGAGTATGTGCTGTCCGAGTTAGTAATTGAACCACTCATTTAACTGGTTTGGTATGCATCAAGTATGGTAGGTGATGCTAAGCCCAATTTCGTGATTAAAATAACATATGACGATATCTACCAACTCCTGAAGATGAAAGTTCAACACCCAAATCTGGTATTAAGTGAACCAATTCAATTGAACTTTAAAGAAATTCTTGTATGGTGCTTATGAGTTTAGTTAAAATTAGCTGCCAAAAGAGTGATTTCATTCAACAGGATTGTCCCGTGTAACACTCAAAAGGATATTCGTTGTCTGGCTTATACTTTAAACTGTCCAAATTTGCTCGTTAACTTGCAACACTTTCTTGCTGGAATTCTGGAATTGGAAGAGACTGTTCAGAGTAAAACAAGCTAAGGATGAAAAACATAAAAGACTCAACAAATCCCTCGAACCGTGTGCTTTGTTGTTGGGAAGATGATTTGTTAATTGATTTGCATTTCTTGGCACCATCTTTTGATATTCCTAGACATCAATGCAATTTTGACGAAGATGGCTGTTGGAGAAATTTGACGACCGACCAAACTCATAGTTCGACACTTGTAGGGAACTTGAAAAACCATCTCCTGTGCTTCCTGACAAAACCAACTATTTCATTATCATATGATCAGGATTTTCTGATGGACAAACTTGGTGAGTGTAAGAGACATGGTGCCTCTAAACAAGGCCTATCGCTACCTAAAACGACGGGTTCTCGTCGCTATCCTATGCCAATCTCATTTAACAGATTTCTGAAGTTGGGAAAGTTTCCTTATCTATGCTTTTTATGATATTTTCTGGAAGAGGTAATGTCGTATTGTTTTGTGTAATAAATTGTTTAACCAGTTTTTGCAGGAAAAGTAAAGAACGTAAGCCTGGTGCAAGACAAGATTCAATTCCAAATATTGTCTGTTTTCTTATGAAACCTGACACTTAACAGTCAAACTAATCCCACCTATTAAATTCATACACCGATTACCTTCTCCAAGATATTATCAAGTCAACAAAAAAACAGGCTGCCCTGTAAATGAAAATTGGAAAAACAAGCATCCTTTATTGTCACAAACAGTACATTCACAAGGTATTGAACTTTGTATAATCAGAACATAAACCATCAATCTTCGGTGAGAAACAAGTACAAAAAGATAGAATATTAACCCTTTCACACTTCTAATTTGACCGTGTACTTTGTATCAAGTCTGGTAAGAATTGATAGATAAAACTTTGTTCATGGATCGAGCTTGCTACCAGCAACATCGACGACAAACCTATACCTCACGTCATTTTTCTCCAGCCTTTCAAAAGCAGTGTTTATATAGTCCATTTTCACCACCTCAATCGTGGAGCTCAAGCCCTTTTCGTTGCAGAACTCAAGCATTTCCTCTGTTTCTTTCATGCTTCCAATGAAGCTTCCCGTGATTGATTTTCTCCCTATTAAAGATCACCAACAAATCATAATCAGATATCAAAGAACAACAAGGTTTAGGCGGCCATCTAATAACAAAGTACAGTAA
>JANZLC010000201.1:33673621-33690834 GCA_026413385.1 Erythroxylum gracilipes | reverse complement strand
TATGGAGATAGGATTCCAGATGGGTCTTTCGCTGCCCATCCAACAATTGTTCTTTCAGTTGCAAGGGTACCCATTTTCCCAGCGACTGATGGCAAAAACAAGGAATGTTGTCGATGAGCGTGTGGACACTACATAAGGCAAGCACTGTGAGGAGGTGTATATATACAAAGGCAACAACTGTTATAAATAATCAATATAGAATATAATCACATATATCATGTTAAACATTTTAAACAGCATTTTTGCATATGCATACAAATAGGTGTATCATGTATGTGATTAACAACGATTGGGATGAGAGACGAGGAAGCAAAAGCTAACTTGGCAGTGCTAGAGCATGACATCTCAGCAATGGGTCCCTGAACGTGGTAGTTGAATCGAAGTGGGGTGAGTGCCATCCTCAGCTTCCATCACCACGACTTCAATTTTTATTTCTCCAAGCTGATTGATGCGCGAACATCAAGTTTAAAAATCAAACTGAAAAACCAAAGCGGATAATTAAGTTCACTGCAAGAGAACAAGCCATTTTGCGTCGTTTTAAACATCACAAAAATTTCTAAAAACGTCGCAGAAGAGAATTTGCGACGTTTAAAAAACGTCACAATAGATATCGCAGAATGTGGTGTAGGCAAAAGTTTTCCACGACGTCTTTCATAAAATGTCGCGAAAAATACCGACATTTCGCGACGTTTTAAAAAACGTCACAAAAAGCCTTTACAATTTGTGACGTTTTATTAATAAAACGTCGCAGATTGTATTATTTTCTTGTAGTGGTTGCAGATTTTCCGATTATCCTTTTCACAAGTAGAATAAACTCTCGCAAATAACAGAATAGTAAAGACATCGAAATTTGGCAACGCAGTTTGATATACTTTGCCTACGTCTGCGGAGCTCTTACTCAGATTAATCACTTTCACAGTAGTTTAATAAAATTACACAAGATTGATCTAACACAGTACCACTCAATCTTTGTAACTGTCTCACAACCTAACTATTAGTGAAAGATTTTCATACCCGATAACATGACCAATTCGTGTTAACCTCATCAGAAAATTTTTCTAACTATTTTCACTCAAAGTAATAATAAATAGAAATAGAGAAAGACAACTTTTCGTATCGATAAGCTCTCAAGAAATAGATATGATGTTATTCAACAATATAAACCAAGTTGCCGCATCCACACGACACACATTCTTCAGCAATTATTTTGATATATGCCGCAAACAGTAATCTTCTTCTTCAAAGACACATAATACCAGCACCTCCTATTGACATACGTGGATTGCTTATCATATATATATATTGACCGTGAGACAAAGTGTAGCCCAACTTCCATGCGTAGCCAGCCAATAAAACAAAGCTTATTTCACCGGTGACCAACGCAACATCAATAGTAGGCCTACAGCCCCTGCTTGCCATGAAGACATACAGCCCCTGCTTGCCGTGAAGACACACTACCAAATTTCCCACTTGTGTAATCACCTAGACTTCCTACTCACCAAGGAGCGTAATCACCTATACTTCCTACTTACCAAGGAGATATTCACATATCTTGATAGATTTCAAAGAATCCACTGAGATGCATATTTGAGATAGACTTTTTTGAGTGATAAGGATACGTAGCAATACATACCTTTTTAATTACTACCGTAGATGCAATCTTCAATCCATATAATAATATTATTTATATTATATGTCCAATATAAAATTCTAAAACTATATATATATATATATATATATATATATATATATGAAATATATCCTTTCACAAACGATTAATTATCTTTTGTTCTTGAGTGTCTCCTTCCTTAGTTTAACGAGAGTGAATTAGTCAGTGTCAAGCTTACCCGCATAATCCAGTAAAGTTTGATATTTTTTTTATTTAATCATTTCTCCATATACTTACAAGTTAGGTTTCAATTAAAAGTATATATTATGATCTTAAGTAGAGATAACAAACTATTAAACTATCTAGCCCAATCATATTTACACATAACCATATGTTATATGAGGGACCTTTCGACTTATAAACCAAGCTATACTGCCATTGTTGGCGGCTCAAGTTAACTGGTTTAACATCCCACCAGAAGATGAGTTGGTTGCATAGAATGATGGATAATTAATGTGGGTGATGGTGGGTCTACTTCAATTAGTAATGGCTCTCTGTGACTAGTGCATGTCCATTTTCATGTGTACAAAAACGACAGGAAGGAATGAATCAGAAAATCTATGATAAAGAAAGTGCATCATTCATATGTCGCAACACATAATATTTTAATAGATTGTAATATCCAAGATGATAAAGTTGAAGCCTTGACCTCAAAAGGTTGAAGCCTAAAAGTATAGATTGGAGTCCACTGTTCCATCCGCTGTTATACTGTTAAGAAGCATCCAGATTAACATGAAAGCATTCCAAATTCGGATTATGTTAACTTATAGCTAGCTAAATCGGCATGGGAACTCATAAAAAGGAGGTGCTTATACATGAACGATGTAATTAAAAACATGAGTAACACAGTTGATAATAAGAGTTGCAACTTTTGATTTTTCGCCTCTCACCTTCTACACTTGAAGATTAAAAGACATTTGGCTTACAATCTCTTCAAAAGAGTACTACTACAAGTGAACTTAAAGTGCCATTTCGTTATCCAAATTAGTTTTGTTTATTACTTCTTGTTCAATAAAAGGCATCAAACCTTTTCTGGGTTAACTGAATGAGTTAGGTTTGTATATCAATGTTTGTCAAAGAAATATTACCAAAATTGCAAATGTTTGACTTGATATCGACGTTAAAGCCATCAGCATGATAAACCAGACACGTAACAAAGCGGAGTGATCCCTCTACAAGTTCCATGATTTGCTTCCAAGTTTCAATATTTATTGCTTCACCTGCCACACAACCAAAACGTTGACAATCTGTGAATGGCTAGAGCAGAAGAGCTGGTATGATCTTTCTGCTTAAATTTTTTTAATTATGGAAAATTCGGAAACTGAAGGCTTTCATCTTCGAAGCAATAGTAACAAAGTCGTTAGTCATGTACTAGTAAGTTGAATTTGCCTCGACTTTTGTAGCAGAGTGGTAATGGAAAATGATTTGTACTTTTCTTAAGAACTTGAATTGTATTGTATCTTCTGAAATCATCAGAAAAGTAAAATCTTCTCTTCTTTAGCAATTGAAGACATTTCCGTTGTTCCAGAACTGGTGGAAAATTATGGCTACCGTCAAGTTGTCCATGTGCTAATATTATGATTCATGCGTTTAAAAATTCTTCAACGTTTTTATTCTAAACTCGTCGTTATCATAGTATCACTATCCTTGTGCTTGCCATTCCCACCTCTAATGGTGAACATATCTAAAAAGACAAAGATGATGAGAGTTGTGATCAACCACATGTCAAGAATTAAGAATTTATTGCCTTAATAACTCTGTGTTATTCATAAATTGCTAAAAAAATCCGAACATATAAATATTAGCAAAAAAAACCCTGAGTTGAAATTTTATTAACTCACAACCCCTTAACAACACATGGCTAAGGGTTTTTTTTGTAGCAAAATTGAAAACATAAGATTAATAGAGTAACATTTTATATCTCAAGGTTTAATTAGCTACTTTCGTATAACACAGGGGTTGCTACAGCAATTTGGTCTAAGAATTAATTTAAAAGCCAATAATTAGGGGTCTTGAATTTAAGATTTTGAGGACCAAATTTTGGATTAAGAATGAGGACCACGTAAGAGTTTACATCAAGGCTGTGAGAGCCTGCGTTTATGAAAGTTCTTATCACCTCCACATTTGATATCAGAGTGAATTCCTGGGAAAAAAGAAAACCTTGACATATTTTCATTGCTCTCTTGTCCAATGTTATGCAGTCACTCTTTCCATCTGTTAGTCCCAAGTCCCGGAAAGTGCACAGTGACTAGTAACATGTGAGAAACGTGACTTAGCTCTTTAAGGATTTGCCGTTTCTAACTTAAAATGCCTTTTATTTAGCTTGGCCACCGATGAACTAGTGATGCTTGTTTCACCATCCCAACTACTTTGCATATAAGAAGGCAAAGAGCATAGAGTTTGACGCATGCAAGTTGAGAAAAATTAAAGTTTGATGGTGCCTGTAATGATTGGGACACGGTGGCTTATAGTGAATATGTAGAAGGCGGTGCTTTTAACATAAGCTTCCACTCTCCAAATCCATATGTGTTAGACATATGCTTTTGACTTCACCTTACTCTCGTTTATTTTATCTTTTGAAATTTGTATTCTAGAAATTTCTTTTTCTTAAGTAGTTTGAATTGACGTGTTCTTTAGCAAGTTAGTAAGTATTACACGTACTACATAGAACTATTTGAATTGCTTTAGTTTAGGTGAAACTTTCTGCTTTATTATTATTTTAAGCAATATAAAATGTAAAGGTTGTTTATGAATAAACGTACTCCTTTACAAAAAGTATTTTTACTTATCTCTGCATTACTATCTTTTCAACACTGTTTCTACTTCTTTCAATTAAAGACTTGCTTTGAGTTTGTGTTTTCTTTTTTATAAAATCAACACATTGGTATCAGAGCTCTCTTCTTAAGGGACCTGTGAGATGGAAGCAGACAGTAGTTTTTCTCAAGCTCCTCCCATCTTTGACGATGAAAGCTATCAACTGTGGGCAGTGAGAATAGAAACACACTTGGATGCTTTAGATCTCTGGGAAACCGTGAGGATTATGAAATTGCTTCGTTGCCAAACAATCCCATCATGCCCCAGATAAAAAATCACAAGGAGAGACGAACCAGAAAATCGAAGGCCAAAACATGTTTATTTACAACTGTTTCAAATACAATTTTCACCAGGATTATGGCTTTGAAAACAACAAAAGAAGTTTGGGATTATCTGAAGGAAGAGTATGCTAGAGATGAAAGGGTACGAGGCATGAAAGCTGTCAATTTAATAGGGAGTTTGAGCTGCAAAAAATGAAAGAGTCTGAGATAGCCAAAGAATACTCTGACATATTGCTCGACATTGTTAACAAAGTAAGATTCCTTGACATCGTATTTGATGATTCTAGAAGTGTTCAAAAAATTTTAGTTACGGTGCTTGAAAAATATGAAGCATCAATAACCACTCTGGAGAATACGAGGGATTTGTCAAAAATCACCTTGGCAGAGCTATTGAACTCTTTGCAGGCTCAAGAGTAGAGGCGGTTTATGAGACAAAATGGTTTTGTCAAAAGAGCCTTTCTAGTTAAGCACCATGATAAAAAAAAAAGAATGATAAGAAGAAGAACTTCAAAAAGAATCATGCCAGTTCAAGTGGCGAGCACACTACAAATAACCACAATTCGAGTAAAGGCAGAAACTTAAAGGGAAATTATCCTCCTTGCCAACTTTGTGGAAAAACAGGTCATCTACCATTCAAATGTTGGAAAAGGCCTGGTGCAAAGTGTAGAAAGTGTAACCAGTTTGGACATGAGGCTATAATTTGCAAAAGCAAGAAGCAGGAAGCAGATGCCCAAGTTGCTAAATAGGATGAAGAAGATCAGATTTTTGTGACAACATGTTTTTCCACTAGGTGCACTTCAGAGTGTTGGTTGGTCAACAGTGGTTGTACAAACCACATGACATATGACATAACTCTCTTCAAGGATTTGAAGCCTACTGGAATCACAAAGGTCAGAATAGGCAATGACGGCTATATTCTAGCAAAAGGAAAAGGAGCCATTGCAATTACAACAAGCTCAGGTACAAAAACAATTTCTGATGTTCTTTACGTACCTGATATTGACCAAAATTTGTCAAGTGTGAGCCAGTTACTTAAAAAAGGATTCAAAGTATACTTTGAAGATTGGCATTGTGTCATTTATGATGTTACTGGAGAGCAGGTTGTACGAGTTAAAATGAGAGGCAAAAGCTTCTCATTTGATCCAACCGAGGAGGAGCAAGCAGCTTATCCAAAGGAAACAAACATCACTAAAATTTGGCACAAGAGGCTCGACCATTTTCATCTTTAACGTATGTTAAAGATGAAGGAAAAGGATATGATAAGAGACTTGCCGATGCTTACTAATCATTTGCCAAATTGCCATGCTTGTCAGTTTGGTCAACAAAACAGGTTGCCTTTTCCTAAATCAACTTGGAGGGCCTCACAAAAGCTGCAATTCTCGTCTCCACCTTATTCTGTATATTGATGATTTCACAGGGATGTGTAGGATTTTTTTTCTTGAAATACAAGCTAGAGGTAGCTAGAGTTTTATGGAAATTCAAGAAATGGTGGATAACCAGAGTGACTGCAAAATTCAGGTTCTGAGGTCTGATAATGATACAGAATACACCTCGTCACAATTTATTCTTGTTGCGAAGAAGCTGGTATCGAACATCAATTCATGGCTCCTTACACGCCACAACAAAACGGAGTTAGTGAAAGAAGGAACAGATATATAATGGAGATGGTGAGATGTATGTTTCATGAGAAGGATTTGCCTAAAAAGTTTTAGGCAGAGGCTGCTAATACAACTGTATTTCTGCAAAATCGACTTTCGAGCAAGGCATTGAAGGATATAACTCTATTCGAGGCTTGGTATGGTTATAAACCTTCACTAAAATTTCTTAAAATGTTTGGTCGCATATGTTTTATTTACGTTCCATATAATAAGCATGAAAAACTCGACAAGAAAGCTACCTTGGACATTTTTGTGGGTTACAACTTAGTTTCGAAAGCCTACAAGGTGTATGATCCATAAATAGGAAAGATGACTATTACTAGAGATATTCACTGTAATGAAGAGGAGCAGTGGGATTGGAATGACTTACCAAGACTCCTACAAAAGCTTAATTTTCCTGAAAGGCAAGCCAAAGAATAGTGGCTAAATGAATTGGTAGATGATCCACCAGTTAGAGGAACAAGACTGCTTTCAGAAATATATCAGAGGTGTAATGTGGCAGTAAGTGAACCTGCTGGACATGAAGAAGCTCTTAGAGATCCAAAATGGAAGAAAGCTATAGAGGAAGAGATGTCAATGATTCAAAAGAATAAAACATGGGAATTAGTTGACAAACCTGCAGGCAGAAAAATCATTGGAGAGAGGTGGGTTTTCAAATGAAGCTCAACACAGATAGCTCCATTAACAAATACAAGGACAAACTTATTATTAAGGGTTATTCCTTGATTTTTGGTGTTAATTACTCTGACAGCTTTGCTCCCGTTGCTCGATGGACTCAATTAGAATGTTGCTAGCCATCTCAGCACAAAAAGGTTGGAAAGTGTTTCAATTAGACATCAAATCTGCTTTTTTAAATGGTGTTCTGTAGGAAGAAATATATATGGATTAGTCGGCTAGATTTTCTATACAAGGAGAAGAAGATGAAGTCTACTTACTCAAGAAGGCTCTCTGTGGATTAAAACAGGTGCCTAGGGCCTGGTACAACATAATAGATAATCATTTGCAGAGTTTAAGCTTCATAAAAAGCTTATCTGAGGTAACTCTTTATGTTAAACATAAGGACAATGACGTTCTTATAGTTTCTCTTTATGTTGATGATCTTTTGGTGACAGGAAATAATGCTTTGCTAGTTGAGGAGTTCAAATAGGAAATGAAGCAGGTTTTTCGAAATGACAGACCTTGGCCTCATGAACTATTTTCTTGGGATGGAAATTAGACAAAGCCAAAATGAAGTGTTCATCTGTCAAAAGAAATATGCAAAAGAAAATTTAAAGAAATTTCATATGGAGGAGTGCAAAGCAGTAAGCACTCCCATAAATCAAAAAGAGAAGCTGAGCAAGGAAGATGGATTTGATAAAGTTGATGAAGTTAATATAGAAGTTTGGTTGGATGCCTAATATATCTCACTACCACAAGGCCTGACATTTTATTTGCTGTAAGTCTCTTATCTCGCTTTATGCATTGTGCTCGTGAGTTACATTTAGCTGCAGTAAAAAGAGTGTTAAGGTATATTAGAGGTACAATTGATTATGACGTTAAGTTTGAAAATTGCAAAATTTTCAAGTTATGTAGATTCTTAGATAGTGATTGGGTTGGTTCCATTGATGACATGAAAAGTATCTCAGCATACTATTTCAGTTTCGGTTCAAGGGCTTTCTATTGGTGCTCAAAGAAGCAAGAAATTGTTGCACAATCTACTATAGAAGCTGAATTTATTGCAGCAACAACAACCATTAATCAAGCTTTATGGTTGAAAAAGCTTCTCTGTGATTTGAACATGGAGCAAAAGAATGATGTAGAGATTTTTGTTGACAATCAGGTAGCCATTGCAATTTCTCATAATCCAGTATTTCATGGAAAGACAAAACACTTCAATATTAAGTTTTTTTCTTAAGGGAGGTGCAGTAAAATGGAGATGCAACTCTAATTTACTGAAAATTGAAGATCAGTTAGCTGACCTGTTTACAAAGCCACTTCCAGTCAGCAAGTTCGAGCTTCTAAGGCAAAAAATTAGAATGTGTAGTTCCAAAAGCAAGGAGGAGTGTTAGACACATGCTTTTGGACTTCACATGACTCTCATTTATCTTTTGAATTTTTTATTATAAATATTTTCTTTTCTTAAGTAGTTAGAATTTGACTTGTTTTTTAGCAAGTCAGTAAGTGTTAGATGTACTATATAGCACTATTTGAATTGCTTTAATTTAGGCGAAAGTTTCTGCTTTATTGTTATTTTAAGCAATATAAAATGTAAAGGTTGTTTATAAATAAACAATGGGGTTTATGGATCTTCCTTTTGGGTCTCTCCCCATGCTACTCGGGTTAGAGCGTAAGCTAGTGATGCTTTCGGCTACTGAACTTTTGCCATCTAGGGTGCAGCACTCCACCGCTTCACCTAGCAGCACGACGCTTGTATTGCTCTCCCACAACCCCGTTTTCACGATTTAGGCTATTTCCATTTCGCTCGTCGCTACTACGGGAATCGCTTTTGCTTTCTTTTCCTCTGGTTACTAAGATGTTTCAGTTCGTCTCCAAAATTGGCTTGGTTCCAAGATGTAGAATCTATGTTAAATCACCATTTAGCAGGGCTACTAGGACTTGGATCTCTTTCTTAGGTGGGGCATCAAGTCCATGTATCGTTACCAATTAGAAGTGGATGGTCCATTATCTGGCCCAAATGTATGATTACCCTCTATGGAGAATGAGCTTACCCTCAAGGTCAAAATTAGGATAAATACCTCTTTTAAGACTTTCCTAAGTTGCTTCGTTTTCTTATTGGCAGTCCCATTGAATCAAAAGTTACTATTGTAAGCCATTTAGGGCATGGATGGTGTGATGTAGCAATATCTTATGGGAACCACTTCTAGTTGACGAAGTTGATGAAGACAGTAACCATCTGTTCTTTCCTTGTATGTATTCCTCAGCAGTTTGGAGTAGTATCCAACATATGGTGGTCGATGAGAATTCAGTGTATGACTGGCAAATCACGTTGAACTGGTATATTTATCGAACACAACCGGATAAGGAAAATGCCTTATTGTTTAAAGTTGCTTTCATTCATTCTATCTATTATCTTAGGAACTCTAGATTGTACACGCAGGTAGAAACTGATAAATATTTGATAGTGTACAACAGTCTGAATGAGATTAGAGCAAACTTTGTGACTAGGAAAGAGGAGTATCGACTGACCCCAAGTATGAGGGCTAGATGGCATATATGACAACTGTTATTGATCCTTTTGTTTTTGCGTTGTATGCCTGGTATGTGTTTTGCTGTGGACTAGCTTGGTGTATATAGGGCGATGAAAAATGTGGTCTCCTCCCCCTTGTACAGTGTTTTTTTATAACTCCATTAATTATTTCATATTTGAAAAAAAACACTTATAGTTGACCATTTGTAATAGTATTTGAAAGGTAAGTCAAAAAAGGAATTTCACAATAAGTAACTTTTAGGAGGGCCTAAGTTTGAATGAAAATCTAGTAATATGGTTGAAGCTTAATATAAACCCAATCTCCAACTTCAAAGTTGCAATCTTGATGATGAAGATTTACTTGTTGTTGCATAAGATAATGAACTTTAGATAGATTGGCTTTCAGTTTTGCTAAGAGTGCTTATCTCTATTGTAATGAGTCATCAAGTGAACCACAGTTGATGAGCCGAAATTGTATAACTGGATTGAAGGAGGTGGATGACCATATAAAGCCTGAAATGGAGACATGTCAATGACAGTGTCACAGGAAGAATTATACTAATATTTTATAAGATGAAGGTAGCGAACCCATAGTCATGGTTTATCACCGGAAAAACATCGAAGGTATATCTTAAAGGTGCGATTTAACACCTTCGTTTGACCGTCATATTATAGGTGGTAGGCACTATTGTAAGATAAGGTAATGCCATTAAGATGAAAAAGGCTCCTTCCAAAAATTGCTAATGAAAATTATCCCTGTCACTGACAATAATTTTGGGAATACTATGCAGGCAATAAATTTCTACCAAAAAATAGAAGCCAAGGTGTGGGTAGTGAACTTTGCTAACAAATCAATGAAATGAGTATATTTTGATAAGCAATCAACCATCAACTAGATCACTGACTTACTATGGAAGTTCTGTCAATGAGTAATGAAATCCATAGAGATGTCTTCCTATACTTGATTTGGAATGAGTAATAGTTGGAGATTTCCATAAGGTTTCTAAGTAGAATATTTATCCTGTTCGCATATATTGCACTGCTGAACAAATTTGGTGACATATGAAGATATACAGGCCAGGCAAAAGAATTTGCAAGATGAGCCAAGTTGACTTTAATTCCTAAAGGACCATCCACAGGAGAAGTATGGAATTCTTGCAATAAATTATGATGGATATTTGTTTTAAATGGTACATAAATCTTCATGTTGTAATGAAAGAGCCCTTGGTTAATGCTAAATATTGTTTACATATTCAAATGTTAATCAAGCAAATGGTTATTTCAATCAATAAACTAATCATGCATATTAGAAATCAATTAAGAATAATCATAAAGTAGAAGCGTAGAAAAGTAATTCAATACATGAATAAATGAAATACTCCATAATAAGACCTAATTGCCTCCCAATCTTCAAAGATCTAAGAGGGCTTCCACTTCTTTCAAATAAGAATAAAAGACTTAACCAACATTGGCCAATTCTAAGATTAGCATCTAAAAAAAAGACTACTTTAATATCTACTAAAGAAAGGAGGAAAATGGGGGCTTTAAGAAGCTAAAAATGTAGTTAGAAGATGGTCTATTTATAGCCACTTAAACTCATGTGAAAAATCTTATGATTGTGATTTCTTGGATCCTCTAGATCATAACTTCATTGATTTATACGGAGATTTGGCCAATATAAGATTCTAATAACTCTAAACAAAATTTTCTCTTGTAAATTCAAAGTTTGAAAATTGAAAATTCTACTGATTGATTTATACGGATATTGCTCCTCCATTTAAGTTTTCAAATTTGTATTAAAGCCTATTTTTTTCTAGTCAAAAAGCATCTTTAACCTTTATCCTGCAAAAATAAATAAAATACAGGGTTTGAACATATTAAGATAAGATTATAGAAAATTTTCAATGCTAAAAATTAGGCAAAATTATGACACAACACATCACATCCCCAAATCTTTAGGTATGCCAATAGATTCTATATCTCATAGGAAGTCTTGTTAATCGATTTAAATGAAACTCTATTTAAAAGTTAAGCCTCATTTTCAAGGGCATATCTCCAAAATGAGACAGGAAGAACTACATGACTCATCATAGAATGTACTATATCTATCAGAGTATGGTTTCTTCTCTTAGATATTCTATTATATTGTGGAGTACTATGAGGAGTCTATTATGAGAGAATCTTATCTTCTTTTAGATAATTAAGAAACTCATGGTCTAAATATTTTCCAACTTGATCAAATCTAAATGTCTTAATACTCTTACTATTTTGTTTCTCAACTCAAGTCTAAATTATTTGAATTTTTAAATAATTTAGAATTTTATATCATTAAGTATACTTAACCATATATAGAATGATCATTTGTGAATGTAATGAAATATGAGTATCTACTTCTATCACAAGTAGGCATAGGGTCACATATATTTGAATATAAGTTCTTTTCTTGTTATTCGTGTTAAGGATTAACCTTTCAAGATCTAATATATACAAACCATTTGTAAGTCATTTAGATCCACTATACATCGTCTTTTATAAAAAGAACAACTCTTATTCTTAATAATAAAGACAAATCCATTCAAATCTAAACAAGAAATGAAAATAATGTCTTTAGAAAAGACTAGAACATAATAACAATTATCTAGTTCTAGTTTAAGGCTAGATGTCAAAGCTAAAATACAAGTTTTTATGGCTAATGTAACAACTCTTACTTTATTGCTAACTCGTAGGTCCACTTTACCTTTCCTCAGTGATATGCTCTTTGTTAACATTTATGTCTTATTATGAATATAAGAACCATATGTAGTATCTAGTACCCAAGAATGTAGAACATAAATAGAAAGATTGATCTCAATCATAAACACACACACACATGAAGAAGTAACTTCCTGAAGCTTCTTATCTCTCAGGCAAGCAAGATAAGCTTTACAGTTCCTCTTTTAGTGTTTATCAACTCCACAATGAAAACACTTACCCTTATCATTATTGTTCTTCTTGACATCAGCTTTTGACTTTGTTATTTTAGAATAAGCCTTATATTTTTTGTTCTTTCTTAGAGTTCTTTTTTTTTGCTCTTAGAAGAATCCATAATAAAAATGCAATTGTTCCTTTTTAAGGCGTCCCTATATAGTCTTGAGAATATTTAATAGTTCAGGCAATAACAGTTCTTTTTGGTTCATATAAAAGCTCATAAAAAATTGTTCAAAGCTTGAAGTGAGATACTAAAGCACCAAGTCAATGCTTAACCCATGGTTCAGACATAACCCAATTGGCCTAATTTTTCAATATTGTTAATTATCGTTAGTACATATAACTCAATTGAAGATCCTTCTTCCATCTTGCATTGATATAATGCTCTAGAAGTCTCATAACTCTCCACCTTATTCTGTGCACCAAACAACTCTTTGAGATGCATAATCATAGTAGGAGTATCTATTTTTTATGTTGCTTTCAAAGGACAGGAGATAAGCTAGCCAATATCATATATTTAACTTGTTTAACATCCTCAATATGATGTTAATATGACTTCCAGACTTCATTTGTTGCAGCCAAACTAGGCTATAATGTAATTGGAACGTCAAGAACACATAGTTTCTTTTTTTTACCTGAGAATAGTTCTTAAGCTTTGAAACTAGTCCATGAAATTAGGCCTAGTAAGCTTGTTAGCATCTGTGATACTCATTAGGGATAGATCAATACTTATTTTATCAAATAACCAAAAGAGTAAGTATTAGTTTATAGGCCAAAAGTGCATTTTAAACTCTAACGTCTACACCAAAATATAAGTTGAACCTAACGTTTTGAGGTGTTCAAGTTGAATCCCAATATTTACAAAATGTTCAAAGCAGACCCTATGAAGATGAAAAATCTAATGGAGGTTACCTTTCGTCAGTTAAATGCTGACGTAACTTTTTTTAAAACAATTTACATATTAGTAGGACCTTTTTTTTTTCTGATATAGCATTCTTATTTTTAAACGAAAGTGACTCCTCTAGCTATGTATAAAACTCACCATTTTGTTCAATCCTCACTGTTTTGAATTCTTCGATTGGTTATCCTCTATCTGCGCAATCTTCATCTAAAACTGAAGCACAAGAACTTGCATCACTTGCTCGAACCTAGGAAAAATAGAGCTTGGAATCTTGTGGTGGGATTGAAGGATTAACAACAAGGGTCTCTGTGTCTTTAGTCAGGGGGTTTCCTTTAGGGAAATATCTAAAAATCAAAACATTTATGGACATAACCAATATGCAAAGAAACCTCCAAGGTATTTTTGGATGTTTGTATGGGAAGCACTTCATGATCTTACATTGATAATTCTTATTATGTGTGTAATTGTCTCCACTAAAGTAGGAATTGCCACTGAAGGATGGCCAAAAGGTATGTACGATTGGCTAGGAATATTACTTTCAATTTTTTTTGGTAGTCATTGTTACTACAGTCAGTGACTACAACCAATCAATTCAATTTAAGGCCTTGGATAAGGAGTAGAAGAATGTAATTTTTCAGGTGACTAGAGAAGGTTGCAGACATAAGGTTTCAATTTATGATTTGGTGGTTGGAGATATTGTTCATCTGTCTATTGGAGATCTTGTCCCTGTAAATGGTTGTTTTATATTGGGAAATAACTTGTCGATTGATGAATCTAGCTTGTCGGGTGAGAGATCCAGTAAACATAAGCAAAGAGAAGCCTTTTCTTCTATTAGGAACCAAAGTGCAAGATGGGAGTGGAAAAATGATGGTAACAGTAGTTGGTATGAAGACTGAATGGGGTAGGTTGATGGCTACTTTGAGCAAAATCGAAAAAGATGAGATGCCATCGCAGGTGAAGCTTAATGGAATTGCAACCATTATTAGGAAAATTGGGTTAGCATTTGCTACCATGACGTTTATAGTACTTCTCGAAAGATTTCTCGTCAAGAGGGCTGATCATCATCAGCTTAACAAATGGACCAACAGTGATGTTCTAGAGCTTCTGAACCTTTTTGCAATTGCGGTGACTATAATTGTTGTTGCAGTTCTGAGGGACGCCCCCTAACAGGGACACTAAGTCTTGCATTTGCAATGAAGAAATTGATGATTGACATCTTACGAGGCATCTTTCTGTTTATGAAACAATGGGTTCTGCTAATTGCATTTGCACAGATAAAACTGGGACTAACTACAAATCATTTAGTGGTAAGCAAAATGTGGATATGTGACCAAATAAAACCAATCAAAAGTAGTGATGAAGCAACCCAGGGCCAACCACTGGATTTCCTATCTCTGTTCCACTAACAAATCTGTGAACACAAGTGTTAAACAACGTAAGCAAGATGAAAAAAAAAACACGAAACCTGACAAGTTTTAATCATGTAACTTCATAATTTCCAAAGTCTACAGCTTCCCAGGAACAAGGAGAAAGGAACTCAAAAGTTGGCTGAGACATTTTTTTTCAGTTTCAGACGAAGATTGCAAATAAAAGATAACCAATCAAAGAATACAAATGATTGAACAAAACGGTGAGTTTTATATGTAGATGTGGGACTCACTTTTATTTAAAAATAAGAATGTCATGCTAGAAAAGAAAAGGTGGGTCAAACTAATATGCAATTTTTTTTAAAACATACCACGTCAGCGTTTCATTGACAAATAATAACCTCCGTCAGATTTTTCGTCTACGTAAAGTTTATTTTGAACAATTTGTAAATATTGAGGTTCAACTTGAACAACTCGAAATGTTAGCGTCCTACTTAAATTCTGGCGTAAGTGTTAGATTTTAAAATACACTTTTGGCTTAGTTTATGCCATAAAACCAAATAAACAAGGACTTTGTATTTGATTATTGTCATTATTTTATTTAAAATAATAGTCCTCAAAGACCTTCTCTCTCCTCCTAAAAAGCTCTGCCTTCTCTCTTCTTTCAAAAGCCCGCCCTTTTGGATATTACTCTCATGCCTCTCCCCTCTACTGCCCGCCTCTCTTCCTCCTACCCTTAGCTATTAGGATTTTTTTTGACTTTTCCCCCTCATTCATCAGCCCCCCAGGCGGGTACCCATCGACATGGGTGACCCGCGCGACAACTCTAGAACCTTTTCCACCCCTTTCCTCGTCTCCCTCCGGTGCTAAAGGAGATCACCCAGCCAAGGTGTGGGTGCCAGGTGATGGCCCGCTACAGAGGGCGTCGAGCATGTTGGGTGCTCCCAACTCCACGAATCCCACCGATGATCGGATGGGCAAAACCATGGCGTCAGATGAAGCCCAGGGACAAAAGAATTCGGGAGGAAGCTCCTAGTTTGATAGAGTTGGAGTTCAGCAACATAGAGGTATGCTTAAACACTACACGAATGTGCTTCAGGATGAGGTCATTTCCCTTCCGGTTGAACTGTTACGGGCTGGAGCTAAAGCATTATCAAATGCATTAGTTGGGTTTTTTGGACTAAACGACTGGCTTTTCCTCCTGTAAAATCTGGGGATAAGGCTAGGTGGAGTAAGAAAGGCTTCGAAAAAGCCATGCTCATGGATGATGGGTTGTTTCTATTCAAGTTCTCATCGCAAGCTAATGTCAGTGAGATCCTCGAACTTGGGCCATGGCATATAGGTGATCAACCTCTGTTTTTGCATAAATGGAGATCATGAATGGGTTTGGACAGAAGTTTTGTTGAGGTGTTCCCAATTTGGGTTCAATTCCATAGACTCCCGTTGGAGTATTGGACGTTGGAGGGGCTTAGCCACCTGGCTAATGGAATTAGCAAACCAATTTGCATGGACTCTCAAACAACAGCCATGGATAGAATTGGATATTCCAAAATTTGTATAGATGTGGCGAAGGATGCAGTGCTCCCGGACAAGTTGTCTATTTGGCGATTAGATGAAGTAGGAGAATTGATCAGTGATAGTATACCTATCACATATCCTTGGAAACCTAATGCAGTTGGTAAGCAGTGGGTAAGGGCGGGGTGTCGATTTCCATCAGGCTGGTATGAGGATTTGGTCCAAGGAACCATTCAGACAATAGAACAACATCGACAGATTGAACCGAGACAGGTTAGGTAGGATATCGGGCTTGAGTATGGGTCGAAAGAGGCTTTAGGGGAGGTAGGTCCTAGTCGAATACAAAGTACACCAAACAGTAGTCCACTTGAGGACAGTTGTTCTCAGGAAAGCAATGGGCAACTGGCTATAGCAACAGTGGATCACATGGAGGGGGCTGATCAGAGCTCTGTATGTACAGAACAACAGGGTGCACAAGAAGAGTTTGCTTGCTCCTCTAGTCCTACACTTTTACCAGCAGATAAGGAGAGAGCCAATGCAGAAATGCTAGTTGAAACAATGAAGAAGGGTGGGGAGGTTCTTTTAGCTGCTGACCATGGTGAGCCAGCAGCAGCTCCCATCACTGAAGAAGGGGAGCTTACTCAGGACTCGAATAGGCTGGGTACGAGGACGGTGTCTAAAAAGAAAGCGAAAAAGAAAAAGCATAAGGGGGTGATATCCCCTGAGTGTTAAGTCAAAATGACTTTACGTATTGAATGATTTTGATGACAACCTAAGAAAGAAGAAAAGCAGACGAAATATAACCTTAACAAAAATCAGACGAAAGGCTTTGGAGATATAGTAGACTAAAGCCA
>JANZLC010000201.1:33627270-33642660 GCA_026413385.1 Erythroxylum gracilipes | reverse complement strand
TGAGGTAGAATGATCATTATAATGGTGTTTGGATGAGTGAATTGACTTGATGAATGAATGAATATGTTTGATGTTCTGTTTTTGGGTTAATGATCAAATATAGATCATGAATGGCTTTGTAAATATTATTGAGTTGAAATGGAGTAGAGAATGGAGAGTAAATGAAGTAGAAAGGATGATTTTTGTATAAGATGTGTTAGGCATAAGATGTTAGATGTGAAAATTTTGGAAAAATGGGAGGAGAGTGCTAGACTGAGTTTGCTTCTGTGAATGTTCGCCACAGCGAAGCAAGGATTTGGCTAGGATTCCTTTCGAGAAAAGTTCGTAGCGGTCAACTCTAGGTTTCGCACGGCGAACTTGTGAAAATTTCACGAGAATTCTTCTTTGGAGGAGTTCGTTGCGGTAAACTTTTTCTACACTAAACATGTTTTAGTATTTTGGGCATAACTTCTTTTGTAGTTATCTAAATGGACTGATTCTTGATTTAGAGTAAACTAGAGACATAGAGCTACAAATTATATGAAGAAATAAAATTCTTAATCCGACTCTAAGTTGAGTATAGGGTACTGTCTCATAATAAAAGTAGTCTGAAAATATTTGGAGTATAACTTTCACATTTCTGAACTGAATTGAATGATTTTGGTGTCAATAGAATCATAAGACATAGAGGAACACTTTTCTAGAAGAGAGTATGACCAAATTACATCAGTTTTACCTTCTGATTGAACATGAACAGTAGACCCGAAAGTGTGTCTTAGAAAAATCTGAAGTGATCCAATGAGAAATGAATTGCGAATCTAATGGTTTTAGTGAGACATAAACCTAAGTATTAATTATACTTAGATGAGTTTTGATATGAACATGATTTTGTGATGAAATTGATAGTAAGATACCTAGGATTGTCAAGAATGTGCATTGTACATATTTCATTTCATTCATGTGCATTATTAAACACTTATGATTGTGCAAATTGTGATATATGTGTATGTTATTTGTTACAGAGAAGCAACTGGAACGTCAACCTCCAAACGTTGCCGGCACTTCCAGGCATTAACTTCGAGAGCAACTTGTGAGTAATCTAGACCGTTTCTCTCAATTATTGTCTGCTTAAATTATGTTTGGCATGATAATGAATGTGAATTGAATTGTGTTGATTTTCGAGCAGAAGGTCCAATGATTGTGAAATGTGGAATGTATATTGAAGTGCTGATTATATGTGAATGTGAAGACCTAAGTGTTATATAATATGATTGATTGTGGTACATGCATTCCATACATAAGTGCACAATTAGATATTGGCAGTTGTGACCAGAGTAGCCACCGATTAGAGCTTAAATCTCAACGAGTGAAAAAGAGCCTCGAGCTCAGACAGTGATTACGAGCCTAAAGCTCACTATATATAATGAGCCATATATCCTTATCAGATAAGGGATAGTTATTAATAAACCTGGTATCCAAAATAGATACGGGAAGTTCAGGCACTCGGTCACAATAAAGTAATAATTGGAAAGTGTCTCATGAGCATTTCATATGCATTTTTGTGTTTGATCGATTGAAATGCGAAATTTTCCTATGCTTAAGTGAAAATGTGATACTTATGTAAAGTGTAGTATGTGATTACATGCTATGTGAATTGATGTGTTGCATGAATTGAGTAAACCATCGATGATGGTTACCTCATTGAGTTCACAAAACTCACCAAAATTGCAACGTTGTCTTTTTAGGACCGAGAGACGACTCTAGCTTCTAAGAGGTTCTACCAGCCGTGTAGATTGTGATTGGCAAGAGAAGTCAAGGTTCAAAGGTTGGTCAGTTGGGATTTTAGACGGATTAGTTAGACTTTGAATATTTTCCTCTTTCACATAGCGCTTTTGTATTAGGTTTTGATGATGTACATGTAAGGAGTGTTAAAAGAAACAATGTAGACTTTTGGTTTTTATGAAATGAAATGAGAAAAAAGTTGGTTTTGAAATATTTTGATTTTCTTATGATGCTTTATAAGTGAATTATGATACCATGCCATATGAGGTGAATGTAATGATCGATCGTAGCTCACCCTTATCGTAGGATATATACCAGAATGACCTCCGGGCATCCCGATGCGTACCCTGCAGTAAGGAGGCGCTATAATAACCCCCTCTTTTTGGTAAGTTAGATAACCTTACAATTGTGAAAATTCATTATATTAGGGTGGCACGCTTTCATAAAGAAATGGTATAAATAGTTTTCTAGAAAATTGGCTAAGTATCTAGAAATTTATGAGATGTATAAGTTGTCCATTTTAGTGAAAATACATCACTTAGTTTATCTGGTGATTTTCTAGCACCTTGATGCATCATTTGCATAAGGTATTGTCTTAGAAAATTGTTGCTAGAACTTGAAAAAACATGAACTAAAAGTTAGAAGTATAAGTCAAAAATTGAGAAGTTTGGTGGCCTAAGTGTACTGATAGTTTTCTGACATTTAATAAATTGTCTAGATTTGAATGTCTTATTAATATGACATATTTAGATAACCAACTATTTTATGTTATTTGCTAATTATTTGTTAATTGCTTTTATTCATATTGCACTCATAAAATATTATAATTGCTTAGTAACTAACTTCAGAAAATTTTGCCTATAAATGTCCTCATCAAATGTTGTAAATATTGTTATTCCTTATCAAATGTTGTAAATATTGTTATTCATTAAAATTTTCACATATCCTTGTCAAATGTTGTAAATGTTTTTATGTATAAATAAAATTTCCCATTATATTTGTTATATCAAAGGAGATTCCAATCAATATTTTGATGATAATAAAATATAATTACTACTAATAAGTTCATTGTTTTAATTAGAAGCAAAATAAGAAGAAGATGTAGCGATAAACTTAACAAGATAGTTCATAAAGCTAATACAAAAAGGGTTAAAGTTTACAACTGTAAGTCAAGAACCAAAGAAGATTAAGGCACATTAAAGTCATTTTATATCTTCTAATGTTAATTTTAATCTCATGTAGTCACTTTGATGATCTTAAAAGCTCATTATGTATAAACATTTCATATCACATCATTGTATATGTCTTTTCATTCATCAAGAGGTGTTACGCTTTTGGTTTTAAAAGAAAAGCCTCTTGATCTTTCAAAACACTCTTTGAGGGATATTTTGTAACTTTTTTAATTATAATTTTATTTTAAAAATTGAGTTTGAACATTTTAAGTTGTTAAAAATCATGTTTTTAGGGGATTGGTCGATCAATATAAGTTAGTGGTCACCATTGTAAGCCAAATGTGTAACATGTGAGTTTGTTGAAACACTGGTCGACCAATATAGTGATATGGTCAACCAGTATGCCTTTAAAAGACATATTAGTCAGCTAATATGGATAAAAGGTCAACCAAAGTGTAATGGATAGTAAATTTTATATAGTAAATGCATATTAATTGACCAATATGATATAATGATTGATTAATGTAGGTTAAAATTAGGTGGTTTCTTAAAACATTTGTTGACCAATGTAGGTGTGTGGTAGGTTAAGGTGTGTGGTAGGTTAAAATTAGGTGGTTTCTTAAAACATTTGTTGACCAATGTAGGTATGTGGTCAACCAATGTCCCCCTAAGCAACACATTGGTTAACCAATATGCCCTAGTTGTCGACTAATGTCTTAAAGACTAGTGAATATATAAATACACAATTCATATTGGTTGACTAATACATTATACTGATCAACTAGTGCTCTACAACTAGCCATTTTAACTGCTACTTTTTGACTCCAGCAGCTAATAGTGTCCCAAAATCTTATAAGGATATGTTTTATCATTGTTTCTTGCATAAAGAAGCATTTAAGTGCTTTTTAAATACATTTCTAATTGTTTTTTAACCATTTGAGCATCATTGTCTCATATTTATATGAGTGAACCTTTTATCAAGTGATAAAGTGAGATACTTTAATTTGTAATATTTGGTTGGGCATTATATTATTGTATTTGGGAGTCTTATAAGTAAGGTTGAGGTTTCTGTTCACTGTAAAGGAAGATTGTAAAAAGGTTCCTCTTTGCCAATTAAAGATTATACAAAGGTTATTCTTTACCTTAAAAGAAGAATTATAGTTGAATTCCAAAAAACTATCTTGGGAATGGATATAGGCAAGGATAGTTTACCAAATCACTATAAATCGGTTTTTTCTCTTTCTTCCATATCCTCTTTAAATTATTATTCAGTTGGTTGATTGATTTACATTAAACAATTCCTTTATTCTTATATATAATGATAGTTGTTAAATTGAGTTCATTAGTTATAAAATTTTATTAAATTTTGTAAATACCTAATACACTTCCCTCTTAGTTGTCACTAGGGGATGAATAAGTGGTATCAAAGTGTGTCTATTATTCTAACATTTCAAATGAAATCATAAAGAAAAGATAGTAATTGCATATAAAGGGGAATCATCAATCATCATTTAATTAAAAGGGACAAAGCATTAGTAGAGCACCTTTCTTTGATGACAATGATTACCTCTATTGGAAAACTAGGATGAGATTCTTCTTAATACCTGAAAGTATAGACTCATGGGATATAGTTTCAAATAGTCCCTTTATACCTATAAAAATCCTAGATAATAAAAAGTACCAAACTAAAGGAAGAATGGGAACTTCCATATAGGAGATTAATTTTCTTAAATAGTAGGCCCATACACATCTTATTTTGTGCATTAGGAAGAAATGAATTCAACAAGGTCTTTATGTATGAATTGGCTCATGAAATTTGGAAAACTTTAGAAGTTACATATAAGGGAACAAATCAAATAAAGTAGAGCAAACTGAGCATGCTAACACACCAATATGAATTGTTTCAAATGAAGCATGATAAAAGCATATCTAGTCTATACATTAGATTTATTGATATTATTAATGCTCTTAAAGGCTTAAAAAGATATATACTAATGTTGAAATGGTAAAAAAGTTGTTTAGGTCACTTCCAAAGATGTGAGAAGCTAAAGTGACGATTATACAAAAAGCGATAGATCTAACAACATTCGGAAATTACTAGATCTCTCCTAATATATGAAATGAGACTCCAAGAGACACTGTTAAGTCCTTTAAATTGCATATATTTTGGACTTAATATTTATTGATTTGTGAAATTGGTATTTAAAAATTGATGGAATTGTTTGTTAAATGTTCACAGATGGTTTTCAATACTATAAAGGCAAAAATGGATCAAAAAGAGGAAAGAGATGGCAAGAAATTCGAAATTTCCAGATTGGCCAAAATTCAAAGATTATGCGTGGGCACGCCTAAGGTCAGAATCCTAATTCTGCAGATTTTACAGAAGTTGTTCCCAAGTGAAACATAATCTCCCAAGATCTTCTGGACTCTAAACAAGACGTCTCCCACTGAAATTAGAAGATTACTTAATCTGGACAATATCAAATCAAGATAGGGGAGAGATTCAATTGGAAGAGGGAGCTTGGTGGTTGTTGCATCTTATATGTATATAGGTTTAGGGTTGGGAAAAGGCATCATCGTATCTTCTTCTCTAAGAATCAATCGTAGCTTAGGATTAGGGTAGGTTAGGTGTTTTCTTTCTAGGCTTCCGCATCTTGATTTTCTTTTTGGTTTTTCATTATTCAACAGATCATCGTATTATTCTCTTCTCTTAGGGACTGCCGCACCTTCTCTGTTGTTGATTTTCTTGTTCTTCAAAGTAGTCTCTCGTAGGTTTCTTGTGGGTGAACGCTGCCGCACATTGACTTCTTTGGCTCTTATGGTTTATTTTTTCTGCACCTTTCAAAGGGTGGTATCGTAGGCTTAGGGGATTTTTAGCTATTGCAATTTTCTGGTTTTCTTGTCTTTCAATTTCTACACAATTTCACTTATCATTATAGTTATTTCCATTAAAAGACTAGTTATGGAGACTATTTCTTTTTTTGTTTTCTTTGATTTCAATTCAAGTATAAGTAGTTAATTTTCTTATCTTGGTTGAGGGATCCATGTTACATATTATCAGGGTGAGATTTTTTGGATACTTTTTATGATTATTGATGAACATTGAATGTCTTCCGATCTATTATTTCTAATTGGATTTGTTGGTTTCTAGGAGCGCTACTAGAGATTAATTGATTAAATCACTAGGTTAACGAAATATAACGTTCAGTTTCGGTAATCATAAGTAGCAATTATGATTAACCTCTCTACGTTAGAGTCGGAAAATTCTAAGAAGATATTCACTTGATTGATTGCATGTAGTACATGTTTATCACTTGTCATTGGTTCTTAATTCTTAATGCTATTATTCAATTTACTTATGATATTATCTAGGTCATTGTTTAATAAGATTGCTAGAATACATGTTTCTAGTTATTACACTTAAGAGAGATTTTCCCCCAATAAATGTTTATTAATGATTGCAATTTTATGTCAAGGATCCATAACAGCATGGTAATATCGGTGACCCAAAACTAAGGTATTTTCTCATTGATTTTTCAGATTTAATTATTGCTTTTGATTTGTGATTTTTCCCTTTGATTTTATATAATTGTCGTGACCAAAACCCCCCTCTTTACTTTTATTATTTATCCTGTTTGAACTAGCTAACCTTGACCGTTAAAAATTCCTCGTGAGAACGATATCCGCTTACCGCTACTACATTAATTTGTTTTAACAGAAGTGATTTCTTTTATATTTGGTTGCAGACGACAACATCACCAGACACAAGAAGAAACAATACTTCCAAAGAAAAAAGACTTAACATTTAAAGTCTCAAAGGAGGAATCAAATGAAGAAGAGATATTTACAAATGGAGATGATGATGAAGGCCTTGACTTTATCACTAGGAAATTTAAAAGGTTTTTTAAGAGGAAGAATTTCTCCAAAACAAAGGAATTCAAGGAAAGTAAAAGTGATTCAAAATATAAATCCTCACATTATTTATTTTAAATATAGAAAGTTCGACCACAAGAAGTCACAATGTCCTCAACCCAAAGATAATGATAAGTGTGGAAGAAATTATAAGAAGGAGAAGAAGGATAAAAATAAGAAGAAAATACTTAAAGCCTCAACTTGGGATGATACAAATGAATCTAAAAAAGAACGTTCTAAAGGAGAGATAGCTCTTATGTGCTTTATAGTTATGAATGATAATGAGACAATATTCAACTCTAATTTGTGTGATAGTGATATTGATTTGACAAATGATGAACAAGTTGAAAGTTTTGAAATCATGAGTAAGAAAAGGAAGAAATTATCTTACAAACTCAAGAAAGTTCAAAAACAATTAGATGCATGGATGAATGAGAATGAGAAGATGAAAAGTAAATTATATAATGTTAAAGCATTTAAAAATGTCCTCATTGAAGAAAATCATGCCTTAGACATATTAAAGCATAAAAATGAGACATTAGAAAGGAGATTAATGTTCTCAAAGATTCAATATCCAAATTCTCTAAAGGGAGTGAAAAATTAGAAAACATGCTAAGAGCTCAAAATATCTCCAATAATAGGCATGAAATATGATATAACCTTAGAAGTGAAGCCAATTTTAAAACTATCTTTGTAAAGGGAAAATATTTGTATAACAAAGAACCATTGCCTAATATGATAAATGAATATGGAGCTTCCACATCTAAGCATATGCATGCACAAGCCACATCTATTAGGATTCATTTTAAGAACAAGCATCATGCTTTCATATATGGCTCACAATCTAGTTTGAAAGTTCAATACTCTCAAGAGAGGAATAGGCATAACTTTTATGATATCATGCATACCCCTTGTAAACCTCAAAGAAGCATGCATCAAGCCTTCATTTATAGTAGGTATCATACGTATAATCATAGTAGCTCATCTCACTATCTTAGGAGAATATTCAACACCTTTAAATCCAAAAGAAGATTCCTCATTATACATACACACATAGAACACCAAGGAATGCATTCATGCATAATCATCACTCACATAACATGGTATTTCATTTTTGTGGTAAGTATGGACATGTTGAAAGATTTTGTTTCCTTAAATAGAGAATGTTCAGTAAACCTTTGAAAGTGAGGGTTGAAAAGAAGGAGAAAACCAATTAAAGACCCAAGTTCATTTAGGTACCTGAAACAAAGTGATAACTTTGTTTATAGAAAGAGATAAAAGGTATGTGAATAGTGAATATCCAGGCATGTTTTTTCTTTATTATTCTTAAAAAGCATATAGCATGTTTAATAGGAACTTCTTTTGAAGAGTTTATACATGTTTTTAATCTCACCACCTTGTATCAAAGAAAGACTTAAAGATGTTGTATGATATGGAGAAATTAGCCCTTAAAGAATAGCCACTAAAAAGAGCTAATTGTTGAACCAAGTGAGGGAGATGAGAAGGATGACATCCTTCTAATGGATTACAAATTCAAGAAGAATCAATCGATTCATATCATAGATAATGTTTAAAAAGAGGTACTTATTAATTCATGTGTTAGATATTTGTCACATCTTGTCTTTATTTGTAAAATTAAGTCTAAATTCTTAATGATGAATGTTGGGTGCACTATGAATAAAAGATTAAACTTATTTTTAAAGAGTATATATTAACATTAGTGTCTATACTTAAAAGTTATATGCATATAGGGACATTAAGTTAAAATTTGTTGATATAATAGATCAATAAGGAAATAATTTCACTAAACCATTGTATAAGGATATTAGGAGGGAAGGCAAGATTCTATGTTATTAAAGTCTCTTTTAATGCTTATAATTGTTCTTAATTGATATTTCCATAAATTATTAAGTGTTTTAATGTTTTAATATAAGGTTTAGGTTTGATTTGCATGTCTTTAAGTCATATTGGTTGACCAATATTATCATGTGGTCAATCAATGTTCTAAAAAAATTATCTTTTTTATCTTTCCAGTGAGTTTGTAGGTTGTTTGGCTATTAGTGTGGTCGACCACACATAAACACTAGTTGACCGATTGAGCCATATGGTCAATAATTCTTAACGTTTTAAGCTCTTCTCTCTCTCTCTCTCTCTCTCTCTCTCTCTCTCTCTCTCTCTATCTCTATCTATCTATCTATATATATATATATATATATTTCATCTCGGTTGTTTATATATTCAAAAAAGAATTAGACAACTCGCTCTTTTCTTTGGAAAACAACATCTCTCATTTCATAAGAATCAAGTGAGGTTGTATTGAATTGAAACTTTAGTATTCTTGGGTTTCAAATATGAGGATTCTAAAATATTTTCAAATTTTGGGTTCTTTTTTTAAATTGATGCTTCCGTAGTAAAAAAGGTGTCATGGTTGTTACCATTTCAACTATATCGATACATCTATAATTTTGTTCAAATTTGACATTTTAGGTACTTTGTCATATCATTCTTTTGTTTGTAATTTTGGAAAATTTAAAAGTATTTACTATTTTATGAAATTGATGATTGAATACTACAATTATGTTTAATTTTTTATAATTTTGACCCTTAAGTTTGTCAAAACTTGCCCTTTTTACTTTAATTGAGCTTTCAACTTAGGCACAGTACTAAAATTAAGGATTTTTCAAAATTGGACATAAGTAGGAATTTTCTTTTTATCAAAATTGACCTTATAATTGGGTGATATCTTGACACATTGGTTAATCATTGTATGTATGCAATCAACCAATATGCCCTAAAGGTTGACCAATATCTTAACAACTAGTGAATAGGTGCATTCAATGCACACTGGTCGACTAATATGTTACACTGATCAACTAATGTTCTGTAACTAGCTATTATAACATGTAGTTTTTAGCTCCAGCGGCTAGTAGGGGTGCTAAAACCCATAAATACTTTTTAATTGGTTCTTATATAAAGCAGTATTCAGGTGTCTTTTACATATATTTCTAAATTTTTTCAATTATTTGAGCATTATTATCTCATATTTGTGTCAATAAGCTTCTTTAGAGTTATCAAGTGATAAAGTGAAATATTTTAAGTTGTAAGATTTGGTTGGGGCATTATATTATTATACTTGGAGGTGTTACATATGATATTGAGATTCCTTTTGATCTTAAAAGAAGATTATAAAAGAATTTCTCTTTATTAAGTAAAGATTGTATAAAGGTTATTCTTCACCTTGAAAAGAGAATCATAGTGGAATTTCAAAAAGAATATTTTGAGTGGATGTAAGTAAGGATTATTTACCCAACCACTGTAAATTGGTTTACTTTCTCTCTTCTCTATCTCTTTAAAGTATTATTCAATTGTTTGACTGATTTATATTAATCAGTTCCTTTATTCTTATATATATTGATAGTTGTTAAATTGAGTTCAATGGTTAGAAAATTTTATTAAATATTGCAAACACATAATTCACCTTCCCTCTTGAGTGTCATTAGAGACTAACACTATTATATCATATCATGGTATTTATTTATATTCCAAAAAGCATCCCTAACAATGATGCCATAAGGTATTTGATAAAAAGTTGCTAAGACTATTGGGAGAAAACTTAATCATTAATTGTTCACTTAAAAACATTTATAATTTGTTTATACATAAACATTGTTTTTATTTATATATCTTAGTTTCTAATTTTTTAAGTCTTAAAATATCTAAATTATAATGCACGTTAATTGTAGGACAAAAAAGGTCACGTAATTAAGTTGATGCAAATTAGTATGACATGAAGTTGTTTAACTAAAAACGTCAAGCTAATAATGAAAATCTTTGACTATCAAAAAAGAAGTCCCAATTGTCAAAGTAAAATTTCATTTCTTCAAACTCACCCCTCTGTTTTTTTTTTTTTTTGGAGAAATCTAACAGATTTAAGGAGGCCAGAAGAATATAAATGGAGAAAAAAGAAAAAAGAAAAGAGGGAGGAATTGTCAACTTTTTTGGCTTGCCGACTGTCCTCATGGTTCAACCACGTTTAGTATTTCAAGCCTATGATTATGGGACCATTGCAGAACCTTAATGACTTGTTTTTCTTGGCTTTTATGATACGTCAATATCTTTGGAATTGGATATCTTTCCATAAGTAAACATAGTTTTCGTTACTGTTTCCGGTATTTTTCATTAGTTTTTCTTTCTCAAGTTATTGCACAAGTTCTTAATTAGTTCTCTTCGTACTGTATTTTAAGTTTCTAAACATATGCCCCAAAAGATACATACTTGTTTCAGGTTTGAAGTATTGGTTATGTTTATGATGATCATTTGAGACTTTGTTTTAGGAGTATGATTATCCAAATCAATTCATCATTCAATATTTTTACTAATAAGATATCAATTTATGCAATTTTCTTGTTAATAACTTTGCTGTTTAGTAATAAGAAAATTTACGACAAATGGTGAATATGCTCAGTATTTCTTGAATTATTCTATATTAAAAATAAATAAGTTATTGAATTATTTAAAATGTTATGTATTACTCCTATCAAGTGACTTAACGGTTCTGTTTAAGTCATGGGCTAATAAATTTCTCAATTCAACATAATTAAGAAGTTGAGTACTTTTGTCTATATAAGAAACTCTTCATTCCCTAATGTTACGGATTCAGATCACCTGTCCTATTTATTTTGTTCCTATCTTATTCTATGCACAATACTACGGCGTTTTATAGTAGTTTTAATTATAAAGTTTAACAAAAAAAAGTTTAATCTAAAAATATTTAATATTGTTAATTATTTTGTGCAATGACCTTCTTAATGACAGCAAAATTTGTATTTATTATTTTTATATGCATCCCATAAATTTATATCAATATGTAATAATATATTAATTATGTCTTTTAAATAAAATATTCAATTAATTTATGAATTTAAGTCCAAAGAATTGTATAAATTAACTTAAGCTTCCTTGTTTTAAAATCAGTTCAAGCCAAGCGACCACATAATATATGCGTGGTTGTATGTATTACAACAAGCACCCTTGTTTTGATAATCTAAAAACCGCGCCATGTTCACAGCCCTATTGGGATGATCAAATTTTATTGGGTACTCCACGCAACAATGCTGTCTCTTTCTTCAAGTTGCAAACTCTACAAGTAACATTGCCTTCAATGTCACGAATATTATACAGTCGTTTTCCTGTTTTCGCAGCCTATTTTTAAGGGATAACAAACTAACAACAGTTAATCCCATTTCTCGATGTAAGTAACAGTAATGGTTCTCATACTTCAATATATCCTTAATATTTAATTAAAGATGTCTGAGTTGTAATATCTTCATTGAAAACGAAACCCTTCTAACATGTTCACAACAAAAGATCTCTCGTTTTTGTCACAGAAGATACTGTAACAATGAGCATTTAGTCAGCAGCTTTTCACTCTTGATGGACAGCAAAAAAAAAAAAAAAAAGGATGGTTGCTTGATTCCCACTATAGGTAAGAAGCCCTTATCGATTCTAATCCAAAGTTAGGTCACATTCCAAACTTTTAGTTATATCATCTAAAAGTTCAAATGACCTTATGAAGTAGAAACATATCGCGTTCCTGAATTTGACATGTGTGGTAAATGTTGACCTCTATTCATCTGTAATAGCGTTCTACTTTGTAGTGGAGTAGTTGCATTGACATTCGTATGACATAGATATGCCCTTTAAGGTAATGAATGTCAATTAATGGATGGAACTTATGAGTTTTCTTATCGTAGCAGGTATGAAACAAAGATATTGGTGGAGTTCAAGTAGAGTATGTCAAAGTGTGGTAGGTCAAAAAATTGAAATAAAGGGTTTGAGTCGAATAAGGCCCAATTGAAAGATCAGAAGTAACTGAATTTATACTAAAACGACTACTACTTCGACATTATTACAATCACCATACCCATCCCAAAGTACTCGAGTGGATTATTATCATGTAACTTACTGGCATTAGAATGTATCTACAGTACTTGGGAAACACAATTTGATCACTATTATAAACTCAAAAGGGAAAGTAGTGATGTTTATCTAAATCTTATTGTCAATCGTTGCTTGTCAAGAGTAGGAATGGGGCATAATTGATTACTTGTTAACGCAAACTCTTAGATATCTGTGTATATTTCTTTATCTACGAGGGCTCCTAGTTGATTCGTTATGTAACTTCATATATAGTATTAAAATATCCACTTAATGTTTGGTATTAAGACATTTTTGTTTAATCGTGTTGAACTAAACAGTAAAAGAAACACTTTCATATTCATTTGACATTCATAATTAACTCCAAACTATTGAAAGGATGTCATATCATTTCTAACGAGCATAGAGCAAAAGAAACTCATTTTTTTTTTGTTCATATAATAATTTGAATACAAAACCTTTAGAAATTGAGGTTTTTTAGGAAGTCGTTCTTCCCACGGTTGTATTCTAAGGGATATTTAGGAAGTTCCTATCCACCATTGCACCATATAAAGAAATTCACACTAATTCCCCATTTTGAGCTCCAAAATATGAACTGTCCATTTGCTAGACATCAAGTTCCAAGGTGAGAAGCAATTTCGTACATGTGAATATAATAGCATGTGTGTGTCTGCAGGGAGCCAAGGTCCAACATTTACGCTGTCAGGGTGATGAGTTTCAGGTGACAAACTATCAACCCTTTTATCCTCTTGACCTATGTGGCCGTTGCAGACAGTTAAAATTACTATAAGGTTCCAGATTTGGCTATTAGTTAAAAGAGTCATGAATTTGCATGAAATGAAGAAATTAACATCGAACTTGGAGCTTTGTACATATATATATGCCTTTCCACTATCGAAAGGGTCCACCGTCATATCCAATTAATAGATTCTATGTGACCGACAAGGGATGTATATGTTTGAAACATTTTGCTTAAGGCCAACAAAAGAGCTCCATTCATAAATTACTCCAACCAAGGTCTACAGATAAGTTTACGGAAAATTTTAAGAACTTACACCTACAATCTCCGAAGCTAAAAATTATTTGGGAAATCGCTCTATTAATTTGGACCAATATCCTTAAGGGGCATTTCATTCTCGCTATTGTTAGCTAAAAATAGTAATCACCACCAATTTGTTGATGATGACTAACGATTTGCCAACATTAACTAGTCCACCACATTACTTGCATGAACCATCCATGTCTCTCACTTTCTGATGTGGTTGTCACTATCCTCATGCAGGCCATCGCAGTATGGTAAAGCTTCAAAAGTCCATTTTCTACTGTTCCAAGCTCAAGTTGAAATCAGAAAGTTACTTATATCCAATCTTTTAGGCCTAACCTAAGTTCATATGTAAGTAGGACAGCCAAAGAAGGAACTCGAAGCCTTCCATAGTCTGCTAACTCAAAGTTGTGCATACAGTACAGATAACACAAATTGGCCATAATTAGATCAAAAGTTGATAGCCAAGTGGAAGGCCAGAGCACATTGCAAAATTTAACAAATTGACTCTAGATAATTACATAATAAACCAAAGTAGAGGTACTAAAAATCATGATCTTGACTTCAATTTTTATTGTCATATAGGACTTTAGGATCAGTTGTCAATTTTTGGAGACCAAACCAGTCTTTCTTTTACCGAGAAGTCCACTTTCCGAAGATTCTGCCTTGATGGTTCCCCATGCCATGAACCAAAGGAGGCGGCAAATGAAAAGATTGCTAAAATCTCACATGCCCTGTAAATGATACCATACCATTTTAGTCAACAATCCCAAACTTTACCTCTATCTCTTAACCATTATAAATACAACCCTACCATGCCACTTGTTGCACATAAAACTACTTCAAGAACAAGGAAAAAACAGAACATAACCCATAGGTTATTGCTTTTCCATTTCCAACATGGGCAAAGAAAACAGCTACACTGCTAAAATCTTCTCCTTTCTCCTTCTTGGTTCTCTGATCTTGTTGACAACAATGTTGCTTCATGGAGTTGAAGCACGACAGCTAAGTGGTTCAAGGTTGGTTGGAGATGCTAGTAGATTTAAGCTTGAAGGTCCACTTCATGATTTGGGTGTTAAAGGCGAAGTGCTGCACTCAGGGCCAAGTCCTGGCGTTGGACATAGGTACAAAACTCTCAACGCTACAAGGGAAGTCAAGAACTCTGGTCCTAGTCCAGCTGAGGGCCATAAGGATGTTACCGGCGAAAACCGTTAGGACGAGCTATGGCGTGTGCCAAAGGGGATGAAATTATTCTTTATTATGTTTAGCACTTACTATACTCCATATAGCAAACACTGTCATTGTTATATATTTCATCCATGTTCAGGTTTAATTTGGTTCCTGATCTGCTGTTCTGAAATATATAGTATGTGAAGTTGTATGATCATAAATGATAAAAATAAAATTAGACCACACATTTTCTGTTATCTTCTTTTGACTAATATATAACTGGATTTCTCGAAATCACATCTATTGACATTTTTTTTTATTTTAATTTCCATCTTGAACAACAGATGCTATTTCCTTGTCCTTTTTAGTTTTATCTTATTAAGAATATAAATTGTA